>VWPW01001187.1:53310-99857 GCA_013389825.1 Crypturellus undulatus | reverse complement strand
CCGGGGGCCGGGTCCGGGGCGGGCAGGCCGGCCGGGCAGGGCGCCCAGCTGCCGGGGGCTGCGGAGAGGCTCTTTGTTCTGTAATCCCAGTAAGATTGCAAGCCATTCGCCCCGCCGCTAATCCCAGCCCCGCTCAACAACAACATCCATTGGCTGCCATTTACATACAGGATTAACCAGCCCGCAGACCGGCCGGGGGAGGGGACCCGAGCCGAGCTGGGCCGAGCCGAGCCGAGGCGAGCCGAGCCAATGGCTCGGCCTGGCTCGGTTCGGCCCGGTTCGGCCCGGCCCAGCGCCCGCCCTGCCCCGCCGGGCCCCCGCAGTGGTGGCATCGGGGGGACATCGTTCCCCGGCGCCTATCGCCACCTGTTGGTGCCGTCACGGCTCGGCCCGGCTCGGCCCTGCGTGCTGCATGGGGCCGGTGCGGCATCGTCATGCCATGGCCTGGCCTGGCTCCTCCTCGTCCTGGCAGGCACGGCCCATCTTGGCACAGCAGGGCACTGCCGTTCGGCACAGCACGGCCCAGCATGGACCTGCTGGACATGGCTGACCTGGCATGGCTTGGCACAGCATAGTCCTACCAGCCATGGCATAGCGCTGCTGGGCACGATTACTGGTGGCGTGGCACAGCCTGGCACTGCATAGCCCTACCAGGAACAGCACGTCATGGCCCGGCTTGGCATAACATAGTCCCACTGGGCATGGCATAGCATGGCTTGGCATGGCATAGCATGGCTTGGCATGGCACGGTCCTACCAGGCACAGTGCAACCCTCATGAGCGTGGCAGGGTCCAGCTCGGCATGCCATAGCGCTGCCAGGCACGGCTTTTCATGGCACAGCACAGCTCGGCACAACATAGTCCTACTAGGCATGACTTGGTAGAGTCCTACCAGGCACACAGCACTGCCAGGCATGGCACGGCATGGCCTGGTCCCACATAGTCCTACTGGGCACAGCACGGAATGGCCCGGATTGGCGTGGCATAGCCCGGCTGGTCATGGCACAGTCCTACCATGGTGTAAGCCGATTGGCATGACGTGTCCCGGCACAGCACAGCCCGGCACAGCTCGCGGCACGGCCGGTACCTTGAGGACCTCCCCATTAGAAAACGTCCCCAGCCCACAGCCCTGGAGCTCCACAGAGCCGTCCCTTGGCTCGGAGTCCCCGGAAAGGGGATGGTGAAGGGGACAGGGCGGCAAGGGGACCCGCTGGGAGACCCTGCCTGAGCGGCCCCAGCCAAAGGGACAAGAGGGAAGAGGAGCACAGCTGGGATTTGCCCACTGGGAAAACACTGCGTGGAGGAAAAAGGGAGCTTCCAAGGTCCTCGCTGCATATTAAGTAACGGCAAATTAAAACAAATGAAAAAATATTAAAAATAACTTGACAGCATTTTAACCTCCAAAGTTTTAAAACTGCTGACATTTTTTTTTTCTTTCTTTGGAGCATATATTATGCAGCTGCTCCATTAGCTGGATTTTGCTTTAAATAAGTGATGATCTATTACAGCTCCAGGGCTGAGGGGAGAAGAAAACATTTGGAGAGAAAACATTTTCCAGAGGTTCTGGCGGAGCATGGATGGGGTTTGGTGCCACTGGGCGCAACGGCTGCACCGGTCCCTGGTCCCTCAGCGGCTCCAGACCTCTCCTCTTCTGCAAAACAGCCCCCGAGGGTGGTTTGTCTTGTTTGTGGTTTTTATTTTTTCCTTTTTTTTTTCTGAACATTGGGGAAAACATGGGAATTTGGGATGCATGGGGCCATTTAATCAGGGATGAACCAGGACCAGGTGGAGTGACGGATGCGCAAGGAAGTGAGAAGGGAGCAGCAGGGGGGTCCTGGCAGGGCCCATCCCGCCGTGCCAAAGTGACGGAGCCGCCGTCCCCAGGGCCCTAATAACACAAGTGACAACTGAAGAGACGAGTCTTGTTGAATAATTAAATGCAAGCTCTTACTCAGAAGAAAGAAATCAGGGCATCTTTGGGCTAATTATCTTTAAGCCAGACCAAAAAGAAAAAAAAAAGGAAAAATAACAAAATTAATTTAATTAGGTCACACGCGTGCGGGAGGCCCACAGCAAGCCCAAGCCCTTGGCGCAGGCTCCGCTCTCCCTGTCCTGCACCGCGTCCCCGCTCCTGTCCCCGCATCCCCGCTCCCATCCCCGTGTGTCTGGGGGATCCGGTGCCGGTAGCACCAGGAGGGGACGTGGGTCCCTCTCCGGGGCGCTTGGCTCCTTCTCACACTCCCGTGAAGAGCCGCATTTGGAAAGGGGCTTCGCAAAGGAGATTTGGGAAGCCTCTTGCCAAAAGGCCCAAATGTGGCTCGATCCAGAGGTGTCTTGTGCAGCTAAAGCTCCCCCAGTCTCTCAGGCCCACAGAGAGACAGAGACCTCAGAGGGGTCCCCGGCCACCTGCAGCGGCTTCTGCTGCCGTCAGCGCCTGGGGAGACCCGGGCATCGCGCAGAACCGCTCAGCGAGAAGCCGCTGCTTCGCACAGTAGTGATGCATTACATTTATATGCATAGTTTAGTATTTATATAAATGTTAGAGCGTCTAAAAGCCTCCAAGTGAGACCAGGGCCCTCCAAAGCCAGCCCGGGCGCAACATCTGCGGTGACAGGGACGAGGCGAGAGGGAGCGTCAGGATGGACAGCGAGGAAGGAATCTTTGGGCAAGGCCAGAGCTGCCATCGCCAGGATGTCCCTTGGGAACGCCTGGACCGGCAGGGCCAGCACTGGGGCCCAGATGTTCTCCAGATGTTCGGCAGCTGGAGGCACTTCGGCCACGTCTGTATCAAGGTAATTCCTTCCCGCGGGCTTCCCAGGGCCTCCTCATGGACCCAGGGCTTTAAATGCTCCTTTTGCCATTCTAACATCTGTGAAAGTCTCCGAAGGGGGAAAAAAAACAAAACCCAAAAACCCTGCCACAATGAGATAAACGCGTGCAGGCAAGAAATGTTATTTGGGGGCTGGAACAATGAGCCGCACAAAAACATACAGTGAGAAGAACAGTGTTTGATGGCGAGGTTTTAATCTGATCTAGTTGCAGAAATAAAGAACTTCCTTGTCACCGTGCTGACAAAAGAAAAGGCAACATAGCCAGAAAACAATTATATCTGCATAAAGATTTCTTCTTCTTCTTCTTCTTTTTTTTTTTAATTTGTTAATTAGTGACTGCTGGGCATCACAAGAAGCGTTGTTTTCTCTGATATGCTGATTTCTTCTGTCTCTCGGTGGATTTGGAGATCACAAAAATAATATGAAAAAAAAGCGCTGCTTCTATAGAACAGGGAATAGGAAAAAAAGTTTCAGTAAGGTCACGAGGAATTTAATTGAGAGCGAGCTTATTTATTTATTTCTTCTTTCCTAAAGGGAAGTTGTCTTCTTTTGCTGTAGCAAATTGGTGGTGAAAACTAGCGTGGCAAAACAAAATGGTTTCTAAATTATGTATCAGGAGCGGGATGGTTTGGGGAGCGCCCCGGGCCCCGCTGTCCCCGGGCAGTGCGGGGGCTTCAGCTGCGAACCCGGAGCGAGGAACCGCGCGAGAAGGCGCTGGCTCCGAGCATCCCACCTTGAGGGAATCGTTCCCTCTTTCCTAAGGAATGCTGACCCCAACCGTGGGAGCCGCCTGTGCTGCCCCTGCACCAGCCCTCCGCGGTGACGGACCCATTAATGCCGTTCCCAGCTCCAACAATTAGTGCTTTTTTACTTCATTGTGGAGCAAAAATGGGCATGACATCCCTGCAAAAGCCAAGCTGCTCCCTCTCCGTCCTAAACACATTGGGGAGATCAACAAAATAGAAATAGTCTCTCCCTGCCCCTGCCTGCTGTGGCAGAGATGCTTGCTCGTATGGAATATTTACTGTATCTTTGTGCATTTAACATATCTGCCCGCGTTGCCAACTGCCCACGTTGGTGCGAGGTTGGAGCTTGCTCCGGCGCGGCAGATAACGGGGTTGTGCAGCCGCCTGGCACTGGATCCTGTGACTTATGTCCCTGCCTGCGGGAAGCAGGAGCTCCCAGAGGGGATTCACAAGTGCCACAACCCCTAAATCCCCCCGGATGCTGGGGGAAGCATTGGGCAGTCCTAAGGGCACGCTAATATTGATGCGTTTTTAATAGAGCTGGTGGCTGTGGTTGCAGCACCCGCAACCTCCCCGTGCGACCGGGCTGGGAGCTGTGGGGGCACCGGCTGGTCCTGGCATCCAGGAGCCATCGGGTACCCAGAGGCTCCACGAAGCAAGACACTTTCCAGCTCTTTAAACCCAAAATGAGAGGTGTTTTGGGCAGCACAGGGGCCAAAACCCCCTGCTCCAGCCCCACCGGCTGCCCGCGGCTCCTGCTCCAAAGCCGCTGCATCCGTGGTCGATCCCGCTGCTATTTTTGATACGGGCGCCTTATTGAGATTCAAATGAATGTTTCCAATCCGCGCTCCTTTGCATAATTCTTTTTAATTAACACTTCAAAGGCTTCCACGCTGCAGCCCTGCTAGTTCCCTAACGAAGTCGCACTGAAGCCCCATGCCCCCCTGAACCCCTCGGTGCTCCTGAGGGGCCACGCAGGGATCGGCCCCTGCTGTGTCCCCGCCAGGACCAGGTTCCCCCTTGGGAATTGGGCCCAGGCGAAGAGCTGGGGCCACACAGAGACCAGGAGAAATCACTGCCACTTGCTCCTGCCGCAGCAGCTCCCGACATGGCACTAGCCAAGCACTGAAAACGTCCCCAAAGTTGCAAAATTTAAAGCAAAGATGGTAAAAACCACTGCTCCCTCCTTCCCAGTGCCCAATGCTGCACCGCAGCCCCTGTCCACACAGATCTGCCAAAGTCAAGTGCAGAAATCTGAGCCCCCGGGGTGTGTTTTGATCCTGTCACCAAGCTCAGCACGAGCAGAAGGCTGCAAAGCACCTGCCTGTTGTCCCAAACGGCACTTTGTGAGTGAAAGTTCTGCTCCCGTCACACCGGGCAGGAGGGAACGCGCTAACTGGGGGCCCTGCAGCCACCCCTGTCCCCGGCCACGCGGGGCAGGATCGAGCCCCTGCACAGCCCAACCAGCGGGTAAAGAGCTGCAGGTTTAATTCCTGCAAGTGCAGGAATGATTAGACACAACAAAATTGTATAATTAGGATTTAATAAGATGCTGTCCCAGACATGCAAAAGAAGTAGGTTAGACAGTGGCCTTTGTTCAGCTACAAAAGACATTAATTTGCAAACGCTCTTAATATTCATTTTCTGTTATTTAGACTGATGTTTTGAAAGTTGCCGATAAAATGAGAGACGTGGACGGCGCCTTCCCGTTGCATCTGCAAGCAGGGGAACGTGGCTTTGATGTTCCCCTCGATAGCATCTTTTTTCGAGCCTTGACTGCATCAAATTAAATGCTGATTGCTCCGATAGCGCGACGCAGCCTCCAGCCGCACGCAGGTGACTTTTTGTTCTCAAAGGAAATGAGCTATTTTGTGAGGAGGCTTCATGGGAGCTTGGTCCCTAGCTGGGGTTTAAGCTGTGGGCTCGGGGTGCCTGGTTGGACCTGACTCCCTGCCTGGCACATCCTGACGTGCTCCAGGGCACGTGTGTCCCTGCACCGGGACCACTGAGGTTCCAGCTTCAGGGCTGGGCACTGGGACGAAAAAGCCAGAAGGTGAGGAAGGGGCAGCCCCTTTTTCTTAGCTCCTCACTGCCTTTTGTCACTCTGCAGCCTCTTCCTTATCACCCAATCTCTGGCCTTTTGCACTTATCTCCACAGGGAGGAGGGGGAAGGACACTTGCTGCGTCCTTGAGCTGCCCTCCGGCCCCATTTCCTTCCTTCCCTAGTCCCTAACCAGCCCCACTTGTCTGGTTTGCTCCCCGCAGGGACCACGAGGCCTTGGTGACACTGTGGATCCGGCCCCATTTGAGCAGGAATCTGAAGCCACCCAAGGCCACAGCCCTGCATCCCTCGTGCTCGGGTGATGGGGATGTGCCCAAGCCCCAGCCTCGTAGTTCCAAGAGCCTTCCTGGTGCTGGGGCTTCTGCCTACAGTTCAACACAGGAGCAGGCACATTATTTCTTTTAACTTGGTTCCTTACAGCTGCTAAAGTCCCCACGGTGCCAGTGCCTGTGCACAGGGCGAACTGGGCACACTGGGATCCCGGGCAGGGATGCCGGGATGCTCCCGCCCCAGCGCTCTGGATTCACATGATGGAGCCCAACTTCAGCCACAGATTTTATTTCGTAGTAAGGAGCTCACCACACCAGCAAGCCAGGACAGGGGCCAGGGTACGGGATTACAGAGCCGCAGGGGTTACACAGTGAGGTTCGTACAGCTTTTGTACAGAGGAGGAAACAAAATGAACCAAATAACAAAATAGACATTAGCAGTCAAACCATTTTTTTTTCTTGTGTTCCTTTTTATCATACTAACAAAATCTGATAGCCAAAAAAATGACTAAGCTACAAAATTGTAATACATATTGTACGGGTAAAAGGTTATCATCCATTTATACATCTAGTATCACCTTTATTCTGAGAACTTACATGAGGCCTATAGGATCTTAGTGTATTAATAATTCCCTATAAGATAGCGTTGCGCTGCTAAGGCTGCCGAGCAGCTGAGCACAGGAATCTTTAAGACTTTCGCAGTGGTGTTTGCATGGTTTCAACGAAACCCTCATGCATGGCGAGCGCCGTGCGGCCCCTGCTCCGGCCCCGCGCGCTGCCGCAGGGATCGGGCCGCAGTCGCTGCTCCCGGGAGCAGCTTTGGGACCGGAGGAGCGAGACGGAAGCTGGAGGGGGAGTGAAGGCACAACCGGGATGCGGTCCTGGAGTGACGGCAGGAGAGGGGCGCATCGGGGTTTAACGCCTTTAGAAACAGAAAAAGCCTCCCCCAAAGAACAAAGCCAGTTAGGTCAAGTATTGTGACGTACTTTATATATATCACCGCATAGAGGCAAAAATAGCAATTAATCTTACAAATAAATAGAGGGGCTGGGGAATTTCCTGGTCCCTTTCCAGATTTCTCCCTTGTTTGGTCTCTTACAACCTAGGAAGGGCTGGCAGAGGAGCAGCCAGAGGTGGGTGCCCTGGGAACCCTACACTTAGGGGAAAACCCTGGGTTTGGAAAGCAGCAGCACTGCAGGAAGCACTCGGTGTTATCCCGACTCCAGTGCCACTCACCAAATTGTGACACTGACTTCTGAGACCATCCAAGCCAAGGGAACATCAGCCCCAGCACAGCAGCTCCCAGGGAGACACTGCTCCAGCTGGAACGACGATGCTCCATCTGGGATTTTCTCGAGTGTATTCAGCTCCCCCCATCACTTACAGAGGCTTTGAGCGCACCACTATGATCCCTTGAAAGTCCTAGCACTTGCCAGCAATTGCCCTCAGTCTTCCTGGTGATTAGCAAGAGCCGATTAAAAACTTCCACAAGACACAAGGGGATCCCATCAGAATTATTCCTGGCCAATTGTCTTTGCTGCCTCTTTCCCCCTGCAATGAGCCAGACTTAAGCTGTGCTTTTTGACCTGCTTTACTGCCCTCAAGTCACCTCCGCCGCTCTCTCATCATCCCTTTGAATGAGGGAGGATGGGAGAAGATCAGCCCTGCAGGGCCCAATATGTCACCATAGTCCAGAAAGATGCAGCAACATCCCCCTCATGGCAGAATTAAAGCCAGGTTTTAAAAGCCAAGTTTTTTTTCCAAGCTTGTTTCTGGCTGCCCATCAAGTAAGAGCCTGGTAACCCACTAAGAACAAATAAGAGGTTTCATAAAGGAATAACAAAGCAGACCAAGGGGGCAAGCAGCACTGAAGCTGACCTGCTGCGATGCTCATCTACCTGTGGTCTGGCTCAGGTCTGTGCCTTGTCCTCCTCTAGATGTGACATGATCAGATGAGCTCCTAAAGGATGGAAGGGTCTGGCACGAGGGGAGGGCTCAGTAAACACTGCTCCTGCTCTGCTCTATGGTACCTGACAGCGAGCGGGACTCTCACAGGATGCTATCTGGTGCCCTTAGGGACATATTCTCCTCTTACTCTATCCCAATAGTCCTGGATGAGCACGGTGCTAAGGCGCAGGGAAGAGTAAAGCCTTCAGGAAAAGGAACGAGGCCAAATAAACTCCATGATTCCTTGGCAAGGTTGGTACCCGAGTGGGCACGAGGAAAAGCACCCGCACGCGCTGTGCACCCACCCACCAGGTGCTCCATGGGGCTACCCTGCTCTGCACAGAGCAGAGCCCTGCAAGGCCCCAGCCTCGGGCTCCTGCTGCTCCAAAAACTTTCCCGCATGGGAGGAGATCTGCTCAGTGACCTTGCTGCAAGCAGAAAGGCCAAGGGCACCCAAGTGAGGGGCACCTGCCCTCTGAGCTCAGAGCCACCTTCCCCAAGCAGCAGTGGGTGAGATGAATGAAATAAATATGGCTTTGAAACCAGGGTAGATACCACAACACGCTACTATACAAGGACTAAGTGGAGCCTCCGTGCTCTAGGACCGAGACATCTTCTACACAGGCTCGGAGGGAAACGTCCCCCCACAACCGCCGTCCAACACAGAGCGCCACGAACAGTCACGGCCTGCGGGTCTCACCCGCTCACGTGGTTCTTTGGGACACCGAGGTGGGTGCAAGGTGAGGGACAGACGTGGTGAAAGCCCCTGGGCACCTGCTTTGGGGTTCAACACCACAGGCAAATCCCCCTGCGGTTCCTGCGGGGCCACTAGGACTCACTGACAATCTAGTCACTGCTCAAGGCAGCCGTCACCCCGACCGCTGGGAGAAGGGCAGGTCAAGAAATACAAATTCCACAGTCCAAATAAAAAAGAAAAAAGAAAAGAAAATACAGGTAAGAAACCAAACCCAGAGAGACCTTTCTGCTCCTCCTGGAACAATGGCTGGCTTGGAAAATTGGATTCCAGGATTGTCCTGATTATATCAGTTAGTATATTATAAATATTGTCCTGCTTCAAAGTGAAAATACTGTGTCTAGTCTTTAGGAGGTGCTAAAGCCAGATGTGGTATCGTTCTTCCTGACTGCACACAGGAGCTGATACTGATGTGAAATGATCCTCTTCACCTCATCTCTATCAGAGCTTCTCCTGGAAGGAAAGAGACCTTGTTAGGAAAAACAGGGAGCGCCTGATGCTCAGCAGAAAGCAGACAAGTGGTTCTTATTTTTCTGCAGAAATGATAAATCTGTAACCATCCATAACAATGTTTCTCTTTCACAGCCCACAAGAGAGAGGGTTTTTACAGAAGGGGAAACTGAGCCACGGAGCGGGACAGCCTCAGCAGGGTCCAGATACCCCAAGCCCTGACACGCTGCTCTGCCCGGTAGAGCCTCGCTACCCTCCTGTTGAGGCTGGCCATTCTGCCCATGGGGAGGGGACATCTGAGGCCACAGACCCTACCCCACATCATAAAACCAATAGGAGACTAAAACAGGGTATCCCATAAACGTCACCCACAGGGGACAAATGTTATCCACATACAGGATTTGGCAGAGATCTGAGTCCAAGCAGGTTCTAGATGGTGCTACCAGGGGAAAAGTCACAGGGACATGATGCAGGAGACCTAAGTGAGGTGCCTGCTGCATCTCAGTGTACATCTTGCTAGCATCTTCCTGAGGGCTTTGAGTGGGTTTAGAGGTGAGGAGGGGCTGTGGTGGCTGGTGGCAGCTCCTACAGCAGCTAGGAGCTGTCCCACATCCCTGCGAGCAGCACAGGCTCTGGGAAGCTCTTCCAGCACACCTGGGAACCAGTGCTGTGCACGAGGCTCTTGTCTTGCTGTGGGAAGGACGGGGTCGAGTCTGGCGAGCAGAGTGGCCCCCGTGCAAGACCTGCCCCCAGCACAGCAGGCAAAGAGCCACATGTGGTAGTCCCAACTTTAAATAATACTTTGCTCATAACTTACCTCTTGCTTGTGGGGTTTATCCTGCTGGTGAATCCCATTAGCAGACCCAGAATTTCCAACAGTCTGCAAGAGAGAACAGACAATACTTACTTTAGAAGACGGACTTAGACAGAGTGCAATGTTGGCCTGCAAGCACTGAGACCTGGCAAGGCTTCTGTGCCCTCCTGCTGCAGCCCAGCACCCCATGCTAAGGAATGCAAAATCCCACGCCACTTTCTGCAGAAAGTTTCATAACCTCTGCATCCTGCCCCAATCCCACGTGGGCAATTGTATCCTTCCCAGTTACAAGATATCCTCTGGATATCCTTATGGACACAGACTTGCTCTTTGCTTCTCATTCTCAAAGTCTAATAAACAAGTGAGTAGCCAAGGGCAGAGTGAACTGCAAAACTTGGGACAAGGAACACCAGCAGCAAATGCCATCCCTCATTTCCCATCTCTGGGGACAAGCCTGGCAGGCAGCACAGACCAATCTTCTATCTTTAGAAAATGTAAGAACTTTAAACATTTATAATGTTTCTTTTGGCATGGGTAACATGGAATCCTTCGGCTTCAAAATGACAGAATAACCACAGTGACTTTCAAGCGGTACAAACAAGGAAGGAAAGTCACAGCCAGAAGTCCCAGCCTGCCAGCTTCAGCTGCCCCCTGCACTGCTGGTGACACGGGGACAAGGGGGACAAGGCTGCAAGGCTTCAGCCCCATTATTTGGGGATTTCCATGAAAATGCACAATCAGCTCTGCAGCACAGGGACACCAAGGCCCAAACTGAGCTCAGCTTGGAGAGCCTGAACCGTTTGCCAAGCAGTGCAGCCCAGCTGAAAGGGTGGCAAGAAAGTCCCCATGGTGGTACCTGAGCCCTAGGTGCTGTGAGTTGCAGGTGACGCTGCCCTGCATAGGGCCTGTGCGTGCACCAAGCCGCTGCCAGGTGATGGGAATTAGGCTTGAACTTTGGTTTTGGCACAGTCACAAGAAAGAGCTTGGAGTGGCATGATTTGCTTGAAACTAAATAAAATCTCAGGGTAGTTGCTGCAGATCCTCCAGGCATGGGGAACGCAGATCCTCTGCTTCCTTCATTATGNTGGAGTGGCATGATTTGCTTGAAACTAAATAAAATCTCAGGGTAGTTGCTGCAGATCCTCCAGGCAGAGTCCTGAGTATCATTCCCTGCAAGCCTGCAAACCTGGCTCTCCCAAGGCATGGGGAATGCAGATCCTCTGCTTCTTTCATTATGGGATGAATTCCTTGCAGCTGCAGACATGAAACAGCAAAGCAGCAACGATGCGACGAGACAGACACTACAGGGCCATCACAGCCCTACGTCCTGCACCTCCTCACGGCAGGGCAGACCAGGCTCATGTACGAAGGACTCCAGAGCTGAGGACCCCAGGAGCCTTCCTGGCTGCAGGAGCAGCTCGTGGGAACTGTATTTCCTTCTGGAGAACACTGCAGAGTGAAGTCTTTGCAGGCAAAGGGAGAGCGATGCCAAGCCCAGCCCCAGGCAAGACAGAAAATGAGGGGTGAGAAGGCAGGGAAAGGTGGGTTAGAGTTGGAGTTGCCTTCTAGAGAAGAGCAGGAGCTCCCAAACTATCGTATCAGGATCCCTTTAAGCTAGCAGCATCCTCAGGCTTGGCCTGAAAGCTCCTAGTTAACAATTCCCCTTTCTGGAGGACAGGATGAGCAGATCCTGCACTGGAACTGGGGAGTTTTGATCCAGACTTCCCTGAAGCCCTGGAGCCCAGGAGCTCCAAGTTCAACATCCCTGCAGCCTGACTTCCCTGGCAAACCTCTTTCCCTCTGCACCTCCGACCTTGTTGCATCNAGAGAAGAGCAGGAGCTCCCAAACTATCGTATCAGGATCCCTTTAAGCTAGCAGCATCCTCAGGCTTGGCCTGAAAGCTCCTAGTTAACTATTCCCCTTTCTGGAGGGCAGGATGAGCAGATCCTGCACTAGAACTGGGGAGTTTTGATCCAGACATCCCTGAAGCCCGGGAGCCCAGGAGCTCCAAGTTCAACATCCCCTGCAGTCAGCAGCCTGACTTCCCTGGCAAACCTCTATCCCTCTGCACCTCCGACCCTGTTGCATCCCTAGGATTTCTTAGGTGAGAAAGTGTCCAAGAAATACCCAGGCCAGATTAGTTGAGCTCATAAGGTCCCTTCCAACTTCTTTACTTTTCTTCAACAGATTAGTTGTTATCTACAGTAAGGGAAGAAAAAATTACTCGTGTCACCACAAGAGGGATTGTGAAAGAAAAGACTTCTGGGCTCTCAAGTGGTTTAGCATTAAAGCAAATGCAGTAAAAACTGTCCCCACCTCTCCTAAAGGTTACAGTAGATAAGAAGACGGCAGGATATGAGGCTGCATTGCAGATGGCTGCAATTTTTCCCCTGCACTCCCTTCCAAGCCCACGTCAAAAACTCCTGCAATACAGATTCCATTTTGGAGCCCCTACTCACTCTGCAGTGTCATGGGAGGAAGATGAGACATAACCCATGTTACCTGCCACAACATATCTACACCTACATCAGGGTGAACAAATCCTCCACTCAGCTGCTTCTCGTGTTCCTTTTCCTCTCTGCACAATCCTACAGCATCTGCCTCATTGTGAAAGATATTTTTCAGCTTTGAATTTAAATAAGTATCAGATAAGCACATCATCTGGCCTCTGAAAGCCATGACCTGATTGCAGAAGAGAAAACACAGAGAAAAATATACAGAGAGAAGAAAAAGCTTGGCATAAAAGGCAGGTCACACCACAGGTAAGAGACAGAAAAGGCCAAGAGACATCAAGATTATTGGCATCAAGATTCCATTTTTACAGGGAAAGACATATCTGTCCTCATATAGCAAAATATTAGGGGCTGTTTTGCTTTTCTCAGAAGGAAGAATGGGAAACGGGAAGAAGCTGGGAAGGGAAGACAGCAACTGAAATGGAAGCACTTGGAGCCCAGCAGCAAACCTAGATCAGAAAGACACAGATCTCCAGAAACTACTAAGAGAAGTGGAAAACCTTTTCCCAGAATCACTCCAAAGTTTGTGCTTTAGGACTGCAAGGTAATAATTCTCTCAGCAAAGAAGAGAAGTGACAAAATTTTCACACATTAAAGAGACTTTAAAGGATATTATCAACTACTTAAAAGATGCCATTGCTGGAAATTTATTTTGTTTTGAAATCCATCCAGAAAGTCTTACTGGTCTCTTCAGAAGTCTCCCTGAAACAGTTACAGCTCTTCTTGGAGAGGGCATCAGGTCATTATTTTTCTCTTTAAAGAGACAAATAAGGGTCTGTATGTACATGCTTACATTCCCTGTATGTAGCCCTTTGTGTGTGAACTTTAATTCTCCCCAAAGAGCATCTGCCGTACACCGCATCATACGCATAAAGAAGAACTTGCATTTGCAGTTTCTCCAAAATATCCCATTTAACATCTGTTCTTGCAGAGCACAAAGGGATCTCTGATGACCAGGGTGCAGGTCTCATTAGTGCTAAGCTGCACCCAGGAAAGCAGAGGCCAGGCAGGCTGTTCCCAAAGCAGCAGATGCTCTACCTGTGTTCTCTCCGAGGAAAGCCTCATGGCCTCCATGAGCTTCTCCATCTGGTGGCCCTGCTCCAGCGCGTTGCGCAGGACGTCCTCCGTGCTGACGAGCCGGTGCTGCAGCCGGATCACCTCCGACTCCGACGACGGGTCGATCAGGGAGTACCGCCTCTGATCCGCTACCGATTTCTCCTTGTCCTTCACACAGCAAGGTGAGAATAGGCACAGGTTACATTTAAAAATAACCGAGGGAGTTACAAAGGCTCAATAACCAATACAACCGTATTGCAATTTCAACAGCAGAGGGGGTCCAAGCACAGTTCTGAGAGCAAAGGCAGCCAACAGCAGCTCCGATTTGTTCCAAGCTGAGTTTAAATAAACTATTCACATCTCAGCCGCTGGAGGACTCTGCAGTACACAGGAAGTAGAGGACACTTCTTATCCCTTCTCTGACCTAGGAATAAACTATGTGGAGTATCAGGGACCTCCAGTTTCTTCCAACAGTTTTGTCCTCTATTTAGCTGAGGGTTCAAGTCCCCTGGAAACAGTCCCCAGAAGCCCTTCTGGCTCATGCCACCTGCCCCCGGAGCAGCAGGAAGCCCTCCCAAGCCCAAGGTCAGGAGGGTTTGCTCACCAGCACCACCAGCTTCTCCCGCAGCCCCTTGATGTCGTCCTTGAGCTTCTGCTCCTTGAGGCGCCACTCGGCCTTGTGCACCTCGCGGCTCAGGTCGCGCTCCGGCCCCGGCGAGTGCCGGTTGGCCTCCAGCAGCAGCGCCCGCAGCTCGTTCAGACTCCTGCAGCGAGCGGCACCCCACAGCAAGGGGTTACATGGGTTGGGCAACATCCCACCACGATCCCATCCACCCTAACCCACGGAAAGACCCATCTGAAAATGTGGTCCAATTCCCACCACCCTGGGGGCTGCCTATTTAGGGAGCCCGGGCCAGCAGTCTGACCTCTCCTTCTTGAGCAGCTCCTGGCTGATGAGCACGAGCTGCCCCGAAGCATCATGCGTTTTCCTGGTCAAGGCTTCCAGGTCATTCTCCAACCTCTTCTTTTCCTTTAATGCCAAATCTGCCTTCTTCTCCGCACTTTTGCATTTGTTTTCCAAAGCTGAAGGAAGCAATGGACACACGGAAGAAAGGTCTCTGAGTCCTTGACTTGCCTTCCCATCCCCTCCCTTCCTTCCCTAGCCACCGGCCTAGCCCCAGCTGTGCACAGCGGCCATAGGGATTTAGCAACACTCTGCATCTGCCTCGGACCCAGCATTTATTTATTTCTCTATTCCTTTTGGTCTCATGCAGCAGATCGGTACGAGGGACACGCGTGGAGATACTGAGTTTCCACCAGCGCTGGATTAGGGGAACTTACCACTTACTTGGGCCCTTAGAGTTTCGGCCTGGGAGACCAGTGACGACACCTCCTTGTCTCTCTTGCTCAACTTGTCCTGGAGATCTTTAGGAGAATGAGAAGAGGCAAGAGACCAGGATGAGGAACTTGGAAAAGTGCCTCCTGCAAGTCAGGAAGGCACTGACTGTGCGGCCAGGCAGACCAGCCAGGCATTAGGAGGCAAGGTATATAACTATAGCAGACACATACAAGATAGCAACTGCAAGGGAAAAAGAAAACCCTCCAAAAATGAAGAATTAAAAAAAAAATAAATCACAGAAAGGGGCTTTCAGCACATTTTCTTGTGTTACCTATCATGCTGAAAGGAATTTTAAAAGACATTTTCATGCTCAAACAGAATCCTAGACATGGAGTATGAGGTTTTTATGCCCAGGTCTGAGCTGGTCATCTTGAGTACGTCCTGTCTGTGTTTTATTCGGAGTGGAAATTTATGTACACACGGACTGAGGGGCCGCTGCAGGAACAGCGACTGCTGGTAGGTGAAGAGGGAACAAGACTCAGTCCTCGGATTACTCTCAAATGACTGTCAATGAACACACAGTTTGGGGTAATGTGTGTCACCCTGTACCTGCAAACACAACGGTGAGACAGACTCAAGTAGGGCAAGGCACCTCTGCCTGAAACCACAAGCAGCTGGGGTGACACTCAACTAACTGGAGTCTCTATCAAGTGAAATTTAAGCCCCAGAAACCTCTATTTAAACAGCTTTATCCTTGACAGGAATTAAAAGGGACTTTGCAGGGAACAGGCTCCTCAGAGGTGAATAACTGACAAAAAAAAAAAGCTATGTCATTGCAAGCCACATGCTACCCAAAAATAGAAATGACAAGCTTAGTGCTTTAAAGATCACCTTTGTGATCTACACAGGCAAGGCTTTTTTTTTCTTGCTAAAAAACAAACCTAAGGAAGAATAAGGAAATACAATACAGTCTCACAGAAATGAGCACAGGGAAAATTTGATCTGGAAGCACCTTACAAGTCTTGGAATAGCCCTGAACCCTCCAGGGACAACAAAAAAAAATCTTGCTCTACCCTCACCAGTTCTGCTGCTGCCCATCTTAGGAGCTATGGCTTTCCCTCCTTAGGAAAGCCTCAAAGTCCCTTTACAAAAATGTTCCGAAGTGTATAAACTCGGGGCTTCACTGCAAAGACAGATTTGATCTATAGCAAGTTCCATAAGAAAGTAACCCCCCATTATTTTAGCCAATCACGTTGATATCTGCCATTAGCAGCCTTCTGCCAAAGGAAATGACACTCAGCAGACCAGATTTCATCTGGCAAGGGATGGAAGTGCCCATTCCTCCGGATCTGCCTCCATCCCGCACCATCATCATGGTGAGAATGCAGCACCAAAAGAAGAATGTCCTCTCCTGCAGTCATCTTAGAGGGGAGAAAAACCCAGACTACAAATGCCACCTGGCAAACTAAAGCACTGAAATGATTTCCTAGGCCCCTTTGCCCAGGGCTGTCCCTGTGAGGGCAGGGAGGAGGAGGAAGGGAAGTGCCTGTGGCACTAGGACAGGCTGTTCTGCAAGACAAAGACAATGAAGTTTCCTACCTTCCATAGTCTGCTTCATCTTTATCTTTTCTTCTGAAATATCATTAGTGTCAATCATCTGAAATAAATTAAGATATCAGACATATATCAGTCCTTTACCCAGAGCTGCCAAGAAAAGTCACCAACCGTGGACTGGAGTCGTGGCCAAAGTGGTAGGTGTGGAACCAGCAGCCAAGTTATGATGCTTTGGCATTTTGAGAGTTAAAGGAACATCCATCCTGGAGGGAAACAAAGGCTTTTGAGGGATCACTTCTACTGTCAAGCATTGCTGAAGGTAAACAGGTACCATCCAAATGCGCCCACACAACAGCCTGGGCAGCCCAAGTGAGACTCCCTCTGCAGGGGGAAGAGGCCGGACTCTCTCCACAAGCTCCGGGTCCAGCCCTGGAGCATTCCGAGCCGGCAGACAGCGATGGAAGAGCTGCTCTGCTTTGCACGAGTCTCCTGCAGCTTGTCAGGACACATCTTCAGCAAAATAGGAGCAAATAGCTCTTTAGCATCCGACTTGAGACCTACAAGCACGCAGGTCTAACTTCCCAAATATCTAATTGTGCCCAAAGTTATAAAACTGGCCCAGAGTGAGGATTCTGCCTTCTCCCCACCCTCTCTGTCCAGGCTGCAGTGCCAGAAGCCACAGAAAGGGCATGAAGACCATCTGCCTGCTTTAAAGTCCCATGAGAAATGGCATGAAACCAAAGCAAGCTCAGCCTCCGCGGGCAAGAGAGCCCCACGAGCAGTGTGACAGCACAGGGGTACTCTCAGGCGGTCCATGCTCCCAGTGGCCCCAGTATCAGTTCCGTATCCATACCGACTGCTCGGACACCCACCAGAAGAACCGGTCATCATCCAGTTGGGATTCCTGCTGTCTACATCCCTTCCCACCGCCCTCCTTCCCACCTGGAAAGGTCACATTGCACCTTTCTAAGGCCGGTGCAAGTGACATTCCAGGGGAATCCGAAGCAGGCTAGAAACTTGTGACCACTTTGCACAAGGGAGGTCTGCTCTGTGCCAGGAAACGCTCCACCTCTGCTCCAAATTTCTTCTTGGACAAGGTAGCTCCTTCTCTAAACAAACATTTAGATATACAGGATTGCCTAAAAGCCCATTCCCTACTTTCCAGAATGAATCTCAAGACAGGCCCAGAGCACCAATGGTCAAGAAGTTTTGGTACATAATCAGTTCTGGTCTCACACAGCTGCTAACCCTGGACTCCCACAGAGGACAGCAGGGATCAGGAACGAAGCTTCCCAGAGCAGAGGCTCCAGTTCAGCACTTGGAGCATGTCCATCCAGGTGCCTTCAGTGGGACCTCAGCACAGACCTGAGGCTTCCACTACTGAAAACATGAGCTCAGTCCCCAGGAGCTCAGATGCGCTGCAAGGTATATAAATATTTGCTAACTTGAACACAAGCAGGAGCACACACAAAGGGGGAATTTGCTGCCTGATGCACTTTTGGCAGGGAAAGCTAATTGCTATTTGGATACACACTTATGGTTCTCACTTGAAGACCTAGGAAAGCAAAGAATATTGTTCACAAGACAGGTTTAAAAACATGTAGATAGTTAATACTGCAGGTGCATTAAATTACCTAAGACATTTAAATAGACTTTATGAAACTCAAAGGTTTTCATCTATGCATTTCTTCTGGTGTTTTCTTGATTTGAATCTACGCAGTTAAATTATTTCAAGACTTGCTAGTTCTAGCTGACTACCAAGGACATGTAAGAGCCTTCTGATTTAAAGGGGCCTGAAACAAGCCTCCACTTTATTCCTTTGCATTCACCCTTCTTTGAGTCTCAGACATATTATGCTGATGTGACCCACCTTTCCCAGGGCCCTTTCCCCTCAGAACCACGGCTCACCCTCTGCCTTTGCATCCATGTACTTACTGTTCACCACTGCCTTTACTAGCTGAAGCATGCTGAGAAATCCTTGAAATACCATTAATGTAGCAGGTTCCTCCTCAAGCTTTTCCTCTCCTGTCCTTTTCGCAGCGTGAAGCCCTGACTTGGCCAACAGTAATTCCCAGTCTTGACTTGGTTGCCTAGTGGCTCAACAGACTCCAAAGGGGCGGTTCATGGTGGCAAATCAAACATGCACCTCGTGTTCACTCAGTGGTACCTCTCAGGCTAAAGCAGGGAAGACATCCCTGGGGATAGATTTCAAGCAAATATTCTCAAGACATGCACACCTCAGGACTTACTTTCATTCTCTATATCCCCATGGGGACAAGGGGAGCCTCAAGCTCTAAGTTTGCTTTTAGCTCATTTCTTATGCAAAAGTCAAGTCACAAATAGCCACTCTAGAGCCACGAAGTAGCAACCTCCACTCTCTACAGCACAGAGGTGAGCCTGTCATGAGCAAGTGTGGCCCTGTGCCATCCCACGGAGGAAGCTCCGAGAGAAAAAGTCCAAGAAAAAGTCCAAGAAAAGTCAAGAAAAAAGCAAAGAGATACAGAGACCACAGAAAACCAATCTTTGTGATACTAGTGCTCTATTCTAGCCTTCCCCAGCAGGTTCAGGACCTGCCTTCAATCATTTCACTCCTCAGACCTGGTACTACCCTGCCCTTTGCAGGCAGCTTTTCCCCTATAGCCTCTGATATGAGCACAGAGCCCCTGCACTGTCTCTGCTGCGTTGCTGGCACCCACGTTCCCACCCAACTCATCAGCTCAGTCTCGAGTGACATCCTTGAACCATGCTCCAAGCAAGCCACAGGCTGTCTCTCAGCGCAGGCAACGCACCTACAGGCAATGCATCTATCCCTCACCTACCCGAAAGGCCTGGTAGCGTGCTAGGGCTGCCGCACCTCTTTGGAGGACAACCATCGTGTTGTCAAAATGATGCTTTTTAGCTAATACTGCTTGCTCAGAGTGAAAAACCACCCCTGCCAAACCACTTCAATGGCCCCACTCTGCTGCCACAGCAGTAACGTGGCTTCAAACCCATATGTGGCCAGTTGCTTCTCTTGTCTCTTACTCCAACTGGGCCGCTGCATTGGCTTACGAGCCCAGGAACAAACCCTCGGCATGGGGATGCAGTGCAGAAAAACAGCCCTATAAATGTAAGGTAAAGAGTAGTCAGGTACTTTGAGGCACAGAAGCCTCAGTAAATTGCACAAAAGAGCAGCTTCTCCTGGAAAGGGTATTAACAGTGACAAGATAAATAAGCAAAATGACCCAAAAGTCATACATTTGCATGCTGAGAAGGATGCAGGGACTCCATGGACTGCAGTTTGTTCTCTAATACAAGCACTTTTTCCTGCAGTCTGTGGATCTCCTGTTTGCTCTGCGCTTCTGTTTTCTGTAGCGTTTCATAGTCCAACATCTTCTTCTCAGCCAAAGAAATTTGATCTTTCAAGAAAGCTATTGCTTGTGTTTGATCTTTGTAATCACCATGAAGTTTCTCCAGTTCATGCACCCTCAGCTCAGCATCTCGACACTTGTCCTTCAGATCCTGGAGTTCCAGATGGTGCTGATTGCTTTTGGTTTCCAGTTGCATTTTCCAGTTGCTGTTGCTTTTCTCCACTTCATCCACAGCCTCCTGCAGCTTCAGTTTCAGGCTCTCTTTCTCCTTTACGTGAACAGCCATCTCAATATCATGTTTGGCTTTCAGGTTCTCCATCTCAAGCTGGTGCTCCATCTTTATACTCTCCACCACCGCTTTCAGTTCCACAATCTCCTTATGTTGGGTATCAGGCCCCGTGTTCAAAGTGGCTTTGAGGTCCTCCAGAGACTTCTGGTGATCAGATGCCAGTGTGTCCAGCTTGGACTTCCAGTTGTCCATGAGCCCCATGTTCTCATTCGTGGCTTGCTGGACCTTATGCTTGAGGTCAACTATTTCCTGCGAGTACTTCTCATTGGTGGCCTTCAGCTTCTCCATCTCCTGCTGGTATTTCTTCAGCGTCTTTTCGTACTTCTCCTTCAGCTGGCTGCTCTCCTTCTGGTGCTCCTTGTTGGCAGAGAGCAGCTGGTCCCGCAGGCGAAGAGCCTCAGACTGCAGGCCAAGGCTGTGCTCGGGGGCGTCTGCCTGGTGCGAGCTCCGCAGGCACTGCCGCAGCTCGTCCACCTCGCTGCGCCTCAGGCTCAGCTCCTCCTCCAGCTGCAGGATCCTGGACTGCTCTGCTACCGTGGTTAACTGCAACAGGACAGAGAAGACAAGAATCACTCCCTGCCCCTCACGGCCACATCCTTCCTTATAGCAAACATGCTCCAGTGGATATATAACCAAAGTACATTAGTCAAAGTTGAAATAAAAAGGGAAAGGAAACCCAAGACCCTCTAATCTGAGTACGGTTTTGCACCAGGGTAATGATCACTGATCAACTCTAGCAGTTACAGCTTTGTGCCAATTGCAATTTATTTTGCTAACACGAACCCCTCATTTTCAGCATAGGAAACACACAGCTTTGAAACAGCCCCTGAAATTTTACCTAGAGTGGAACAACAGCATCTTATTAGAAATAACATCCTGACAGAGCACTATATTTCCAGACTAGGCATCTGGCCAGATGATGCACAGAGGAAATGTGACTGCACATGCAGGAGCATCACAAGCATCGAGATCAGCATCAAGCAAATCATGTTGCCTTTATTGCTCAGCAATCCTCAGCCTACAGACACCTTTTGTGCACTCTGGCCTGTTTACCCTGGTGTAAAAAGGAAAAGGGATTTTACATGGGTGCTTGTTAGAGTTTATTAGCAAAGTAAAAATAACGCAGTAGGCTAGAAGATGCACAACAATAAATTGGGCCATGGTTAACATGGAGCATGAGGCTATGGATTGCTTTCTTGCAATCTGGGTGTAACCTCGCAGGGCTGAACTTCCCGCAAGCCTTGGCGAGTCCAGGGTGGCTGAGGCTACGGATTTAGAATAAGAAATTGGACTGGATGAAGTGCTAAGGGAAAAAAAAAAAAAAAAAAAGGAAAAGGAAAAGAAAGCAGAGGAAACAAAGAAACCAGGCAGATCTTCCAGTGTAAGGATCACAAATCATCAATTCCATTTTGTTTCAAGTGACATTTCTCCCAGTGATCATCAGCTCAGGAGGCCAAGTTTTGATTTTAGATTGGGGTGGGAGTGGGGGTTATAATATTTGGCCCTTTTAGAAGACTGGCAGTTGCAATGTTATGTCCTGGTACAGCCGGGGACCCCTGGGCTGAGGGATGCACCGCGAAGCGCTCGTGTCCCTTGGTGGCACCGGGCAGGGAAGCAAATCCAGCCTGAGAAACAAGTCCCCACGCAAGAAGCAAAGGCAGAAGTTATGCAGCACTGCTGCTTCCAGGAGGGAGAGCAAATGAAAACCAAACCAAAAACCAGGGAAGCCTAAATTCAAGCCAAAACCAAATCAACCGCACAAACCAAAATAAAAAGAAACTCAAAGCAAGGTGTCATGAGCATCAACGCGGGGGCAAGCAGGCTGCTCCGCAGGCAGGTAAGTGGGGTTTGGATTACCCTGGTGTCCTCTAATTCTTTGAGGAGCTTCTCAGCCTGTGCCTTCTCGAACAGCAGGCTCTGCTCGAGCTCCCGTATTCGGGCATGCTCCAGCTGCGTCTGAGTCTGCTCGTACATGGGGAGAAAAGAACAACAGAGGGACGGAGGGAGCAGGGAAGAGAGAAAGAAGGAGAGAGAGGGAAAGAGAGAAGGCTGCAACATCATCTTCAGTGTACAAGACAAGGAAAGGCAGTTCACAACAGGAGGAGACTAAGAGAACCAAACAAACAGGAAAAGTACATCCAAACAGAAAACTACAGGATTTTCCTCGGTACTCAGAGTGGCTGCTCACAAGACAGCAGCATCCGTGAGCTGGGAATGCAGCCCACAGCTGCTTCAGTGTCCTCTTGCACGAAGCCTAAAGTGAAGATACCCCCTAAAAAGCAGACTTGCCCCTACCCAAGCTGCAGACCACTAGTACAAGGCACTTGCACCAGGGAAGAGGCTGCAAAGACCTTGCAGTGGTTCTTCACTTCCCTCCTCCAAGAGGACTGCAGGGTGGACTGGAAAGAGCTGGAAATTCCCATTGCCTTTTTGCTCTGGAGACAGCGTGAGCCCTGCCCTTGACAAAGAAAAGCACCTTCTGCTGCACCCAGTATGTTGCTAAAACCAAAAAAAATGCCCCACACTGAAAGCAAATGAAAGGAACTGAGATACCAAACTGCTACACAAATTAAGGCTTTAGGTCTGAATAGGATTGCTATGAAGTTCAAAGCAATTTTCAAACAGAATTACTATTTCTTTTTAAACAGGTGAATAAACTAAGCACAAGCCTGCTCCAATGCAAAATCTCATTCCACAGCATTGGCCTTTCCCTCTTTGAGGGGAAATATCATCTAGTTGTACCCAGGACTCTGCAACGACTACCGCAATACCCCAGAATCACAGAACAGTTGCGCTCAGCAGGGCCCTTTGGAGACCATCTAGTCCAGTCCCCTTGTCCAGCTGGGTCACCTGGAGCACCCTGCACAGGATGGCATCCCGGCAGGTCCTGAATATCCCTCGAGAAGGAGACTCTACAACGTGTCTAGGCAACCTGGTCCAGTGTTCTACCTCTTTCCTGTCAAGCAGTTTTTCCTCGTTTTCAGGCAGACTTTTCTCTATTTCAGTCTCTGGCCGTTGCCTCTTCTTTTGTTGGTGACCACCACTGAAAAGTCTGGCCCCATTCTGACAGCTTCTCCCTGCTTGTGAACGAGAAGGCTAACCTGCAGCTTCCCCAGAAGTAAATCTGCTGGCTCAACATAGGTCTTAAAAACCCATTTAACCTCCCTGAAACCACACCTGGCCACACCAGCTGCCTGCTAGATTCAGCTCTTCTTATCCAGCCCTCCCAAACACAGCCCTGGCCTCGCTCTCAGCCTCTAACTAAAGCCGCAGCGTGCGTTTGGTTGGTACAAATTACACAATGTGGCAACTCTAAACAAACAGATATCCCCAAAGGATGTGCAGAAGCAGCATCTCTATGCTAGGAGATGGCAGGTCTCAGATGCACTGGTTTGTTCAGCCGAACGGCTTTGAGGGATGCTGCCTGCCATGCAGAATCCCCGAGAGTCCAGGCTTTATCCAAAAACTACACATGACTGTTAGAAACACCCTGTGGGACTCAGCCTAGCCTTCAGCAGAAGACCTTGAGCCAGGAGTCATGGAGAAGATGCTTTTCTGAGCATCCTGGCCAGGAACATCCATTTCCCAGGAACACGCTCTGCAACACGAAAGAGCACTTACCCACTGATTTCCCATGTGGGATTTCTCTGCAAGGGAATTACTTGCTTCTGGAAATTCTAACTGTCTCCACAACAAGCCAGTAAGATGTGAATTAACCCCATTGAGTCAGTCTGAGCGACACAACTTCCAGTTTGCACAAAAAAAATGTTCGCTGCAACAACACTGCATGGAGTAACAGCACTTCCAAAAATGACAGCCATTAACAAGGCACTGCAGGGGCAGTGACTGAGCAATTGGATCATTTCTATGGTGGAAAAACATTTCAAAATGCATTCCCCTCCAGTCAGATTTTAACATGGGTTGGCAAGTCACGGTAATATTTAAAGCCAGGCTGGCTGGCTGGGATTATTTCTAGGCAGCTCCTAGAATCATTAACAGTAGCTGGGGAACACAGCAAGGAACAATTTTCAGTTAACCTCATTGCATTCATGAGCAGGCCCACAGCCACCAATAAGTCTGCTGTACAGAGGTAAGCATAAGAAATTACTGAAGTGAGACCACACATGCAATTTTAAGTTTAGACCCCCCATTTTTGTGTGAGTGCTAGGAATTACCTCCAGATCCCCCTTCGTAATGGATTCCTCCTCAACACGGAACTGCAAGTCCTCCACTTTCCTGGAGAGGGGAAGGGGAAAAACACATAGAGCACAATCAGTAACACCCAGATCAGCAACCATCTCTAAGCAGCCAACGGCATACGAACCTGCTCTGCACAACAACAGGCCGAGAGGAGAAGGATACAGGCAGTTTTACATGGAAGCAGCTCAACGGAGGGCAGACATCACAACACATGAAGCCAGACAGTTCAGACAGGTTTGTGCATAGTCAACATTTGCCTTCGTGCCAGGTACTTGCTCCCAGACGTGCTGGTCCTACTGTACCACTTCTCAGCGAGCACAACGGCGTTCACTGACCCTCAAGTCCCAACTACCCGGTCCCACCATGTGTATTAGTCCCCGTTATTCTATGGCCGAGTGCTGGGCAAGCCCTACGCCATATGCACAAGACTCACACAAAACATGCCCAAGGAATGAGAGCCTCTGTCATCCTGCCTGCTTTATGTTTGCAGAGGGGAAATGGTGAGGTATCTCAGCAGAAAAGCCAGGCAGTCATTGCACACATCAGCCATGCATAAACACATGCCAAAATATATGCACATACCCAAGAGTGC
Source organism: Crypturellus undulatus (assembly GCA_013389825.1). Classification (NCBI taxonomy): domain Eukaryota; kingdom Metazoa; phylum Chordata; class Aves; order Tinamiformes; family Tinamidae; genus Crypturellus; species Crypturellus undulatus. Next base: position 75,091 of record VWPW01001187.1, on the reverse strand, counting down.
CCAGAACCCCTTTGCAAAGTCTAAACAGATAACCAGCAGTAACACCAAAAATTCAGTCTTCTGCTAAACTCACCCTCCTTGTTCTCTTTACTGATAGATAAAGTAAAACAAAATAAGAAGGGCCCGACATTAATGCTGCTGCTGCACCGGCAGCCAGCTGCAAGGACTCTGATCTTCTGTCACAGATAAAAATAGCTGCAAGTGTGTATATCTAACTGCATAAACAAGCCTCCTTGTCTAAACCTCTCCTAATTAGAGGCGGCCTCTGTTGATATTTAGGAAAGAACTCGGCTGCCTTGGGTTAAAGGGCCTCCTGGAGCTGGGAAAGTGAGCTGCCTGCAAGAGCAACTGGGGCACTCGTGCCTGAAAGAACAACTTGTCTTCAGGAGGCCATCGTTCAGCTAAAACTAAGGCCGTTTCACTGTTTTTCTTTCAATTACGAAGCAGACAGAACTGCCTTTCTCTTCTCGCTGAAGGGTTTAGTTATATATATGGAGCAATTAGACTTCAAGGATAACAAGCATCGCTCTTGCTGAGAAAACAAATGTATGTTTGAGCGTATACAGGGACGATGGCGCCGGGATCTGGGGAGATGGGCACCACTCTGAAAGTCAGTTTGACTTCCCCTCCCTTCCCTAGAATTAATGGCTTGAAGATTAGTACATTACAAATAGAGGAGAAAAAAGGTCTTTTGCAAAGCCAGAAAGGTTAACGGCTTGGAACAGCCTAACCTGCAGAGAACACTGGTTATTCTGATACCTGAACGCAATCTAGGCAGCAGCTTGCAGTCACTTTCTTTCATTTAGACTCAAGGAACAATGTTCCCAGGTGAGAGCTTCACCTCATCGCACATCCACCCGCTCCTTCCTCACCTCTTCTCCTCTTCCAGCTGGTTCAACAGCTCGATTTTCTCCTTCTGCATCCCATCCACCACGGCACGCGCACGCTGGAGGTTCCCCTCTGCCTCCGTGACGTACTGCAGGGAGAAAGGAGCCCCAGCCACAAGAGGCAGAAACATTTGAAGTGGTGGTTAAACAAAGGAACAAAAACATGCAGATCAGAACACAGGATTTTAAGGTTTTGATGACCCATTTCAGTGGCTTTTCTTGCAAAACGCAAAATTTTGCAAAGTGTCCAGTATATAAGCGTTACAAAGAAATGGTTGCTGGAGAATGAGTAACTTTGAGGTTTGATGCATGTTTCAGAGACTCCGCATGACCAGAACCCTTTGGAGAATCCAGCTCTGATTAGAGAACTTTACCCTTTGAACTGGAGCAGTTTTCAAAATTTTGTATGAGGTTACTACATCAACCTTGGTCATGAGGCCAGAGAGCCATTTCAGATCTGCATTAATTCATTTATTACTGGTAATTACTGGAAAAATACTCTATGCAAGAAGCTTTCAGCTTGCAACTGCTCAGCCAGCAACACAAATGTGGATTTTTTAAGCATTTATGTGCATAAAAATCACCGGTATAAAAGCTTGTGAAAAAAGAAAACCAGAGATCAGTCCCTATCCTTATAATTCTGTTGCCTCCATTAATGTGACCAGAACACATCCCTTTGGCCGCATTGCTGTAACACATGAACTTAACTGATGTCCTCAGCAAGTGTACGATAACATCAAACTGCAATGCAGTCGCAGGCAAGGCCAGAGCAGGCAGCCAAGGGGAGCACATTTGCTTTCCACTTGCATTTCAGCATTCAGATGTATCGATCCACCACCAGACAGAAAACTGTTTACGGCCCTTTCTGGTACAGTTTTTTTTTTTTTTTGCTCCTTGCTTGGGCCAGAGAGGACACGTTCTACCACCAGGAATGGAGACAACAGCGTGCACTTTCAGGGTGACTTTGTGCCGTCTATCACAACGTGGTGCTTTCAGAAGATCCCAGACCTTGGGGCACTGGTGATGAAGCTAAGGATCCCACGAGCCACGTCCCTGCCTACCTGCTCGTGCTGGGCCTTCATGATGGCAATCTCTTTCTCCACCTCGCAGATGTGGCTGGTGGCCTTGGCAACCTCCGCGCGCTCCAGGTCACGCTCTGCCAGCAGCTGCTCGATGTGCTGCTGCTTCTCCTTCAGGGCCTCCTGCAGGGCTGTGGTGCCCGAGATCTTCCGGGCATAACGAGAAGAGGTCTCCGTGAGCTGGAAAGGAGTAAAACACAAGCTGTGAGCTGCCCAGCCTAGAACAGCTTGAAGAACTCCTGTTAAATCCGGGATGTGGCTCAACTACACATCACTTGGGCTGTACAGAGCTCGTAGTTCCCATTCTGGACCCTAGAGGTGGCATTAATGAGTCTGCAGAACAGATCTGAAAGCTGCTAGCAAACTCCATAGCTCTTCCCCACTGCAGTGGAAGGGCTGCCTCCCAAGGGACAGGATGTGTTGTGGGAACCGGGACAAGAAAGATCATAGTTTATTGTGTCATCTGCCCTTTTAAACATATTTTACTGATTTCTGGCATCGCTGCATCCCAGACTCACTGAGCTCAGCTTGGGGGACGGATCTCTCCCAGAGACTGCTAGGAACTAGCTGGATCCACTCCCGGGAATGGCCACGGAGCCCTTTCCCCCAGCTGAGATGGCAGCAGGTGCTATTCAGTACCTTTTATACTTCAAAGTTAGAGGTGTTTTTTTCTACAATATTAGTGCCTGCCTTGGTGTCCACCTCCTTGAGAGTATTGCAGACTCCAGGACTTGCTTTCCAGGACGGTGTCACCCCTTCAGTGAGATGCCATCACCACAGGAGGCATAAAGGAAGCTGTTTAACAACAGCACGATGCTACCAACCAAGTGAGATGGGAGGCAGGAGCATTTTTTTTAAACAAAGATCCTGTGCAAAACCATCTCTGTGACAGTAGAAATTCATCCCATTGCAAAAAAAAAAGAAAACTCCATGCAAAAAGCCACGTACCAGCCCGCTGCGGCTGGGTCGGCCCCCCACGGACGACGCCACGGAGCTCACGGAGCTGATGGAGGAGCTGCTGGGGCTGTGGGTCAGAGCGGACACTCCCATGGCCATGCGCTTGCTCTTCTTCGCCTTGGCAGGGCTGGTGGATGGGAAGCCGATCCGGATCACCTTGTGGATGGGAGCAAAGAGGCCGAACTTGGGAGGGCACTGAAAATACCTGCAACAGGGGAGAGACACCAGGAGAGAAGGGGTAAAAGTGGACAACTCGCCCAAGTCTCACTTAGCCACACACGACCCCAGCCCTTCATGATCCTTTCCTGGTGCTTTGCTCTGATGTGGCTTCCCATGTGCCAGCGTTTGGGATATTCTCCTTTCCTGTCACTTGGAGTAGGAGAAGGCATCATCTCTTGTTTCAAAAGGCCAGGCCCCAGTTTCAATTTGCTTAAAAAAAAAGTGCTCACACAGTGTAATACACCCTAATGTTTGCAGGGACTTGCATTTATATTGTGTTTCATGCCAGTTTCAATGCAGGGAAGCTTTTTGTTACATTTGGATAGACCCTATCATTTGTTTTTCCTATCATGCCTCCAGATGGAGATGAGACACTGTCCAGTCAGTGTTCACTTTCCAGCTAAGAAAAGAGAAATAAATGAGCAGAATAGCTCACTGCTCCAAACCCCATTTCTATCACAGCACCATATACAAAGTGACAATACAGAAAGGGACTTGAACTTGGAGCACGTTCTTTTCTGTACATTCACTTTTTCAGTGTGCTGGAGGGATTTTAGTGCCAAGGAACTTGGGACTTTGGTATTTCAATATCTGAAAGGATGTAAAAATACCAATACCAAACATCCTCTGCTCTACGAGTTCTTCCTCAAAGGTTCTGTTGCGAGACTGGGACAAAATATTGGCCCTTAGAAAGTTTGTCTCATGTTTACATAAAAATCAGCTCCTAATGAATCAAACCTACAAAGCAATGCACTCGAGTGATGCTGAGCATCAGAACGAGCTGCTCTGCTTTCATGAGCAGCTGCTTCCCCGACGTGCTCCACGCTGGAGCCCTGCACGGTTGTGCCAGGGGCAGATCTCTGCATGGGAGGGCAGAGAAGCCTCTTCTCCACCAGAGGGGAAAGGGAATCATTTGCAAGCATCTGCTCAAGTCCTTTATTTATTTATTTATTTTTATTTTTCCCTCCCCCTAAACCACTTTAAAAAAACCTCCCACAACCCAAAACTCCCTCCTGTTGCCAACACGGGTTCTCAGGCTTGGAAAAGCAGCCAGGCCACAGGTGGACATTGCCACAGAGTGGACACCTGAAGAGGAGCAACGTGACCTCGTGCAAACCCAAAGCACATGTGTTACTGTCCTAAGCACAAACTGCCCCAGGTGACTATCCCAACACCAAAGGCCAAGTGTCCCAGAAGTCCCCTATTGCTTTTAGCAAGCCCAAACCTCTCCGTAGAGGCAGAACGGGGAGCAGCAATGTCCTGCAGACTTCCCCTAATCCTTCCCTTTTAATCAAAACCTCTTAGCACTCCTCTTCCTGCTGTCCCCACTCAACCTTTCCCACTCCAGACCTCCTGACGTGAAGCGTGAAGCAAAGGAGGAGCCTTGCACGTAGGGTGCACATCTCCTTGTCAGTCCTGACCGAGATGGAGCAGTCCCAGAGGAGAGTAACTCCACAAGTCAGGTTTGACTGAGGATAAGAAGCAGTGCCCTGGAACATGCTTATTCCAACATCTATTCTGCACATGCACAGAAAGCGGGATCTCAGATTTACTCCCTGACTTACTTTCCTCCACCTCAATTCTCTTGGGAGCAGCTGGAAGTCAGTAGCTATCTGCTGCCGACCGCTTACTGCTCTCTCGTCCTGACATCAAGCAGGGGACAATTTCTCTTATTTTAAATGAAAACACGTGGCTGCTGGGCAAAAAGAGGCTGACACAACATGGGGAGCATTTATCGCAGAACCTGAGTGCTAACAAGGAAGGAATCCAGTCCCTTGGGAGCTCAGACATTACGTGGTTGCCTCTAATGCAAGATTCCCTGAAGAAGCTCAGCGGTATTTTCTACCAGAGAACTTGAGAAGCAGGAGAAATTGGTTCCACCAGGATTTGAAGCAGGGTCAAAATGTTGCTGGATAACTCAGACTTGAACATTCCCAAACTCCAAGTCTGAGGCTGGGGGTCATTTCCTTACCCAACTTACACGGAACAGAAAAGTGCCCTTCCAGAAAGCTTGCTAGACGGCCCTGATAGTATCTACAGACACCACCAAGGGCTTTTGTTTGAAAATAAGGCAGTGGAGGGGCCTATGGAGGTGGTAAGGTCTATTAGCAAACAGGCCTTCCGTCAGAGAACTCTTAGGAGGACACAGCAGCAACCGATTGCTCTTTCAGAGCTCAGGGAATTTGTGCCCAGAAGAAAAAGAGCCATCAAGCAGGGGAAGAAAGAGAAAAGAATCCTAAGTCTCTACCCTGAATAGTCCTGAAAGGGTGAACTACAGAGTGCAAGAAGAACACACATTTGCAAGCTGATTTAACACAATTACAGAACACAGACTTGCAAAAAACAAACCCTGCTATAAGTCAACTTCTTCCTGTTTCTTGAGGCCACTCCAGGACCTTCTCTATCGCCTGATCTTGCTGTAAGTCATTCTGGTGATGAGGTTTCTACAGATTTCCCCGAGAAACTACTCAAAATCCCAGAAGGCTCTGAACTAGACTCTTCCCCGAACCCCGTTACACGCACGTACACGCTCCTCAGAGCACCGTGCAGGCCCCGGCTGCCCTTCCCACGTTCATCTCCAGGCTTCCCTTGGAAGGGGGCAGGCCCCACACATCCCACACTGCCTCCAGGCGCTCCCAGTACCTTGTACCGGCGACCGCCCCATCGTTCTTGCCCAGGGGCTCATCCAGCTCCACGCCGCACCACTCTCCTTTGGCAAAGTCCGTCTCGCCCACGTAGCGCACGACGCCCGTCTTGGTCCCGCCAACCTGATGGGAAGCAGAACTCTGTGCGTTAGAGGCAGCAGCACTGGCATAGAGACGTGGAATGTGTGAAAATTACACATTTATTTATCTCAGCTAAAGCCTAGCTTTAAAAGGGAAGGGTCAGAAAGGAAGCTTATAATTAATTCTGCAAGTCCCCCCCCAAAACATGAGTTAGTCTTCAGTAATTTCTCTGAATAAGGATTCTGCAAATTGCTCCTTGTGCAGAAAGCTGTTCATGTTGTTCCCTTCACTATAGGAAGGAAGAAAACATTTGTCAGTAAGAAAAGTATCACAAGCAAGTTGGCGGATCCAACAGTGCAGGGCATTGAGGAGGGAGAAGATAATGCAATTATTAGGTACTTGACAAGTAACATATTTGAACAGTTTCAGCAAAATTCAGTACCTCTCATTCATGATCAAACTCCAGTCTCGTATTTGATTCAGGTTTAAAGGGAATTATTCCTTTAATATTAATGTCATGGTTTAATTCCATTCTGACACGTTTCTTTTCCTGCGTGAACTCAATTTTAGGAGTAATTCATCATGACATCCTCTATAGGAACTTACCATTGCTTAAGCCTGTCAATTTTATATTTATTGAATTTTAATTGGCGATCCAGAGACACATTTGCTTTAACAAGACACACGATCCTGACTCCACAGAGCCCCATGTAAATGCTTTAAAAATGGGCTCCACTGGTTGGTATGAACCTCATCTCTCTGCTCAGGGGCCTCTGCTAGAGGACCTTGCTGCTCTGTCTACACAGGTTTTATGACCTCTCAAGTATGTCCCCGTAGATGTTACTTATCTGGGAAAGCTCTTCACAAGCAAGAAAGGAAATGGCCATTGCGATGGGCTCAATACACATGTACTATAATCTCAATAATCTCTTATTAAGGCAGCAATTTGTTTTGAGTTCAGAGGCACAAACTGGTGAAAATGTTAAGTGCAAATCAAGTCCAAAGTTGCCCCAAGTAACAACATGATTGTTTGCTTCAAAATAAGATTTTTAATTTTCTTTTTTGAGGGTTAATTATTCTGGAATCTTTTCCATGAGGTACACGCTGATGCTACGGGATTATCTCCTGTCCCAGGCCTGCCGGGACAGTGGGGTCCCCTCGTCCTCCCGAGGCTGGGGACACGGGTAGGAGCCAGCACTGGGCCGGCTCGTCCGCGCGGCAGCACCCAAGCGGCCACTGGACGCCCCTTCCTCTGCGGGCACTTAAGGTTGGAGAGCCCTGAAAACTTATCTGACTCGGGACATGGGGATTCACTCAGCTTTGACAAACTGCTAATGCTGCTAAAATAAATGACGTATTTTAGGAAAAGCTGCCTGGCAGCGTGTGCGTGAAACCAGTCTCATCTGAGCAGAAGCGTTCGCTTCGACCGGGTGCTTCCACACACCGAGGCATTGCCTCAGAAGGAGAGCGAAGGGCTCTCTGTGGACACCAGAAAGGGTGGCACAAGCAAATCCTGGTGCCTCCTGGACTATCCAGCACCCTCTTGTCCATATCTAGCCCTTGTAAAACAAGTGCTAACCCAGCAGGCAGCCGGGCAAGGCTGGCTCCTAGTTCACCAACACGACTGTTGGAGCCCCTGGGCCCCTTTCTCTCTGCCTTTGACAAAGGCTAGCACCTTCCCAACCTGGCCTTTCTTCATGGAAAGGCCTCCAATATCTCCTACAGGTGGTCTTTGCCTGCACCTTCATTACAAAGATTAAGGATGCATCTTAATTGACAAATCAAAATTAAGAAGCACATTATTGTAGATCAGAGACATGTTTGCGCTTCTCCATGCTCACTGCAGCATAAATTGTATTCAAACAGTATCCCAGGGCTGAAAGACAATGATGCTGTTCCTTCCAGACNCATTACAAAGATTAAGGATGCATCTTAACTGACAAATCAAAATTTAGAAGCACATTATTGTAGATCAGACATGTTTGTGCTTTTCCATGCTCACCGCAGCATAAATTGTATTCAAACCAGTATCCCAGGGCTGAAAGCCAACGATGCTGTTCCTTCCAGACCATCTTCATCAGAGCTGCTAATATATCATTTAAACAATTTACCAAATTAGCGCCAGGCCCTGTCTCAGTGTGGCTGCTGCAAGGCAGCTTCCTCACAGCCCACGTTCGCTTCTGTCCTCTGCTCTCAGCAGGACCCAGGGCATGTGGGCAAATGCCCTCCAACACTGCTTGGGGGAAAAGAAATGAAGAAATGTCACTTATGCCATGGGGACTGCTGCCTGCGAACCCTGCTCGAGCAGCCCAGGCACCAAGCGAGGCTGTTGGCTCCGACTCCCAAGTACCTGCATCTGTCCCTGCCTCTCTGACACAGATTTATTCTCCGCACTTGCTTGCCAAACAACTTCCAGCAAGATCCATCGCTGCTGCATAGAGTGGCGACAGGACAAGCAAACGCACGAGACAGGCTGTTCTGTAGGGCTGCCCATCGCGCTGGTGACACTCCTGCTTTTGGGAAGGGAAAGGAAGGAGGAGGTGGAGAAGGGTGGCCACAGCACGCTTCTTTTACTAAGAGAACCTTCAGCTGCNGAACATCCCGGGCACAAAGCGAGGCTGTTGGCTCCGACTCCCAAGTACCTGCATCTGTCCCTGCCTCTCTGACACAGATTTATTCTCCGCACTTGCTTGCCAAACAACTTCCAGCAAGATCCATCGTTGCTGCGTAGAGAGTGGTGACAGGACAAGCAAATGCATGAGACAGGCTGCTCTGCAGGGCTGCCCATCGCGCTGGCGACACTCCTGTTTGTGGGAAGGGAAAGGACGGAGGAGGTGGAAACGGGTGGGCCCAGGACACTTCTTTTACTAAGAGAACTTTCAGCTGCTTCTAATGAGCAGCTTATGAGCTTGCTCTGTTACTTGGGGAGGCTGTAGAGCCACAAGCCAAGAATTCAGGGCTCATTTTCCCTGCAAGAGGGCTCCTTGCTGCTGCCCGAGCCGTAGCTGCATGCTGTCCCTAGCCTGCAAGCCGAGGCCACCCTCCGTCCCCTAGGCACAACAGACACTTCTCACACATCGACCGACCTCCACCTAGCACTAGTAGACACCCGTGTTTCCATCCTGCATGTGGACCCAGTGCCCCAGCTTTGGGCCTTCCCGTCTGCGCAATTGCTGCCCAGGGACAAGTCGGACAGCACCGCGGATGCAGGACGTTCGTGCACGTGTGTCTTTCTGGCATCAGGGAAAGCAATGCCCTCTGGATGCAGCAAAGCCTGAATTTGCAGCCTCCCCTGCTCGTGATAAACTCCACTCATGTTAATAACGTGGTTCCTTCTGCCACAGGCTGCTTGCAAATCCTATTTAGTGACAACTGCTGCAAATGGAAGCAAAGAAAGGGCTTGGGGTGCATGCTTGCCCCCAAAGCCCCCAGGGTTAACGTGGTAGTAGGCAGCTGCTCTGGGCCACTGGCTTCATCTTGGCCCTGCACGGTGACCGGTGACAGGGACATCCCTTCTGCGCCACGGCAGATTCACTCTCCTCCAACCGCACAAAAGCAACAGCCCGACATGGTGCAGAAAGAACTCGGACCAGGAGCCCTAGGTGCGTTCCCATCTTTTGAATCCTGCAAACAACTAGGAACTATCCTTGCCATTAGCTGTCACAGCCCTTTGCATTGAGGAAGGACCCACACATCCATTGCTTGGGCCTCCGTGACCTTGGACTATCACATCTGCAGTGGCTACTGCTTTAGTTAAGGCTCCAGGTGATTTCTGCAGCTTGGACAAGGTCTCCCATTCAGAGAAGTGTTTCAAGGCACCTCACAGATGCATTTTTTTTCACTATGAAGTCGTCTGACTAAGCCAAGGAGCAGTGGGGAGGTGGTTCCTCCTGCAAAGGAAGAAGAGGACAGCGCAGAACTGACTTGATCACCGTCCCTCGGGTTAAGTGTCCCCAAGACCAAAACCCAGCCTGAACGGCAGCAGAGCTCCCTTAGGGGCCCTGCCCTACACACTGCTCAAAGCTAAGGGACTCGTCAGCACAACCCATCACCCATCGCTGTGCAGGGGACACGGAGATGATGGAGAAGGGCCGGTGCTTCCGGCCTGCTCTCTGCCTCCTGCTGCGCTCTCCAGCCACCACCAGCAATCGCCGTGCTCCCTACAGACTGAGCTCAAAACACACCATGAAATATTAATTGCATCTTCCCTGAATATACTACCTTGATAGAACTAAAGCAATATGATTCTTGTTTCTTTACAGCCTAGTTTCAACTCAGAACAGGCATCTGTAAACCCCATGCAGGAGCATTTCTGCACCTGCAAGACACAAGCAGGTCAGGAGAGCTCAGCCTATTTACGGAGAAAAGAAAGAGCAGAAATCACTCGTGCCCAGCGCCTCACATGCCTCACAGCAGCAAGGCTCGGTCTCAGACACTGAAATAACTCGGCACAAGCCGACAGCAGCAGAGCAAGTCTCTGCCCAACTGCAATTCTCCCCACTGGGGAGCTTCTAATGGAAGTGATTTTTCACCCAGGTGGTTAAGGGCTCTCACAGCTTCGGGACAGCAGACAGCGGCTGGGAGGGTCACAGAGGGGACTTAAAGAGAAGAACGTGATTAGTTTATTCATGAGATTTTCTGGAGTTTGTCAGGAGCCAGAGGTTGTCATTCACACTGCAGGATGCAGAGGAGGAATGATTAAAATCACCGGCACAGGGGTGAACCCAGAGCCTGTTTCCAGCAGGCAGAACCAGCCTGCTGGGCTGGTCCTTGCCTGTCATTCAGCCAATGTAATCTTCCGTGTCCAGAGGCTTTCTGCTCTGTAAGCTCCTATTTTTGATTTTGCCACTTGCCATTTCCACCTGAAGAATATGCAGGGAAGCTCCCTACACTAACGCATTCAATCAGCAACTAGGACAACCCAGACATTAGTCCTGTTTATTACTAGGTTTTGTTACTGAAAAGAGCTTTCCCAGTTAGCTAGCAGAAGGGCAGCTACAGGGCACGATGCCTCTGCAAAGCGAATTTCTTAATTTGACCAGACCGGCATAGAGAGAAGCAACACGGCAGAGATCTTCTTCCCAAGCAACTGCTCCATCTCTGTTTCCATCCCTTCTTTTCCCAAGCTGGAGAAAGACGAGTAGCCTTACCCTAAAAGCAAGCCACATAATCCTACTTTGGAAGCTCTGCTTTGCTCAGCCAAAGGTTAATTGTTCCACTTTCATTTGCCAGGCTAAGAAATGATTCTACAATATTAGGGCTTTTTTATTTTTTTTTATCTCTAATCTCTTTAATGTAGTTTTTGTATCTCTGGGAAAAAGTCCGAGTTGGAAAGCGCCAAAGGCAAATATTATTTAATTCTTCTAATGGAAAGTGCCATTAAGTCACTTTTAGCAACCGCTGCGGTCTCAGAATGGGCCTGTGAACAAAGCCACTGAAAAGAAAAACAACAACAACAAAAACAACCTTCGAGCTATGATGGACTTTAACAAAGTTAAAGAAAGCCCCTAGACAGAGCACCAATGTCCACAGCAGCCAGGTGCACATCCAACAAGCCCGGGGGGGACCCCGCAGACTTGTGCCCTGCCAACGGTGCCATTACTGAAAATTCAATGCTGACATTTTTTATTTGAGACATTTTCATCAGAGACCTTCTCAAATCAAATAATCTTTCAGGAAAGCATGGAGTAAACGTAATAAAGGCAACTGAAGTCAAGGCCAAAGATCTACTCGGGGAATCTGAGGCAACTTGGGCTAACCCAGAATTCTTGTTTGTATATTCAAATATCAAACATGACTAGCTGCTGTCTCTATTACTGAATAAACAAGGGGGGAAAAAAAGGAAGACGAAAACCCCAGCAGCTGCCAAGCCAAGCACATATTAGTGGACCATAATGGCAAATGGTTTCTTGCTGTTCTCCTTAGCCTCTTGCCTGCCACGCTCTGATGCTGCCTGCCGACAGCTCCACACGCTGAGCGGAGCCGGGCAACGCAGCAGCAGATCTCAGCAAAGTTATTCTACTGCTTCGGAAGCGAGGAAATACCCCGGCAGGCGGCAGGGAGCGTTTTTAGGAGGCAGTTTCATTTAAAAATACTCTCAAAACCAATAGTATGAAACGCAATGCAAAGGGTTAGCAGACTGAGCACTGGGTTAAGTGGACAGGTACTGCCAGTGAGCTCGCAGGCAGGCAAAAGAGACGGGTTAGGCAATTAAGCAGGATTTGGAAAACATTATCCCATCGCCTAGCTGGGTCCCGAACATCTACTGCCAGGATTACTGCAGGTCTTTATGTTTTGCAGTTTACCTTACCTGACTGCTGGTGCTAAAACTGAGTGTTCTGATTTCAGCTTCAGACCTTTCCAACAGCCACTTGCAACAGGTAAAGCAGAAAAAGGGAGCAATGGACCGGAGGAGGCCTGGATTTCTGAGGCTCATTTCTTTCCAACTGTATTATACATTGCATATATAATATGCAATATTTTATATGCAATAATATGCAAAATATTAATATGCACCAGTATGCATACATGTATTATATATTGAAATATCTTAATATATAATATGTGCAATTTATTTCACCGCAGTGTTAGATGGCTCCTCACAGGTAACTCAACAGTAGAAGGGAAACTGCATATAATGGATAAGTATTTGACCCTGAATACTCATCTCGCTCTGGTAGAGACTGGCATATTTTAGGCTAAAACAAAAACAAAAACCTCAGTCTATTTTTCAATCATAGCTTTGGTCATTCCCTCCCCTCCAAAAAAAAATCACTACTCACCCCAGCACACTCAGAAAAACAGATTAGGGATTTGGTAGAAGGTGACATATTAATCAGATAAGAGATGGGTATCTCCTATTATAGACCTCGGTATTAGAAATAGATACCCAAAAAGGAAATAACAATCATGTAAAAGGGGAGCCAGACACGGCAGACTGACTGCTTTGGGAGCTGCCAGCTCTGTCCAAGAAAGTTACCTTTATCCTTTTGTTCCGTAGATGCTGCAGGACACACTGTCATGAGAGATCTGGGCTTAAGTGCTTGATTCCTCCCAGTATTTGGTATTGTTGTCTGTATCATATGCACTAAAAACTACTAAACTGCATTTTACAAACTATAAAACATACTCAATTTGTCCATGGTTTGATGTTTTTATTTCCCTTTTAAACCCCTCCCTTATATCCTTTGCTAGGGTATAAATGGTGGGAAAGCTGAGACAAGCTTCTGTTAAGCCATTTATAGCTCAATTAAACCATTTTATCTTAAAGCCATCAGGTATTCTATTTTAGATGATGATGAAAACACCACCAGGCTTAGAGAACCCATCTGTAAGCACAGTGATCTGGTTTTCAAAACAACCAGAAGCTCCTTTCTGGGAGTTAGTGCCATATGCAAAATGTAAAAATGCAAATAAAAGAAGGGGAGGGATTAGATATGAGAGGCTCTTGCAAACACCTGCAGGATACCTATGACCACATGTAATAACGCCATTTTTTTTGGCAATTTGAGGAAAGCCCTCAATATATGTCATTGCAGACTGTAACAAAACATACAATGAGTTTAAAAAAGAATAAACCAAGATTTTCCTCTTTGCTACTTCCCTCTCAGACTTCAGTTGCACTCTCAAATGCTCCTCTGCTGCTTGGGATTCAGCCAATACCCACCCTGGAACAAAGTGCCCACATTCATTTAAGAGACTTCTCTGCAGGGCACAGCACCCCTGGCCACAGTGCAAGCAGCTCAAGGTCTGCTTGGTGCAGGCACCTGCCAGAACCATCATCTGGGGCACAACTCATCCCACCACCAACCTTTCCTTGCCCTTGTCCCTAATACCCAGGGACACTCTGGGACAAACTCTGGTCCTCGCCTTTCAAAGGGAACCCCCCCGATAACTCACCAGCACGCGGTCTCCGAGCCGCAAATCCTTCTCCCCTTTCTTCACGGAGCCGCTGTCAGAGAGGTTGGACCCGGACTCGTTGCCCGTCTTCATGGCACTGTTCAAGACGCTCTCGCGCAGGGGGATGACGCGAGTGGAGAGGGGTGGCGTGGCCGTCCCCGAGTGCAGCGACAGGTTCTGCGCCGTGAGGGAGTCCACAGAGTGAGCGTCGCTCCCCGAGCCCTCGGCCACGGGCTGCCGCGTCAGCTTGGAGGGCCGCGTGAAGATGCCCTGCAGCGGCTGGCACTCGAAGTAGCGCACGCCGCCCACGGAGCCGTCGTTCTTGCCCACCGGGTCGTCCAGCACCACCCCTGCCCACTGGCCCGGCGCAAACTGCGTCTCCCCGAGGTACTGGATGACGCCCGGCTTCACGCCGTTCACCCAGACGCGCTCGCCCACCACGAAGTCTCCCAGAAAGTCATCGCCCACCTCGGCGGCCTTGGGGCCCGGCTTCTCGGCACTGCTGGCGACGGAGGCGGCAGGCTGCTTGTGGAGAGGCGAGCCTGCGGAGCAAGGGAAAGTATGAGGAGAACACATAAGAACAAGCGGCAAAAATAAAAATCAGGAAGCTTGGAGATCACAGCTGGATCATTTTGCACCCAAGTAGCCCTGTCACTTGCTGTCTTTCTTGGCTGGAAAGCAGCTGGCATTGAGCATCCCACATTGAACCCCGTTTTGGCAGGTCTTGCGCACTACCGCGAGACAATCCCATGTCTTTATACCCCCTCACAACACCCATCTTACTGCTGTCACAACACTGAGGGACAGGCTGAGGGGCAGCACTAGCAGCAGCAAGCTCAGAGGGGTCGGAGCGGTGGTAGGTGCTAAGATCCAGAGCCCAAGCATCACCTTTAAGGGAAGCTGCCAGAGTCCATCTGCCATCAGGAACACAGAGACACCGATGCCGAGGTGCCTGGTACCACAGGAACCCTGCTGTGTCTTAACGCTTGGACTAACCACCTGCATCTAGAGACCCAGCCAAGGGTGTTACCAGCTCCTGCAGGAGCCCACAGCTGGCTCTGCAAATTAACCCAGCTTGCCGAGCTGCTGAGACCCTGTTTGCAGGAGCAGAAAGCTGCAGGAGGCAGACGAGCAGAGTCCTGGGCTAATTTTCAATCCATATGGTGCATCTAGAAACAGATACACCGTTTATATTGAAAAGCACCCCAAATCCCAATGCCCTTCCCCATGCTCATGTGTCCAAAGAGGACCAAGCAGGACTCTGAAGTGAGCAGCAGGAGCAGGGAGCTGAGGCAAGGGAGCTCCCACTACCAGCCCTGTTTGCCCGTTTTGGTCCCTGGTAACGACAGGAGCAGAGGGACAGCCCAAGGGAGCAGCCAGTAGCACCCCCAGGAAGGACATTCCATTTGCTGCTGGACAAGGCTCCTGAGGAACGTCTGATCATGTCAACCTGGAAGGTTTCTCTGAAGTGACTTGTGAGATTTGTTCAGCCTTGGCCATCACTGTGACTCAGCCTGCACCACCTCCCTGGCTCTTTCACAAGGAACGGGCCTGACAGAGCCAGTTCAGCTCCTAGGAAGCCCAAAGAAGAGACACACTTGCTACATCCCTAATATCAGGAAAGGGGCTAGTATGCTTGGTTCTGCATTTGATAGTGTGAATATTGATTTTGGTTATCATTAGACTCCAGAGTCAACACTCTGATAAATGACTGTGGAGCGATTGCATCAGCTTGTTTGTGTTTGAACCTGGCCTGAACTAAGGACAGAGCAGTTCAGGCATATTCACAGGATGAATTTTTAAGATCAAAATCACCTCCAAGCTGCTCACCAGTTTTCTCTTCACAAAGAAAACGAGTCAAGCTCAACTATTCTGTGCTACCCCTCTAGTTTCAGCCTCAGCAAGACTTCCCAGCAAGAGCAAGGGCTGTAAAACCCATCCAGATTGCAGCCCTCGCTGTATTTCACTACAAGAGCAGATACCTCCAAAAAGCAACTTGGATGGGGAGGAGAGGGCAGAAACAGTTCGTTGGACTCTTGATACAATCTAGTGTCTCCAGAAAAGACAAAAATCTTAGTGGCATTTAATACACTCTGCTCATTTCTAAGTGCCTGCCTGCCAAGACCCAGCAATTACCACCTCCCAGGGAGACTGTCTAATTGCTGAAGCCAAAATGCAGCAAGAACCGGGAAACGCTGGCAGAGGACACACTCCAAACAAAGCAGCACATCCAGAAACGCAGTGACTCCTCAGCAGGCAGTGAAGGAGTCAGAAAGACGGGACTTAAACAAGGAATTGGTGTATGTTCACCTTTTCCATTGTACTCGTGTTCTTGGAATTTGATATTTTACTTAGTCTTCATTATCAGCAAATAAAATATTACTAAGCCTCCAATTTTTGACAATTTTCAAACAAGTAACCACACTGTCTGGGACACTGACCTTCCTCCTCGCAGTCTTGGAGGGCAAAAGCTACAAAAGCCATCAGCAGCCTGAGGTTTGTGGGGAAAATACCACTAAATTCCTTGTAGTATAGCCAAGAGGCTGCCACATTTTCGGAGATGTTAAGAGCTGTAATGGTCAGACTAGATCCATTCTTCCTGGCTTCAGGTTTGATTAATCCAGACATGAACTAGCTGACCAGGCAATAGCCAGAATACCCAAAGTAGGCTAAAACCGTGATCCTCCCAGCCCAGCATCTCATGATCAGCCCTTCAGCAGACAAAAAGTGGTCATGAGTAACTTTTCTCCGAATCCAGAAATATCTCCGAGCAGCCCAAAGCAGAAGTTAGCTGACAGCAGGAACCAGGGCTAACTTCTCTGTCTGAAGGCTGCTGCTCTTCAAGACCATCATCTGCAGATATCATTATCATCACCCAGCAGCACCTTCAGCTTAGAGAAATCCAACCAAACATTCAATATCCTTGAGCTTTCCCCAGCCTGCAGCATCAAAACATCCGCTCTGTTCCTGCCTCGCTTGGATTTGCTGCTTCTGGTAAGAAAGGCTTTTTGTCCGATTCCCCCATGAAACACATAGAAGATTCAAGACAAACTTCCTATCAGCAAAGTAAGGGTACAGATCCTAAGTAAAAAGTCAGATAGGAGAAACAAACCCAACAAAATACAAATCTAGACAAATGGGTTAGATTCAAGTCCAACCTTATCCTCAGTAGTCACCCGGCGATGCCAGTGAAGGGGCCAGAGGGACTCACTAAATGTCACTATTGGGCACCTGTCCTCAGCAGCTCACCTGGAAGCTGGCAGTGGGGAAAACTCTTCTCCTTGGCTTCGGTGGGTGCTGATCCTCCTCTCTGGTCCAGCACAAACCCCTCTTGGTGAGCAGGATGCGAGCACAACTCCTCCTGTCTGCCTCCGAGCGGGGTCTGCTCCGCTCGGGACTGCAGCCCATTGTGCACCTTCGCCGCCTCATTCTTTCCAGTTTAAATGCTTTTCCTGTAGGTCACAGCACTTTGGGGACTGAACAACAACCTATAAATCAACCTCTCACACGGCATCCGCTAAATATGCGTCTTATCCAACTCCACATCTCTACTTTGGGTTTCGCTGGGCTGCTAAGAGCCTCGGTAGCCCTGGCACATGGGGCCCTTTCTGCAAACTCCTTCTGAGGGTTTTAGGAGCCCCCATGGATGGCACTGACACATCGAGAGCCTAATGGGCTCCTGCAAGCCAAGAGCTGAAGGGGCTGGAGACTTTAATTGAAGCTTCAGCCTGTTCCCATGGCTCTAATAATATCTTTCTTTAAGTATATTTAAGCACCGTAATTGTCAATATTTATATATTTTTATAAAATATAAGTCCACATCCAATAGAACCACGCTCATTCCACATATTCTCTCATCTCACAGCACGTCGCTGTGGGCACGCCTGTACATTTCCCAGCCCTGGGCAATTGAAACAAAGGTTAAAAGGACTTTTTTATTATTATTTTTGAAGAAGAGGTGGGAGAGGAGGAGTTTTGCACGAGCACGGTGCATGAGCAGTGCCAATGCCCCTCCTGCACCCTTTGTAATCGTAGTGCTCCGGAGAGACGTGCCAGGCACCCCAACTGCCCGAGGAACCAGAAATCCAGCAGCCTGTTGTGTTGCCATGGGAATCAGGAGACAGGCGGTTAATTGATAAAATGTAAGCACATTACACTGAAACAAAAGAGAAAAGGAGAAGGAAAGAGATACCAGGGTAGTGACCCCTGCCAAGAGGGAGGGAAAAGTTGGAAAATGTGGTATTTACCGAAGAGCTTTACACTGCCCCTAGGAGAGGCCTTTTTTCCTTTGCTATTTTAATTTTCAGACACTGTTTTAAACCGCAGGTGAATTGCTCTGTACCTAATAAAACACGAACTGGGGCAGACAAAGCAATCCACAGTCCTGCATGAGCTGTACGGGCAGGAACGCCACGACGCCAAGACGGGGAGCAGTACCTGTCCCTGCCCGTGCCACGGGCACGCTGTGTGGGGCACCGGGCCTGGTGAGTGCCCGCAAATGCAGCTCTGCAATGGGAATAATGAGCAAAACAGCTCTGGTAGCAGCTCTGCTTGCCGCCAGCCTGGCAGGGCTTCAGCACAGCGCCAGGAGCGGGGGACCTCGGACAGCCCCAGGAGCAGGGGCCCTCAAGGGTAATCTGAAGCCCAGACAAGCTGCCAGGTGGAAAGCCCTGCTGCCGCCAGCCAAGAGGAATAACACGTGTTTGTTACTGCAGCAGAGATTATGCAGGAGCTTACGAGACCCGGGAGCTCTGCGAGCGCTCCCCACTCCGCTGGTTCAACTGCAGAGATGCTGAGGGGGATCCGCACTAATCTGGGATGAGAGATGTGGCCTCCATCTCAACTGCAGCTACACTTGGGACACAAAGGATGACAAACTTCCCCGTTCCCCAACATGTCACATACGAGGTGGAGAATATCAGGGCATCCTTCTGCAACCGGGCCCCTATGCCCTTGGCTCCTTTGCTTCAACCCCTTGCGTTACACTTGTGCGTCTCAGTCTGCAGGGCTGTGTCACCTCTCCCCACAGCGCTGCTCAGATTGGAGCTCCCTGCTCAGAATGGGGAGAAAAGCACCGTACAGAGCATCAGCTGCAAGGGAAACTCGAGGCTCAATCCCCGCAGACGCAGCAGCTGCTCTACCAGGAAGGCACCAGGAGATGCAGCCTGTTGGATTCCCAGGAGCTGCTGGTGGCCCAGGGGGACACACAGCTCCGTTCAGCGACACACAGCCACCCCGGGCACCGGTGTCTCCCGTGGGAGAAGGTCGGGACGCCTGCTGTCTGCGCAGGGCTCGGCGACCAGAAAACCTCCCCTGTTCCCAGATGTCCATCCAGGAGCTGGAGCTTCTCACAGCAGCTTGAATTACGTAAAAACGACAAAGCAGCTGCTTTTTCCAAGATTTATCACGGTCCTTTTGAGCTGCAGGACAAGGGAGATCAGGGAATAGGAACCGCGGGAGGAAGCAAAACCTCTCAGGCGAGCGCTGAAATCCCGAGGGGTTTATGGCCCACTTGGAAGCAACAACTGAAAGCTGAAAACCTGGGACTGACACCACCAATGTTACGGGACATAAACCTAACCGGCTGGCACAGGATTTTGCCACTGACCCATTCGGACAGATATTTGTGTGCACAGGGCAGCTGGGAAGGGCCCTGAGCCTCCAACCACGGCGCTGAACAAAGAGTTTCTTTTCATGGTTTCATGCAAGAGGCCGACTGGTACGAAATCCGCTCACGCCGGGAGGGACGGGCCCTCGCGGTGCCCGCTGGAGACGGGAGGGATGGAGCAGCCAGGGTCCTGCTGAGCCTCGCCAGACTAGACAGCATTGGGCTAGCAGTAAGCTAAAATAAACAAACTGAACAGGCAAATAATAGTATCCCTTAGAGCGGTATTCCATTTTCCTAGAAAATAATTTAAAAGCCCCACAGGCTACAGGTTCTTTAAGTTTGACAAAAAAAACTATGAGCCCTTATGCCTTCCTGCCCAAGCTGCATCAAACCGCAGCCTCCAGACTTGAGCCACAGGCCCCCTTTGAGAAGCCAGGGTTGTGCCAAAGCAATCCCTGGCATAAGGCCGATAATACAGATTTGATTCTTAAACAAACAAGGACAAAATTGCTTCAATTAGGGAACACTTCACTTGGAAGCATCATTCAGCACAGCTCGTTTTAAGCAGAAGGGATGTTTTCCCCTTTTCAATAAACCTGAAGAAAACATTTGATATGCTCCCCTCTCTCCAAATCACCTGGCTCTGCAGGTACAGGACTGTACTGAGGAAGACAAGGTACATTAGAAAACACTCTGGGCCACCACAGTACTGTGGTACCCTGTAAAACAGTTCAGAGCAAGAACAGCAATTGGGGGGAGATGCACTTACAGTGACGACTCCAAGCACATGCAGGGATCTGCCTCCGAACAGCCCAAACGCCGGACCATGGAGCACCAGGAAACCTGCTCCACTCCCACCATGGGCTCCGCTTCTTGTTAACCCAGTGCAAAGCTCCCTTCTCAAACTCTTCTCTTTGTAAAATGAGCAGAAAGAAGAAAACTTGGGAACGAGTTTGTCCAAACCCTGGCTTGCAGCCGGTGCACGGAGTTGTCCANGTACCCTGTAAAACAGTTCAGAGCAAGAACAGCAACTGGGGGGAGATGCACTTACAGGGATGACTCCAAGCACATGCAGGGATCTGCCTCCGAACAGCCCAAACGCCAGGAAAACTGCTCTACTCCCACCATGGGCTCCGCTTCTTGTTAACCCAGTGCAAAGCTCCCTTCTCAAACTCTTCTCTTTGTAAAATGAGCAGAAAGAAGAAAACTTGGGAGCGAGCTCCGTCCAGACCCTGGCTTGCAGCCGGCGTGCACAGTTGTCCGTGATTTCGGAAGCTGTGGGAATTCCACAAGTACCCACAGGGCCTGGGGGGTTGCTCACAGGGTCGCGAGGACAGCTGCTCTCAGCAAGCTGATCCGGTGACAAGAAGAAAGAGAAGGGGCAGACACAGATCTTTAATGAGACATTTATAAATGATTTCCCAGACGGAGCGCTGGGAACAGCGGTCTCGGGACACCTTATCTTGAGCTGCAAAAAAGCAGCCAAGCAAAGCATGGTGCTTTCCCTTGACCAGAAAAAGGATTAGGCAGGGAGGTTTTGGACTCAATTTGAAATTTCACAGCTTTGCTGTAGAATTTTTGCCCAGGCATCTCTCGCACATAAAGCCCGTTCAGGCGGGCTCCGCTGCCATCCCTACCCGGCTACATTAGCCCAACAAAACGAGCAGGCAGCCAAGCAGCACATTGCTCAAGCAGGTGTGCACAGAAAGGCCAGCGACTTAGTCACACGGAAACGATGGCATTAGCTCACTGCCAGGGCAACTGAGAAGGAAAGGTACCAGAAAATAGCCCGGTTTGCTCCCCCAAGAGAGTAATTAGATGATGACCTGATGGAGCAGGCGCAGAGGATGTCCAGTTCCAAAGCACAAGGTCTCGTCCATTAAGGATCCATAAGGAGCGTGATAAAGGGGTTGTACTGCTGTATGTGCAGGACTTGGGGTGTTTGCTACCTGGACATCACCTGAACACGCAGCAGCAGGACCAAAGCTCTGGTTCTAGTGAAAGGAGGGTTAAATCATGTGAGCAGAGAGAGCCTAGTTCAGATTTTGATCTGTCTAGCCATGGAGTCCTGCTTTTCACCTATCGCTTGAAGCTCACGTATAGCAGCGGCTGCTTGAGTGCATGGGGATTGCAGCCTCCTCCTCTCCGTGCAAGCATCTGCGTATTAATCTTTCTAATGAGATGTCCTCTCTCCAGAACAGCAAGATCACATCAAGCTTTAGTGTCAAGAGCAGCCAAATTCAGCTTCCATTGGAGCCCTTCCACTCGGAGCAGGGCACATGCAGCTCTCAGCACCGAGGATGAGAACCTAACATGCTCTTCACAGCAACTTCTTTGCAGGAGCTCACAGTCTTGCAGGCTGGTTTCTCATGCCCCGTCTTGCAGCTTTTTTGGAGGGAAAAATGC
>VWPW01001187.1:35846-53303 GCA_013389825.1 Crypturellus undulatus | reverse complement strand
AAAAAAAAAAAAAAAAAAAAAAAGTAACAACCAATATGTAATATGAAAGAGGGGTCTGTTTTCTGAGCAAGCTTGGAGAACAGCAAGATCACTGTTAATCAACCCACTGGGGTGGTACCTGCGTAAAGGCAAGCAGTTCACTGTCCGTCTTGCTCATCATTTCTTTTTGGTGAAAAAGGGGGCACTCCAAGAAGCCTCTGCAAGCGCCCCAGCTCCCAGGGGAATCGCAGCAGCAGCAAAGACTCTCATATTGCCAAACTATGGTGCATGCAACCCCAGGGCTACGCTGAACACAGCCCCGATTCATTCCCTGCTCAGCCAGTTACTCTGCAGCCCCACGTCCGTGCCCGGGCGATCCGTCTCCCGCGGAGGATGCGCACCCGCCCGGCTGCGAGCGGGCCCGAGCGCGGGTTTGTTCCTTTGTTTTTGTTGCACCTAATCTCATAAAAAGGATTTTTGAGAGCAGATTAGCATCGAGGCATCTGCTCTATCCCAAATATCTGGCTTAAAAAAAGCTAAACATCCAAACGAAAAGATAAGGAGATATATATGAACAGAAAATAAGCAAGTTACTTATTTGCAGTAGGTATCCTTTTCCGGAAGGGCGGAAGGGGCTAATCAAAATGCACTCCTAAAACTGTGACCTATGATACAAAAATCCAAACCAAATGGCTTTAATATCTCAGTGATCCCATGGAACGACCCATTAAGCACTTCCAGGACGAGTGCTGGGCCCGTGCTTCCAAATTCCACCTAACAGGCTTAGTGCTTGACGTTTTATCTTTGACCAGAGGTCAACATTACGTAGTAACAGTCTGATGCCACTTGGATCCTCCAGATTCTCCTGCAAAACCCATCTATGCCAACGGGAAATCTCTCCTTTGATTTCAGTGAATATTGGCTAAGGTTTCTAATGATTAACCCTCACCCTCACTGCCCTGGCTGTAGCTGCGGGCCCAGCAGCATCACCCCCTCACAGCAGCCAGGCTGAGCAGGATTCGGTTCGTTACTTGCAAAGCACCAAGAGCTGCACGTCTGGGGGAGGCAGATTTCCTTTCCCTCTGCTCTGTGAGTAGCTGCGGAGAGCAGGAGTCTGTGCTTGTCCTCAGCGTGTGCTTGCAGCTACCTCCTCAGTGAGAGCATGGAGCATTGAGGATTAACCGTATCAAATCCTGCTAAGAGCATCTAATGATTAAGACAATTAAAACAAGGCTCCGATTCGTCTCTGGATGTCATCTGTGAAGCCGATTAGATCGAGAGTGATTCAAGGCCCTTCTGCGTTGCTTAGGGTGCATCAAGTCACATATCCGTGGAAGGGAAATCCTGCTCCGCCACCATGCCAAGAAGCATCTGGCTTCTCTATCTCATCAGCAACTTTTCCCCTGGGCAGCCCTTAGAGATGCATTCTCATTTTCCTTCAGATATTTAACAACTTCTTGAGGAGCTGATTGCCTGTGTGCAAGCGCACGATGTAGCTGTTTCTGCTGACCGCTCCATAAGCTGCTGCTATTGGAACGGTCGGGGCTGCTGATACAGAAGCAGTCGGGTCTGTTGATACTGGAGCAGTCAGGCCCTTGAGCTCAAGCGATGCTCCTTGGTACCCCGTCCTCCTAAACTCCCCAGCAGTTAAAGATGCTGTGAACGCTGCCTAACAGACCCATGATGAGACAGCAGGGTCTAAAATCAAACTTCACGGGTGATGGGAATGCATTTCCAGTAACAGCCACTAACCAGACTTGAGGAATATCCGTTCACAATTGCAGCCCAGATCTAACTGAGGACAAGGCTTGGGTCTGAGTTGACAACACTCATCACTCCAGGAGGCCTGAAGCAAACTGGCAGAAGGAAGGGTTTGCTAGAGAAGCAGCAGCCTCTGGCCCCTTGGCACAGGGTCTTTTCCTGCAATTTGTCAGCGCACAGCACCCCAAGTTAATATTAATCCAGAGCCACAAGCCTTTGTACAGACAAGAATTAGCTCCCTATGCCTGTGTCAGTCAATCAGCTGCTCCCAACACCGCGGTCCTAATTCTTTTGTTTCAGAACAAACAGTAGATTAGTGTCTTTCATATTACTTCTCACTTCTAAATAAATACATTGACAGCAAACCAGGCAGGCTCAGCACATTCTCTTGCAGCTTAACAGGAAAAACTTATGCTAACATATTACTAAATTGTCACTGATTACTTAAGAATAACCTACCCAAGCCCTCTCATTACCTAGGCAGAAATTCCTTATCAGTAACTTATTTCCTCTATCCATTTTACTGCAAAATAAATCCAGAGGCAACAACAACAAAAAATACTTCTTACTGCTGTGTGTCCAATTGACTCCAACAAAAGCCTGAGAATCTTTAGAGGTCAAATAACTTATTTCGAAGTTAATTTACCAGGACGTTACTGTTAATCCTCCTGCAGATAAGAAGAATGAAGATTTCACACTGGGGAAGAATAAAACAATAATCCCATAGAGAAGCTAAGGTGGTGCTGGTGAGATTTATGCTCCTCAGGCAGAACTCATGCAAGTGAAGCTCATTAGTGGTGATAAAGCCTACGCAAAGACTGGTTTCTTCATGTAGAAATGCCAAGTCTCCGAAACTAGAAGAAATCCAAAGCTGGTTGTATTTGCAAAAAAGAAAAAAAAAAAAGAAAAAGTGCATTTCATGCATGCAAGTATAATATACATATATATAAGTATATATTTACAAATTCCCAGAAGGCTCAAAGTTTGATTCAGCCTCAGTAGAAAGCTCATTCTACACAATTTCCCCTGAAGCTTTTTTTAATTGCAAAGGGGAAACTAAACAGAATCCAGGGAGTCCGACCTTGCTGGCCCTCTCCGCTGGCCTTTTTGCTTCCTTCTGAGGCACTGAGGGGTGCTTGGCAGCAAGGTCCTCAAAGGGGTAGCCCAAAATCCCTGGCCATGCATCCAGCTTCACCAACGAAGCCAGCCCAGCTGCTGCTAGGGGAGAGGAGAGCCCACATTCCCCATAGGACGGCAGCATCCATCACCCAGAAATCATCTTCAAGACCCAGTTTGGCATCACTAAGCACAGAATGGGCACGAGACAGTCGAAACAGGACCGCACTACACAACCAACCTGAGAAAATGAGGAACCAGGAGTCAAGCATGACCCTCTAGCTAACATTGCTCAGTTATAAACCCCCTTTGCTGCTTGCTGGCCCTAGCGAGCCAGGCGTCTATTGCTCTGTAACGGCCTCACGAGTGCTGCAATCCGCTTAGCTTTTTAGCAAACAGAAGCAAACAACATTTACAAAGTTGAGTTTCATGCCAGGAAATAATAATAGTCCTGTGCATTATTTTCAATGAGAAACAAATGCACATGCATTTATATGAAAATTAGAAGGCATTCCCAGGCTCCTGGCAAAGCCCTTTGCAGCTTAACTATCGAAGCAGTCTCTGGCGATAATGTTGGGCACCAGCTGAAAAGTAGTTTTGATATCCAGTCGACAGGCCTAAATAGGGTATTTGGGTCATGGGTTTTTGCACCTGCCCTGCAGAAAGGCAGAATCCAGCTGTAAATCTCCAAATCCTGGCTGGGTGCAGCCTCTTTAGGGGTTGCAGAAAATGAAACGGGCTTGGGCTCCTTTCCTGCAACCCCGACGTGCCCATGACACAGGGCTGTCTGAAAACAGTGGTTTCCCCTTTTGCTATTTTTTTTTTTAAGAGAAGATTTAAGGACTATACAAAGCTCTGGAAATCGAGTCAGCAGTCAGGAAAAAGTATGCAATGAAAGAAGCAAAACTTATTCTCTCCCATCGCTCACACGTGCTACAACTACATCATCCTCGGTCTCTATGGAAACCCAAAGTCATCTCACGGATCGCACAGAAAAAGGATACATACACATGCACAGACAGCCCCATTTTGCATACACACATTTTGAATCTGTATAGATCATCTTTTTTTGTTACATAACATGTGAGGTGTCAGGAAGGCACAGACATGCTCCATAAGGTCCGCGAGATGCTGGACCTTCCACAAAAGGATGTGGACAGTACTGGAGAGAACAACTAGATTGAAGCAGCTTTGTGCACTTCAGACTAGGGGCAAAACACATCTCATTTGCACTCCTGCAGACAAGACCAACCAGCTATTGGGACGGCAATAGAAAGCAAAGAAGGTTTCCAAGCAGAAGCCGCTTGGAAGATTCATCGGCATCTGATGACCTTCTAAAAACACTACGGTACCCCTGGAGCACCTAATCTGGAAGATGCAACATAGAGATGGGGTCTTTCCAAGCTGGCCCTGGGCTACCAGGACCAAGAGCCAACAGATCTCAGGCTGCTGCACTTTCTTTCTGCTCCTTGTTAGCTGCCTGGCTTTCTTTTGTAACTGCATCTGGGGTTTTGGGGATTTCCATCCTCCCCCAAAAGGAGTGAATTCTAACAGAGCAATGGTGCTGCCCTGTATTTACTAATCCAAAAAGCACTGGATAACTTCCACCAAGCCGCAGGGTGCAGCTGGGTCACCAAATGCCGGAGAAAATGAAAGAGTCCCTTTTGGCACGTATTCCCGGTAAGAGGCAGCCCGCGGAGAAGCAACACGCGAGTGCAGAAAAATGCAGGATTCTCAGATCCCCCCGGAGTCAGACTCCCACGAACCTCCGTATTTATGGAAACGGTTCACAGACCCCGTGCGAACACTCGGAGACAGCCAAGAGCAGCCTGGTGTCTGCAGAGCTCCTCAGACGCCTCGCACACAGCTGCTGCCGTGGAGCTTTTTAAGATCTGCTGTGAATATTGGTACCCAGGTACTCTCTAATGTGCCCAAACGCAACCTGTTCCAGGAAGGGCAACGTCCCCCGGCTCCTCGGGCCGCAGATCTCCTCCAAGCTCATGTCAGCGTTTGCTGTGGTCTGAGTTTTAGCACATGGCCACAAGGGAGAGTGACCACGCTGGCAGAAGAGCAGGTATTTTCCCCTGGGCTGGCAGTTAGCACTGACCAACGGTACCAGAACACACGCACGACCGGGCTGGCGGCACCACCAGCAGCACCGCAGCAGCCGCCTGGGCTCGTTCCCCATCCCCGGTTCTGTTGTGATCAGAAGTTACCTGCGAATAACTCCCTGCCACATCCGCAACCAGAAACCCAGCAGGAAGAGCCTGGAGGTTTGCAGCTGGCAGCTAAAAATAAATCCCTGCACTGGAGCCCATCAGGTTCATCAGATCCCAGCCAAGTGCGAGGGGGAACAACAAGGAAGCGCAAGGGGACTCCAAGAGGAGTTCAAAATAAACATGCTGATAAACCCGATCCTAAATTTCCTCTGCCAGTTTGTGCTTTCCTCCCAGCAAAGAGATAAGGAAGCTTTCAATGCCCTTGATTTAGATGCTAAATTGACTCTTTCTGAAACTGAAAACTACTCAAGCCAGATCATGGAGGATGTTAATGAGACCGGCACATGTTCTCCAGTGCAAAGGAAACTTTACCCAGGTCCCTCCTTCGACCTCCTCAATAACCACCTCTATACCAGCCTCCCAAGAGGCAGCATCAATAGGTGACTCGTTTCTGCAGTTTCTTAATCCCAGAATATTTTGCCTTAACGTAACAAAAACTAAACACTGTGCAGCATTATCCCCATGCTAGAAATACTGCAGTGCCAGCACAGGGCCTGGCTGCTTCTGCCAAATACTATTTGTTATTGGGGATGAAACAGAGCAAGATAATGAGGCATGGGGGTAGTGGCACAGATCATGATGGGACTAAAGAGAGGGGACAGATTAACAGGAAGTCATCAATGTTTAAGAAAAAAAAAAAACCCCAATCAAAAAAGTCAGGAAAAAAACGTGCTAAACAGAAAGCATCATTAACTCTTTTGAAGTGTTAATTACCTTGCATATCTTATGCATACACTGGATATAGATAGACAGTGAAGCACATGTGTCTAGGTATCATTATTCATATCACAGTCCTTCAGACGATTCTGTTCAAACAACTGCACTAATTTGAGGTAAGCAGCACAGGACAAATCACTAAGTGCTTAGTTCTTGTTCTTACATCATCACAGGCCAGAAGCACTTGCTATAGGAAGAGGCTTGAGATGGTCATGGGTGAGGCCCTTAATTACTTCATTATCACAAGCCCTTCAAATGTTATTGCCCTTACCGTCACCCCCCCTCAAAAGTCTTGCAAGAGGACAGCACATTCGGGTACCACATTTGGGCACCCCTACCACCTACACAGCACTTCGTCAGCTCTAATTCTGCCCACATTTGAGTCACGGACTATGCATCTAGCAATCCCATGGTTTGCAACAGGTCCAATTGCCAGAGCAGCCCCACACGCGAGCAAGTGGAATGGGAGGCAGCACCTCCCATTATCAGCAGCAAACACTGGGGGACCCATCTGTCCTCTACGCACTGCACAACCTGCTTGGTGCATTACTTGGGAGAAAGGCCATTTATTCACCCCACGACAGTTGCTTTGATCCATGCTCATGGTCCATCTATGGAGAGATGNACACGCGAGCAAGTGGAATGGGAGGCAGCACCTCCCATTATCAGCAGCAAACACTGGGGGACCCATTTGTCCTCCACCCACCGCACAACCTGTTTTGTGCATTACTTGGGAGAAAGGCCATTTTATTCACCCCACGACAGTTGTTTTGATCCATGCTCATGGTCCATCTACGGAGAGATGGGGAGTTTCACCCCTGCTGCACACCAGCGCCACTGGACCTTTTGCTTTCAAATGGGGTAATTGCATGGGTCAGCTCGTGCCCTTGCCGCAGAGTGTCCTTACCTTCCTTGGAAGCAGCGGTGACGGTGGCTGCGGCCGTCCCCGCCGCCCGCCCCACTGGGCTGGAGTGTTTGCCCGCCCTGCCGGGGATTTTAAGCCCACTTGGCTTCAGCATGATTGCTGTCTCCTGTATCTCAGGCTAGTAACTGACGGTGTCACGGAGTCGTCCCAGTGTCACGGATCAGGCTTCTCGATGAGGGACCCTTCTTTCCATTGTCCCAGACCTGGAAGAGAGGAGCGGAGCATGAGGAAATCGGAACGGGCTGGGAGCACCGACGCAGCTTCCCCAAAGCAGTGCCCATCTCTCCAGGCACAGCTGCTTTCGGCTGTTTTTTCTGCACTGCTTAAACCATGGTGATAATTTCCTTTCCTCTCCTATTTTAATGTCATCTTTTTGATCCCTGACATAGAAGACTCACTTTGACTCTGGATCAAAGCTGACACCTCCCCAAACCACCCAACAAAAATTTAAAGTCAGTTTGGGATTTAAGTGTCTAAAATTGTTGTTATAAGCTCTAAAGGCTCAGCTCATGCATAAGACAGGACCCAGTTCCACTGCTCTAGGAGGACCTGGCTGTGGCCTTCACCAAAGGGACATTACAACCCTTCCCACTGGAGTTTTACTGCAGGCCCCCATTTTCACAAGACTTTTCAAAGTTGGTCTTTCCAAACCAACAGGAGCAAGTCGCAGCCAGGGCCCGAGATGAGGCTTTCAGCTCCTCTCCTCACTTCAGATAAAAGGTGTCTGAGCCCATGGATTTGCAATAAAGCTGAAAATCAACTTTCTGAAGTCCATGCATGGCTTTACCAACAGCTCTTTAGTGAATAAAACCACCAAATTCCTCACGAGCATGTTGCATTAACTAGCGCACAGCTCCTCAAGCAAAATAAGTTTCATAAAAAAAAAATAAAAGAAAGGAAATGACTAAAGGTCTCAAGAAAAGAAAAGAGCATAAACATTGCTGATGACAAAGAAACGATTACAAAAATGAGACTATCAGCCAAAAGGAAACCATAGTTGGCTGACAGAGCAAACTGGGACATGGATGGAAGAAGCTGGTCATGATGCAAGCCGGGGACAGTGCTGACATTAAGGGCAAAGGGACCTGGAAGAGGAGAAGACCAAGGAAGAGCTGGGAGGATGCCTAGCTCCATTCCCAGGCTGAGATGAGAGACGGGATCGCAGCACTCGGAGTGAGAGAATGAGCAGAGCGGAGCCCTGCAGATGCAGGGAGCAGCACAGGAAGTGATTAAGGCCTGAGTCAGGACTGGAGCCCGGGCTGGATCCCAGCGCAGGCGGGCTGGCCGCGCTCCAGGGCGAGCTGCGAGCCGGCACCGAGGAGGGGAAACCGCAGGGAGAATTCCACAGTGTATTCCCGAGGGCTCGCACATACTCGAGACACCAAAAAGCGTTTTGGCAACTGAGTCACTTGCCCCACAGCAGCTTAGAGACACACAGGAGGAGGGACCCAAAGCTGGAGATTGAGGAGAGCCTCAGGGAAAACCCAAGGGTTTGAACCCTTTCTCTCCCCCCATAAAGTACTCCCAAAAACTAGAACGGCTTCAGGCACCTACAGCCTGCAACATCTGGCGGGTATTTATCACGCACAGAAGCCAAGGCTGTTTGCAAGAAGCTGGATTCTCAGATCACACCAGCAGAAACAACAACACGAGCATCCAGATCTTGCTAAAGAAGGGTGAAAACAGCCAGCGAGGACCTGGTGCTGCCACAGAGCTGGACTCAGGGTTGCCTGCAAGGTCCAGCCCTGTTTAACACAACTCAGGGAGAAATTACCACGTGGAAAGGAGAAGCTCTGCTCGGCCTGGTTGCACTCGTGCCCGTGCAGCCACCAAGCACCTTCTGCCCTTCCTCGTCCCCCTCACCCGCCTCTGTCACCTTCACTCTGACGTTTTTCCCCACAAGCTACGGAGCTTCTTGCGGCATCTGAGCTACAAAAGCCGGGATGCCAGCTCTGCCAGATAAGACACAATAGCTGACTTGAACCCCCAGCCATGAGTCAGGCTCACATCAGGGAAAAAAGGATAAAACAGGAGAGGTTTAAGCAAGGTGGGAGGGAAGAGAAAGATCTTACAGTTCTGCAGCCCTCTCATAAAAGAAAACTCTTGATCCAAAGACTTGCAGCAAGGATCAAGCCTTGGGAAGACAATTCCTTAGCTGGCTGCTCTGGTTTGCTTATCTCCCAAGGGACAGCAATGCTGGGGTCAGTGTCCCTCAGCTGTCCAATATTCCTGAAGCCCAGTTGGTCTCATGGTCAGAACATATCGTTCTGCTCCTTCCTGGGATGCTGGATTTTATTTTTAAGCAGGGGAAGAGAGAAATAAGCAGAAATGTCCTGTGACTACACGAGGATTTGTGCCAACAACCTCTGTGCAAATGCATTTGCCTTCATTACCCTGATGCTGAAAATCAAGGGAATGACAAGGGTGCCAATTAAACTGCCCACCAGGCTGATAGCTGCTTTTATTCCGGCCTATAGTGACCATACACAGGGCAGTGTCACACACAGTGGAGCCTCCATGCCACAAACGATGCCCAAGGGGCTTCTCCAGTGCCACCCCCAGCACACTCAGCTATCCTGCCCGCGTATGTTCACTACATGGTCATTTATAAAAAAGCTCAATATGGGTTAACTCAAAGTTTCATTTTGATCTTCAATAGCCATAGAGGGATCCAAGGCTGGAAACGAGGACCTTACTGCCTGCACATCCTGCACTGCACGAGGAAGCAAGAATGAACTCACGTAAAGCTTCTCGACTACAAAGCTCGTCAGAAATACACACCTAAAAGTAAATATTTGGGTAGCTTTTACAGGGGTCTGTACATACTGCTGGGGCCAGGCATTCAGAAAGTTTTCCCCTTGCTTCAACATAAAAACAGGAACAGATTCTGGGCAGATCCCAGTGCTTGGGACATCCTATTACACGAGTGGGACATCATCTCCACCCAGAGGAGCAGGACCTGGGGCTACCCAAGTCTCTCAGTAGCTTCCAACCAACCGGAGCAGCTTCGGGGCTGCAGAAGGATCCCAGATCTGGGACACCGGCCAGTACCTCCGTAGGGCAGTCCTGCTCCATTAGAGATAACTGCTTGTTCTGAGCTCCTGCGCTGCCCAGCTTTGATGCAGCTCAAACGTCCCAACAGGCTCTGTTAGCAGAGCCCTCCCGAAAAATCTCTCCCTGGCAGTAGATGCCAAGCACAAAAAATACATTGCTGAAGGCAACAGACAAAAAATGCATTTTCTTATTTGCAATATCATTTGCATAAGCTGTAAGTTACAGAAATGTGACCGTCTCCCAACAGTGCAAAAAAAAAAAATCCATCTCCCTCTGTGGATCCTCTGGGGCCTCCAGCCTGGATTATTTTGCTTTTCCTCTTGCTCTTCCAAGGTGACACAGACTATGGAGATTTTCTAGATCTCTGCTGGATTCTTCTCACAATCTTTTCATACCAAGATGAATGGCTCTGTGTGTTCCCACAACCAAAAAAAACATCCCAGGAATGCACAGTATCAAAGTCTGCTTAAAATGACCAAAACAGACTGTTCTCTGACTTCCCATCAGAACGGGGGACAGCTGAACCCGAGCCACCTGGGCAGGCTTGCAGGCAAAGAGAAAGGTGAAAGTTCTCAACTAAGCAGAGAGGTAGCTCCCAAAACTAACCTTGCCCTTGAGGAGCAGAAGAGCTGGGGGTGCCTCAACTGCTTCTTGAATGGGACAGGGGGATGACACCAAACAGACCCAAAGCAAAAGCCTTGGCCAATCTTAGTGACAGAGCTTCCGTGCCAGTTTCTGCACTCCTGCCCTCAGCAGAGCACAAAAACCTCTGCTCGCCACAAGGAACGGCGCCCCGACCCAGCACGTGCACTAGGAAACAGCGGCGCTGCACAAGCTGTGTGTGTACGATGCTGTGGTGGGGTTCCTTATTTCATTCAACACATCACCTACAAGGCCAGTACCACTGGCCTTGTTTCTAAAAGTCTAACTCCACATTTAAGGCACACACCTTTGCAGAACTAGAGCCCAGAAGAAAAATAAGTGTAAAGAAAAGTAGTTACTAAACTCAAGTCAATGGAAGGTTAGCAATAAGGGCTATGCAGAGAAGTAGTGAAAAACTCTTTTGTTGTTGTTTTGCTTTGAGATTTAAAAAAAAAAAAAAAAAAACCACCATCTCAACCCAAGCAAACAGTGACAGTGACTTTTAAAGATAATTATTTGGGTAGAAAAAAAAGATTTGCACAATAAAGCCTTTCTATTTTCAACTATGCCCACCTAAGACACTCTTCAGAAGCAACCACCTGTGTCCTCATTTACCAAGAGTTTTCCTCATGCCAGCAGTAAGGATGGAGAACACCAGGGATCAATAGAAACCCTTAGGGGAGCACATCTGCAAGTGGGAAGATGTGAAAAGTTTCTATAATTTTTAGAGTTATCATAGGAGCATGAGGCAGGGCTCTACCCAAGCTCAGGCTCTGCATTTGGAGACAAAAGTGCAATCTGCAACAGGTTTCTGCCAACTAAAACCAGCACTGCTGTGTCCCTGCACAGCTCTGCACACGTTAGAGCTGACGACACCTGCAGGCTAATACAGCCCGAGAACAAAATGCCAGGGACAATTTTGGCCTGCCAGCAGCCACGGAAGTGCTGCATCTTGAGCTTGCTTCAATAATAAGAGCAAAGAATAAAGATAAAAGCTTCTAGTGCAACTGGCCTAAAAGAAAACGGTATTTCTGAAGTTACATAAACCATTGCATTCCTTGTTTCTGAGCATTCTGGTATATTTACCCCTTTTTTAACCAGTTCTATCCACTGCTCAAGGAAAAACAGTATTAAAAAGCATGTTAAAAGAGTGACATGCCACTATTTTCAAATATATATAACTGTCTGCACTTGCTCATGGCATAATAATATTTTGTGCTCAACTCTCATGATCCAGATAGGACTATCCAGGCTGCAAGGCTGGGCTGGGGGTCTAAAAAACGTGTTTTGCCGTGAAGTAAAACCCAGAGACTAGACTAATTCCTGCAGTTTTTTTGTGAAAAACACAGGCTATGAATGCAGGCAAAATAATGATTGAAATCTGATAAACCCGCAGGTCTGCTGACAGAGAAAAAGCCAGTGCTGGATGCAGAGAACAACTTCATCTGTCACTCCATGGGATGCTCTGCTGGCTCCGGGTTATCGCACCATCACTCCTCGCTTCCCAGGTTAGTTACTCCTCCTCTCAAGCCATCAGGAACTTCCTTCTGAAGCACAATCAGATTAGGATTAAATCCTCTGATTTAATCAAAACGGCAGGAACACAGAATATGCCCTTTCTCAATTAACGTCAGACCTCTCTAACAGGAAAACGTTTCCTTCTGCCAGAAAGAAAGAAGGAGGCTGAATATTTCCGGAGTGCAAGAAAGGAGTGCGTCACCTTCGACTGCACACAGGGAAGCAAAAGACACCCAAAATCTCCCGTTGCCCAGGACTTTCCCCCTTGCACTTCAAGGATTCACAGAGGTCCCAGTAAGCACTGCTGTTACTAAATAGTTTCACTTACATATCAGAAATATTTTAACCACCTAAAAACACCTGTGTTTAGTCCTTTCTTACTCCAGTTTTGCAATAATTAGCACAGAAAACCAAGGGAAAGCCTAGAGGCCTTGTCTGTTTCATGCTTTATTTTTATTTAAATCTAGTTCTAACAACTACGACACACTGATCACTCTGTGATTCTGGCATAGAAGAAAAAGAGCGTCAAAGGACGAGCATACAGACCCATCCCACTGCATGCTGCAGCCCAAACCACAATACAAAACCTGAGGCAAAGTAGAAAAAAAATAATTAAAAAAAAAAAAACATAAAAGGCGCTCAATAAATCACCATAAACAAACCGGGGACTAATTACGGGCTTGATGATGAGCTCCTGCTCCCAGAGTGGCAAAGCGCCTGCTGAAGACTGGCACTGCAGATAACACTGGATTAACAGCCCCAGACTAACTGTGGAGCAAACCCAGCCTGTTTGGGGGGAACGTCCCGTGGATGGTGTCGGCACCACGTGGGTTTCCATCACTGCTGTGCAGCCCCGGGGCAGGAGGCAACGTCCGCGCGGGACAAAACGGGGACACGGCACCAAACAGTGGGAGGCTCCTTAGCAATTCAAGAGGCTTTGACAAAATCCTTGTCTTTCCATTCACCCAAAACATTTGTTACTTGTCATAAACAGTAACTAAAGGAGGGGGGACACCCACGATAGCCGGCAGAGCTCAGAAAGGCAATGACACATAAACACATTCCATTAAAATGAGTTAGGATTTTGTCACAGCTGACACACAAACAGCTCCTGCGGTGAGGCCCAGGCCTGGCTGCAGCTCAGGAGGTTGCAAAGGCTCCAGACCCGCGGAGTCGCCTAGGAAATGCTGCGCTAAGTGGAGCGGTCCAGGATGCCCAGCCTGGCACAGTCGCTGTTATTCACCGGGACACAGATGTGCAACCCAAAATGTGCTCCGAGGTCTCCTCGGGCGGCCTCTGTGCCAGATGCTGCAAGTTAACTCCTCTCCTTCCCGCGTGCACGGCAGCTGTTCTGACCTCACTCCGCACTCGGAGCTCTCCGAGCAAACCGGGCCACGGCAGAAGGGAGCCCGGCAGGGAAACAGCAACGCTGAAACGTGGCGCTGACACTCGGGGCTCCGGCGCACGGGTCAGCACGGGTCTGCCTCATGAAGGGTGACAACAAGGGACTAATCCTGTGAAAAGGAGAGCCGCAACCTCACGTGTCACAGGTAGGTCGGACACACGGATCAACCCGCCGCACTTCTGTGTGTTCTGGGCACATCTTAACAGCCACCGCGTGTCCCTGCTTGTTCCTTTGCTTCTTACAGAAACGGGTTGTTTCGATAACACGGGTGTTGTTGATCTACACTGTACTGTGGGCAAGACCACAATAATGTTTTTTCCAAGGAAACCAAGACAAAATCTTATCCAGCCAAACAACCATGGGACAGTTATGCACGAACTGAGTACACTATAAGGAAGAGCACTGGCGCAAGGTCTCTAAAGCAGATGGGTCCTTTTTTCCTGCCACCTCTCCTACCAGGAGCAGCCTCCATGTCCCAGCGGCCGCCCGGCCCGCACGGATCCGAGCAGCTGCTTTGCAGGAGGCCGCACATGGTGGCCGGCAACCTGGCACAACCTGGTGGCCTTTGCTCCTTTGTATAACATATACACGGGTTTGCAAAAGCAAGAAATACAGACTGTCCCGTACCTTGTTTCAAACACAGACCTATTTTCTTATTCCAGATCTGGAGACTCATAGTAGAGACTCCTGCTATCTCAGGCTGGGAAACACTATTTGGGCCACGTTGTCCATCGTAAAGTCTCCATTCGCAATGGCTAGTGCCTTGGTTATCCGCTAGCCCATCCCCAACTTGCCAGCAGGCAAATTGCAGAGAAACTCTCCCTCAAGGTTGCAGACTGCCCTACTCCAGTTTGCAGGGCAAGGAATTCAGTTATAAAACAAATAGCTAAATATAGCGAAGGAGCAGCCTCCGATCACTGGGACTGGCTTCACGGAGAGGGCTCACAAGGACCACTGAGATAGGATCACACACGATAGCCAAACATAAGGCTAAAAGAGCCCATTTACTAAAAGCCACGGCCCAACTGCCTCTCCATCTCCCTTGCTAGGGAGGTTTATTTCACAACCCGGATAGATTCCGTGTCTAGGGAACTTTTCAGGTCATAACTGGAAGTATTTGCAGCGGCTGGGAAAGTTCTGCTGCTTTTGGTGCCCGTCACAATCACTGACAAGTTTCCAAGCACTAATTAGGGGACAGAAAACTTTTCAGATGCAACAAATAAAGTGGATGAATAGGTCAGAGGAGGAGAACAGCAGCAGATCACCCAAAGAGAGGCTGTGCTAGCAATTATTTCAAAAGCGAGTGCGTTGCATGAGGCATGTGGGTTCCGCTCCTGCTCTGCCTCTGAGGATGTGCTGCAAACAGCAGCACTATTGTAGCACCCTGTCACTGCAAGAAGGGCACAGGATAAGGAATTGTGAGGGACAAACATCACGAAACTGCAATGAGAATAAAACCATCAAGAAGACTCTTGCACCTATGACTCCCATGTTAGTGCAAACTCGGCTAGACTGCCCAGAGAGGCTGGAGAACCTCTCCACCATCTAAATTATAAATATATGTTTATATGTATATACATATATATAAAACCTTCAGACCTGTCTTGAATGACAGAGATGGATGGAGATGGGCTTAACCTGGGGGCACACAGAGGGATGAGAAAACCTCTTCTGTGCGTTACTTCAAGCACTACCAACATCCATACAGTGCTTTAAACTACATGACTTAATCGCTCACGATTAATTTAGACCAAGAGATGTTGCACAAACAACACAACCTTATTTGTAGGGCTTTCTAAAGGAATCAGATGGGG
Source organism: Crypturellus undulatus (assembly GCA_013389825.1). NCBI lineage: Eukaryota > Metazoa > Chordata > Aves > Tinamiformes > Tinamidae > Crypturellus > Crypturellus undulatus. Next base: position 38,093 of record VWPW01001187.1, on the reverse strand, counting down.
GAGCATGGAGGGCTATTATAAAGCACCGAAGTTACAAGACCCAAATATCCAACAACCACAGAGCTTTCCACGCACGGATCTCAAGGGAGGTCCGACCTAAAACACCCATTTTGTACTCAGCAGCAAGAGAATGAACCAATTTCCCCAAGATCGCTCAATAACCCACCGGAAGAGACGAATGGTCACCCAGCTCCTCTTGGCACCACTCTCCTAATACCCCGCACATTAAAGCACATGGAAAGCCATTCTGAAGTGCTTACTTTATAGGTATACAGTATAAATATGTATTTTTAAATAGCTACCTTTCCCAGGCATACATGGAGTTATCATGGGAATCAACATCAGAGCGCATTAACGCACAAAACCTGCAAATGCCCTTTGTGCTTCAGCACAACCCCTATCTAGGTGGGTAAATACATAATCAAAATAAACCAGCGAAAAGAACCCAGCGCGTGATCTCAGCCCAGCACCAAGCTGACATCACGTTCGATTGCAGTAACGACACGGGACAAAGCTCCGTTTCGTTTCTTCACGCATCTTTCCTTGCAGTGTCTGGAACAGTTGTGGTATTTGCTAGATACAGCCTTACTCTTCCAAAAGAGCTAACAAAAGTAGTTTCCAAAGAAAGCCTGGTGCAGAAATATTGTCTTTTTTTTTTTTTTAATGGGGTTTTTCTATTTTTTTTCCAGGGAAAGCAGCAAGTATCAATTGAAGGTGCCAGACTCAGAGTCACATGCAATGAAGTCATCTTTCCAGTGGTGGCTACAGCAAGAGCTACTGCACAATAATTAAGAGAGCAAGAAATTAAATCCATCTACACAGAAAGTGAATTTGTCTGCTCGTTTACGAGCGTTCGGTGAAACACAAGACACAGTGCACTGGGCCCCATCCGAGCACCAGGAAGCACTCTGGGAATGACGGAAAGGCTCCATGCACCAATACTACAGGAGCACCGTGTCCCCTTCTGTCCCTGACCCAGACTTCTGGGATGACCTTGGGCAGGTTTTCGAGCTTTAGTGAGTAACTCCCTAATCCAGTTGTTTTTAGAGGGCTGACTAGTGCAGCACATCTCCTTGCTTCAGTTTGACATTAGCAATGATCAGCCTGTATGAATGAGCCCTGAAATTCCCCTGTAAATACCGTGAGAACGGGGATAAAAGAATGAGTGACAGACATTCCCACCTGTTTTTAATTTAGCAATAGAGCAGAAAAGGGAGCATGAGGTGCTTCTTGCGCCTTTTCGACAGCTTCCTCAGCCTTTCTTGGGCTCAGACCCCTTGGCAGAAGGGCATGGGAAATGGGTCACAAAAAATATTTATTAAAAAAAAAGCTATCTCTATAAGTACCCTGCAAGACAGCTGGTGTCTAGCAGAGACGACAAGTCCCGCTCGGGCCAGGCTGCCTCTGCCACAGACCCCCAGGGCTTTACAGAGAGTCTCTAAACCCTGCCCTGTGCTGCACGGACTCCGGCACCAACCGCACGTGTGCAGGCGCTGATTTTTCTCCTTGTCCCTTGTCCTTACCAGGCTGACGACAACAACTAAGGTTTTCTCGACTCCCTCGAAGCTTCACAGGCTGCACAGACATTTTGATAAACTAAAAACAGCGGCCTCCCACACGAGGCAGAATCTAACCTCTTATTCAGTTACCCAGCGAGTAATGTAAGGGAAGAAGAAAAAACAACCCGGGAACTGGCACTTACTGGAGTAAATGGAGACAGCTCCAAGGCTACAGAGGCAGCAAGAAGGCAAAGAGCAGAGAAGCGCATACCAACCCTCAACCTCCAAAGCTGATCTGGTCCGTCCTTATCTTGGCAGCATCTCTTGAAGCACCTGGGGGCTTCTGGTGGGCACGGGACACCCTTGGGCGAGAGCACAGCAGCCTCTCCCCCCTAGTCCCGCAGGCCCTGACAACGGGCACTTTCTTAAAACGCTGAATGACACCTCCAAACGACACCTCCAAACATAAGGGCAGCCACAGCCTGCACCAAAGCCCCACCTGTCCAAACACAGATTCCTCCCTAAACACGAGCCCTGCTCAAGGAAGCCCCTGGCAGGCAGCGGGGGCTGCGCTACCCAAACTCGGCCTCCGCTGCAGCAGGACGGGGCCACCGGCGCCGCCCGCGGGAGCCGGGGCTGCCGGCTGCGCCCCAGCCGGGACACCCCGATGCCGACGCCGCTCCCGGCCGAGCGGTTTGTTCGGGCTCCGGGCGCAGCGCGGCGCTCCCCGCCGAGCCCGGGGAGCGGA
>VWPW01001187.1:0-35367 GCA_013389825.1 Crypturellus undulatus | reverse complement strand
GCCGGGCCCGGCGCGGCCGCGCGGCGCGTGGGAGGCTGCGAGAGGGAGGCGCGGCCGCGGGGCGGCTCCCGGGCGGCCGCAGCGATAAATAAATAAATAAACCCCCAGATCCCGGCTTTTCATTCGCTTGTTTGAATAAAGAGAAGGGGGGAAAGGACGAGAACCGGCACCTTTCGCTCTGCAGAGCCGCGGCCTCCGCCCTGGCTGCTCCAGATGCGCTGGGCGCAGAGGAGCGCTCTGTACAGCAGCGCAGATCCAGCGGGAATGGAGCTCTGGGCACAGCGACACGGATCCGGCGGCTGGAGGTGCTGGAGATGCTTCCTGCGAGCAGGAGATGGCCGGAGCGGCGGGAAGCTCCCAGGGAGCCCGCAAATAGAAAGCACCGGCACCACGACGAGCACCAGCCACCGCCTGCCCCCTTGGCAGGCCTGTTGGGGCCAGAGCTGGGCTGTCACCGCACGGGTTTGTGCCGTGTGGGGCCACAGATGCATCTTCTGCCACCTGGCCTGGTGCCTTTAATGTGCACGGGAGTCAAAACGCTTTGTGCACGGGCCACAGCTCCAGCCCAGGTACTTCCCCACACCTTAAGATGTTCAAGGCATTAAAGAAACACGTAGATGAGGCACTTAGCGCTGTGGTTTAGCAGGCGTGGTGGGGAAGGGGCTAGGGCTGGCCTCGGGGATCCTGAAAGTCTTTTCATGATGATTCTATGATTCTAGCTCAGGTCACCCAAGGGACAGCACGTGAGTTGTCTTTCGGCTAACAGGGTAGAAGGTCACAAGTCAGACTTCAGAGTCCCACCTGGTAACGGTCCTGTAATTCGGGGCTGTAGCTCTGCCCCGTACCTGGGACAGGCCCAGCGTGTTCCCACCAAGGCCAGAGCATGACGGTCAACAGCTGTGGCCTGAGCAGGACAACCCGTCTGGCCAGCATCGTCACCTCGCAGCTTGCACAGAGGAGCAAAGTAAAGCAGCTGTGTTTCCCTGCTATTTTCCCTACATCCCAACTCAAGCCATTGCTTTGTAGGTCTGGATACAAGTTGTTCATCTTTGTAACCTGTAGCTGCCTGGGGAGACACAGTGTTACCAGGAAGAAGTGAGCTAGAAGAGGAAGCGCCCGTGGCAGCACACGCTGGAGTCCAGCACGAAGATATTTGCAGGATACTGCTCAGAAGTTAAACCTCCTCCCTTTTGATCAGTTGCACAATTTTACATTGTACCTTATATATCCTAGTTTGTTCTTATTGTTAAAACATCCACAGAAACACTTAATTTACAGTCCTATGCCCTCATTACAACAAGTATGATCAGCAAGTTTGGGGTTAGATTTTGTCCGCCAGTACTTTGTGGAATGCACAGTGGCCGAGAGTCATTTCCTGCCTTCAGTTCTGTATTTTTACAGGATTAGGGCCCAGGCCTGAAATGCTTTCAGGACAACTGTGTTGCAAGCTGGTATGTTCCTGGGTGTTTTTACATTTCATCAGCAGCAGAATTCACATCTAAAAGGAGTTTTTTTCATTAAAACTCAGTCACCCCCAGGGCTTTGAGTAAATAGCTACAGATCACAAAGACTATCATTCGTTTTCTGCTACACAGTGACTTGAGCCCCCCTAAGATCTCAGGCTGTTGTGCTGGGCACTGCACACACAGGAGCAGCAGCTTCAGACCACTACCAAGTCCGAGCCCTCTGCACTCATGCCAGCATACACTGCCACACTGATGCGAAACAGGAGAACCAGCTGCCTTCCAATAACATGAAGTTAGGAAAATTTCACAGCTTTGAAGTCATTTCCTTGAATCCGTTCAAAAAATCTGTCTCTAACTAAACCTTCTCAGGGCAGTATCCAGGGAGAGAGGGAAAGATCATCCATGGCTAGAGCATTCACAGGGATGTGGCTGAAGCACTCCCGAGAAACACGCAAGACACTTGCATTTCAACCCATGAACATATGGGCTCTTTCCAGTTTTACCTAGGTGAGCAAGGCATGAATTTGAACAAAATAATACATGGAGGAAGCTGGAAGGCCATTGAGCTGTCACATTTGTCTGATAAACCTCCTGGCATACACCAGCCTCCTGTTCTAAATGATAGGATATATTTTTTTTTCTTGAAAAGTGCCTTCTCATAGATAGTCAAAACTCTTTCCACTTAACAGATTATTTTGATTGCTGACTGTTTCCATTAGTTGTTGAGATCTCTGAAAAGCTTCACAGCCTTTTTCTTCTAAATTATCCTGACAAATTGAAACATTACAGGGATAAAGTAATGTAAAAACCAAGGGAATATTCATGCACGCATCTAGGAAAACAAAAAGAACAAAAATATTTTGTGTTTTGCCATGCTTGGATTGCTATGTTTGAATAAAGACAACAGATAAGAAATGACCAAAATACTCAAAAATCCTGCTATTTTATTACTCAGCACCAAGAGACCTGATGAGACAACTTATCTGTCATGTCCCCAATAGGCTATGCTTTCCCAGTAGGTTATAAGTCCTGATGGGCTTATAGCTGTTCCCAAAAGGCAGCCAACATTTAAAGCCACCCACAGAGGTGACCTCAAGACCTCAAATGTCGACAGAAGTTTCCGATTTGAATTCTTTCAGTCTTTTCCCTACCATGTGCCCAGAAATTCCTGTCAAAATGTCCCTTGCCCTGCCCTTTTGCTTTGTGGGACTGATAGAGCAAAGGCAGAAACCAACCCATTTGGAAATGTTGTATAATTCCAGTGCTGTGTTCTTTCAGTTATGTGATTTCCATCATCTCAGAGATGCAGCCACAACAAGAGCTCAAGTTCTTCCTATTCATTGAAGCCGACACTATAAATAGTCTGCTGTTTTTAGTGGCAGAGCACAAAATGCCAACATTGGTGGGAGAAACAAGATTAAAGCAGTAATTTAAAGAACAGCCATTTTCCCTTTGATTACAGAATTGCTGAAAGAACTTATTTTGACGATCAGTGACTGCTTTAGGCCTTGCCTGCTCTAAGCCAAAAGTGAAGTTCAGAAGCCTCTTGTAAACAGCTTTCAGACTGTTAAGAGTTTGCACATTTGTTCAGCCCCGTGGCGCCACATTTTCAGGCATTTGCTCTCCAAGAGCCATGGCAAAGCCTCCGGCACACAGCAGATTCTGTTTCAACCGCTTAGGTGAAAAAACTCTCTCATCTAGCTTCGGACATCCACATCTGAGGCAACAGACCAGAATTCCTGTACAATGAGGGCACAGAAACAGTACTTCTGGGGTGGGAGTCCCCTCATAATATCACAGACTTCTAAAATAATTCAGATTAATTGCTCTCTAACAAAACCTATTTTCATCCATGAATTGTAGAGGTGGTTTAGAACTAGATCAAAAGAGATGTTTAAAGCTAAGTGATATGAATTGCACTCTTCTTACTTCCAGAAATGCTCAGCATGGCTGATCATGCTTATTTAGGTACAAATAGGTTAGACATCCATTTTATTTACGTTCTTGTCTTAAGGCCTGACTTTCTTCTCTTTCATGAGCAAAAGAAAAAACAAAAATTACACAGTTGGCCAGGATTCAACAGGAGCAAGATCGGGCTCTAGGCCTGCTCAGGGTAGTGCATGTGCCTTGTACAGAGCAACTGGAAGTGCTCTGAAAAAATGGCTTTCTACAGGGCTGACTGCTGTGCATTCCTACACATTTGTTAACATTAAAGAAAGCGTGGGTGGAAATATATTGAAGGATCATGGTAGTTCTCATTAATTATTAAGATCAAGAGGAACTTTTACTGCCTTTTTAGTATATTTCTATATTTCTCAAAATGAAATTAGTGTATTAAAACTTTTTTTTTTTAGTTTATTTAAAACTTAGTGTTATTTAAACTTCAGTCATAGGTATAATTTAATCATTAGCACAGTCTAGTACTTGCTGCTCTACCTTTTTAAAGTGAATTTCCTTGCAGCAGTAGCAACGATTCTGAGAAACTTGATACAACTGCACACAAATACAAGCACAATAAGATAACACAAGTACAACACAATAAAATAGACCACACTGTATAGCTAAAGAAATAGTATAATTCTTTTTACAAGGAATTTTCCTTATCCACCATCCCAAAAGCAAGCAAACCTTAAGGGAAGTCCAGCGTGCAGTGAGTGAAGCCTTCCTAAATTCTTTCCTTCAATATAACTCTCGCCCAAATGACCTACACAAAATCACACTAGCAGTGAAGAGACTTTGGAATAGCTGTTTTAGCTGGTAGTTATAGTCAATCTTTTCATCACATAAAGTCAATTTATCAAGATGAGAACTATTACTGGCTCTTCTTTACAGATGGGATAACTGAATCATGGAAATCATTTATCCACAGTCACTCAGCAGAAACAGAAATATGCTGGTTGACATCTGCACTTTCAGCATCAAACATCTTTTAATTAAGCACGACCAAAAGACAAAATAACAAAGGAACATCAAAATATGGAGAAGCTGAAGGGATATTGGGCACAAATTAGTATAACATCTTACTCCTGATAGAGAGGGGAGGAAAGGTTAAATAGTGGTAAGCCATTCAAACACAGCCCACCCCAACACAGTACAGCATATTTATTTTCATTTCTTTATTCTTTGTTACTGAAATTTGTTGCTTATCTGAGTAAACACTAAAGATAAGGACTGTACTTTGCTTAGCCCATTCCTTTAAGGATCAGGACAACTATTAAGTTGCCCTGTGTCAGACTTGCAGTGACAGAAAGAACTTTTACACTCACTTACCTCAAAGGCAAGTAAATAGCAAACATTTTCATGACTGAGAAACTGACATTGGGAGAAACTAAGTTATTTACCCAAGACTCACGTGAATTCAGTAGCACAGCTGAATACAGAATCTAGGTGGCCAGACTCAGGTCATTTTAAAGTTATCCTTCCATTCAATTCATACATTCAAGTCAAAGAAGAAAGCCAGCCATAGATCTCTCAACCCTATACACTCTATTCATTAAACAAAGCCGCAACCTATTTTGTAAGACCTCTAATAATTCTTTCTAGTTTAGTGTACCCTGGAGAAAATACCTGTGGGGAAAAAGCTGATATAAAGAGGCAGCTATGCATTTTTCCAGTTGCCAAACCATCACATATACCAGGGACAGTAGTTTGCAAAGCATCTGAGTTGTAGTTTTGTTTTCCAAAGCACAGAGATGCTTCTGGTTCATTGATAAGGATGACTAATTTTCACTCTATGTCAAAAGCACTATTTCCCTCTGCTGCTGCTGCTCCAAGTGCCATCAGAGTTTTCTCATTGGTCTTGGCTGCAAAGATTCATTGTCTTCTCTGGCCTGGTGGTGTGGGATTTGTAATTGGAGCCACACTGTAGAGCATGAGAAAAACATAAAATAAAACAGGCTATTTTGCTGTTGTCTGGACTTGACACAAATACTATTTCAGACTGACTAGAAGCACCAGATGTTTCTAGTACTAGAGCTACAGTGTGCAGGGCCTGTGGGAGGCCAGGGACTCCCACTTCCGCTGGGTAAACTGGAGTGTGTTAGAAGATCAAAGATGAGGGATAGGAGCCAGGCTGAAAAAGTTTCCTATTTGTGACTAGAATTGAAGAAAAAAGAGAGAAGGAAAACAAAAAGATTTCAGTATCTACAAATGAAACTGTATTTATTTAGGGAGAGGAGAAAAATGAGCTCCAATTTTGGCACTTAGAGAAAAGTCAGACTTTTAAAATGTCTTTACCACATTTAGTGCAATGAATTTTGGACCAGGCTGGCCTGACTGCAGCCACCAACCAGAATACAAAAAGTACCAGAAAATACAGTGCTGACACTTTAATTTCTCAGCCTTTAATTCCCCAAAAAAAGCAAGGCTATCTCCAGAAAGGGCACTGTAATTTAACATAGGACTCCCTGCCTCAGGAGGTCCCAAAATGAAAAGGAAAATCTTCATATACTTTGTAGGTGAGAAAAGGGAAGTATAAAGAAGTTTACTTGACTTGCATTCCCAAGCAGCATCACTTAGTCTCCTAATTTCCTAACTAATCTACCCGATAAACCAGTTGCTCCCAATGAACTATGCACACTGAGTGAGCCACAAGCAGATTAAAGATAAGGCTGCGCTGGTGTACACTGCTAGAGCTGTGCTGGCTCCATACTGAGCTGTGGAATAATAGCAATTTTCCTGCATAAGGCAGAAAATATGGAAAAGGTGGGAGCCAATCCACAGTACCACTAGCTGCCCTCTATTTCCTCTCAAACATGTCTGTTTTTAACAGGACAGGTTTCAAGCAAAGACCATAAGTGATCTTTCTTAAATACTGCCCTGTACAGTGATTGCCAGAGGGAAAGGGCAGACACAACTCCAGAAATTCAGTCTTACTAAAATGGATATAGAAAGGCTAGAAGCCAGATCCTTTGCCATGTGTTCCTTTTCATTTTAGGATATTTATTATGCAAAATCCTTTAGAATGTAAATTTTGTCGGTCAAATGCCATGATATAACCCAGATTCAGGAACTCTGCACACACTTTTTCAGTTTCCTGCTAATTTTGTTCCATTAATTACACTATATAATTTGCATTGCGTGTCCCAGTAAGAACGAATCACCATTTGAAAGCTGCTAGGGTGGCTTCCTGTAGAGCAAAGTAATAGGACACATGAAAAATAGACTCTTAGTCTTTTGAGTTTTTCTGCTGGTGTTAAATAGAAACTCAGAGGTGCGGCTACCCTCCCAACTTAACAACTGTTTTCACCAAGAGCAAAATGGAACCATGATCCTGTTGAGATATGTAAAGTGCTTTGAGATGACCAGACTAATGTGCATTAAAATAGCTTATGGTGAAGACTATAATATTTGTCTCAGCCCTATATATTTATAGTCAAACTCAATAAAAGCTGAAAACACTCACTCCTTCTCAGTCATGTCAGAACCAACAGCTAGTCCTGATCTTTAAGGTGCCCTGCAGCCACTAACCTATTGGCCCCACAATATCTTAAAAACACACACTATTTTGGACAGATCCTATAATTATTTCCAGATTTCAACTTGTATCTTGACAGAGAGATTTGCAAAACTAGGCTCAAAGTGTCATGGAAACAGCTTCCCTCTCAACAGACTGAAAATTCCACTTCTTGCTGCATATAGGTTAGCATGGCAGAGAAATCCACCCACTTGCTTCCTTACCACACAAAAAGCTATGAAATCTAAGCTTTGTATTGCAATTTACATTTAAGCATTGTAAATACTGATCCAAGTCTAGAAAAACTAAAAAAGGAAAAAATCTCCCTGCTTTTCCTTTTGCCGCTGGGCTTATATTAAGACATCATAAATAGTTTGTAGCATCAAGGTCATAATACAAAGCCACAAGCATATTGCAATTCCAGAGTAAATTGCCTTTAGAATGACATACTGCAATGACCTTCAACTCCAAATAGCCAAGGAATTCATGGCTTACAAGTCCTGCACTCACAGCCCCCAGCCTTTGTGGGGCCAGCAGACCGATGTGGGGAAGAAACGCCACAGAGATGTGAGGTGCAGGGGTCTGTCCTGCAGTCACTTACACAGAAAATAAACAGGATGTGAGATGTCAACCCCTGTGCACTGATAACACTGCAAACTTACAGGCCAGTTGCACTCTCCTTATTCCCACAGGGCAGCAAATCCATCACTGTATTTAAAGTTCAGTTTATGTACCTTGTATATCCACAAGAACACAAACAGGACAATCTGGGCAGTAAATGAAAAGAAACTTCTAGAAAGGACTCATCCCTCCTTTGCTGTCTTCACTGTACATTTTTGAGAGGTGTGGAGTGCAGAATGGTCAGCCTGTAACACAGAAGCAGACGGAACGGTGAAATATTTCTCCAATACAGTGAAGGGCTGAAGGGTACAGGTGTCATTTCTACCACAAAACCAGAGCTGTCCCACAACAGCTCTGCATCCTATCTCACAGGAACCATGGCACTGCCAAAACCACAGGCTTGGCCAGGACAAGGTGCCCTCCAGCTCTCTTGGAAGCCAGAGACTCTGATCTCTGCAGCAGCAGATTCTGCGCGATCATTTCTTACTTCTATAACCCCTTGGCCTGTACAGCAGACCATCTTATCAGACCAATATGAAAGCAGCTTTTAATTTCTTACCACAATGAAATGACATCCTAGCACCTAGGCCTGGAAAGTACTTCAGGCTCCCAGCTTATTGATTTAAATGGGAACTGAGGCTCCAGTTTAGCAAGAGTTCATGTGTAAGGTTCTGGTCTTTCAGCACCCTTGTGCGGTGGTACCATCACACACTTCAGGGCTTAACTAGGAATTCACCGATTAGAAAAAGAAACACTGAAAAACAGCATAGTGGCAGCAGACTTAGCATTCAAGTTTAGATAACCCTATCTGCTTGGGAAGTAGTTTCCCTGATTAAGAATCTCCCTTTAGTGCAGCAGTTACTTTATATTAATGACTGTACGACTCTACATTCACCTTGACAAGAACACAGGGAAAGAACCCTCTGCTTATCCCAGTCTGAAAAGGGAACATAAGCCCAGCATGTGCTTTGTTCAGTAGATAGACCGTGGACAACTTCAGTTCAAACAAACATTTAACTGTGTCAGAGTTGCAAACTGCTTGAAATAAGGTACTAAAAGGGAGCTCCCCCTTGGTATTAACTGCAGACAGCACCACTTATGCTGGAAGTAGTCAATAGACTACACCCTGAGGCCTGGAATTGTTCCCTCTCTTCTCCAGCCTCCCTGTGTAGGAGAGAGGAGGCAGCATGAACCACAGCAGTAAAGAGCAGTGGCCACACCAGCTGGCAGGGGCTTCCTCCTGTCATGGCTCCTGGAGAACAGCTCATATTTTATTCATGAAAAAATGCGGCCTCTAGAGGACTAAGGAAAAAAGACAGGAAGTAAATATTTCTTGGGGGCATCCAGACGCAACCTGGCAAATGTCCAAGGTGTCAAGAATCAGTGGAGGGAGCAGAGGTTGGAGGCATGAGATCCCCTTCCCTCACAGCCTTTCTGCCACAGAAGGAAGGCTGCTCACAAAGGGCAAACCCTGAATGTCATCAGTGGGTGCAGCAGGAACAAACTCTGCTTACGTCCTGCAATAAAGTTCCAGCCTATGGAGTTTCCAGGGGGTCACTGCACTGCCCTGCACTCTCAGATGCAGCAGCTAATACTCATTTAATAATGCCAACATTTTGTGTGCAAAGCTTTCCTGAGTGTCCTTAAAGTATATGGATTAATAAGAGCATGTAGTGGCATGTCTATTAACCTATTAATTAATATCTAATGTGCCCCTCATGGTGGTGGAGGTGGGGAAGGAGGAAATCACTCTTTCAGAGCAAGCATTGCTAAAATTATTACTGGAGAAAGAAACTCAAAAAAAAAAAAAAGAAGTAATGTTCACAGCCCACTGGAAACTGAAGCTTAGGCAAGAAAACTCTGAGCTGGCATCAGAAACCTCAGGCTTCAGGGCCAGGACATTTCCCCATTCTTCGGTTACAGTCAGTTTCCTCCCTACCAGCGTATGCATCCCAATTCCCCGCTCAGTAAAACTTATTCATAAGGATCTGCAATTGATATTATAAAAGTTAGGAAGCTGAATACACACAGTTTTTACACAAGTAGGGTACTCTTAGATGATTTCAGACACATGAAACAGAACAGACTGATACTGTTTCTCCTCCTGCTACAGTTAAAGCCACTTTGAGCAACGGGAGGTAAAAGTAATAACAACAAAAAAAAGTATCAAAGAGCTGAGTTAATGCTTAACTTTGATTAGATTAAGTCTGTTACTTTGATATACCATTAAACCAAGATTTACAGGATACCAACAAACAGTCTGATTTTGCTTTTGAAGTCCTATATTCTTGCATAGTACCTAATGCAATTACAATGAACTGCCAAATCACTCCGCTGCTGAAGAGGAGCTCTCTCTACATTGCAGCTTACTGAGCTTTTTGTGTTTTGTTTTCAGAGGAGCAACACATTATAGAGGGTCAGGAGGAAAAGCACAACATAGGTGAAGAGAAAGCAGGTATTCTCAGGAAAGTCACTATACACTCAAAGATATTCAAGCCTAACTGTATTCAAACTTGCAGAGAAGTCTCAGTTACCCAGGAAGGTCCTTCTGATACTGTTCCTTCACTCAGAAGGGGCAAAACAGAAACCCACATCTTTAATGCAGGAAAGAGAAAGCTTTACTTCCCCTCCCATTTCTCAGCAGAATTCTTCCGTGATAACTTCAGCTCAATACTGTAGTGCCAGCAATAACCAATGGCAAATATCCTGAACAGAAGATTAAACTAAACCCAACCCAAACCAGATGATGCCAGGGAAGAATGTTCCGCACTGCATGCAGCACCTGGGATGCACTAGACTTTAACCATCTAAAAAAGAACTAATCCAGCTTCACCCAGCAATTCAGGATCATTTCCTTTCATGTCCTGAAGGAAAGATTCACAAATAATTTTCTCTTGCGGGAAAAAAAAAAAAAAAAGAGTTCTGAATGCATATTTTGGTGTTATGCTTAATATAATCTTATTATCTACTGACTCATCATTGAAATCCCAAGTAGTCATTCACCCTCCAAAACCAATCCGAAGAGCACGAGTCCTATTTTTCCTAGTTTTACACAGAAGCACACCAAACCTTCAGAGAAAAATTCATCCACATGCAGAGAAGTCTGAAGATAATAACCACAAACATCTTTTTGTCTGATTTTCCTCACTTTCTCTATCACTTTAGCTCTACAATACAACTAGAGTCCACTCTTAGCTTAATCGTTTGTTAAAATTCTTCTTTATACTTTGAGCACTTCCTGTTTTGGTTACTGCAGCTTTTCCTTTTGACATTTCTAAATCCAGGCTCTGAAGACTATAAAGAATCCAGAGTTCTTGCAGCCTGGTAATTCCTGGGCTCCTGATAAACAATGACATTATTATATTTTCATCATTTATGTACAGAAAATGAGAATTGAATTCTACTTAAGATTTATTTTGTTTCATTCAGTAAAACTTTGACCAAGTTTTGCCTAGCATTTAAGAGACTACATACAAATAAAATGGATTGCATAATGCCACGCAACTAGCAGCAGTCAGGGGAGAATATTATCAAACTGCTGACGTAAGGGAAGAACACAAGAAAATACAAATGCTGGATTCACTAAGCAAAATATCCTGCTATCATGGCTGGCATATGTTTGAATAAAAATAAAGCAATATTGCAACTAAAAATATAAATAAATTAAAAAATAATAAAAAATCCCAGAACACAACTTGGTACTAACCCCATTGCAAAGTTTTGAAATCGCTGGTAATTTTCATTCAAATATCAGTTCATATTTCCATTGTCACAGGAAAAGAAAGCCACAGAGGCCGAGCGTTATGCCCCAAAACACAAATAAGGTGGTGCACTGGTATACAAATGGATGAAGCCTCTCTCTGCTGCAAATGCCCTTTGCAATGCTTCCGTGTGGCAACAAAAGTCAGGCACGCAATTGTTTCCTCAGCGGCATTAGGGAAATGGCAGGAATCCATGTCCTCCCTGGAGGCAGGCATTTATGCAAATGAAACTGCTTATGAGATGAGAAAAGGGATTGCTCCAGCCTTTCACAAAGTGCAGGTGTGAATAGCCAAAGGGTTCAATGTGTCAACACTGAAAGGATAAATATATGATAAGCAGAAATCAGCATTCCCTTCTCTAACAGCTTTATCAACAGTGTTAACAACCAGTATCTACACGTAGGTTCTAGAATAAAGTATGCTTAAATAGTTACCTTTTATTGGAGACAAAAGGAGTCTTGCTGAGAGTCTGTTCTCATAGCTGTCATAGGTAACTTGCGTGTCCTTTAACAGAAGTGTCCATACTCCCTCTACTGACTAAAGTTGCAACCACATGTCTGGTCTGGTGCTGGGTACCCTACATGCTTCAGAAAAAAATGGAAATTTCAATAACACGGTTAGCCTTAAGCATTAGAAGGCGGAGAGAACAGGCCTTGCAAGTCTGCTCTTGAATATTGCTCTTGCATCCTAAGCATTGGACGATTTGCATTTATTCATCAACACATGCATAAATAAGTCACAGTAACACTTCTCTAGCTTTAAATTGTCGTGATCTAAATCTTTTCTTTGTATATGGTTATAGGAAATAATTTTAAATACTTACAACATGAGATCTTCCTGATTGCAATAACTTAATATTGATCTTTGCATCTATTTTTTTTTTCACAGTAGTCAATGGCCTTCAGTGTGACTGCACTAGCTTTCAGCAGTGTAAGTTTATCAGCTGCTGAGTGAAACAGCAAGCTCTGCTGCTGTTTGCAACTTCGTGTAACAATGTAAAAACCATGATAGACACTTAAAATGTAAAAAGCAATTAGAAGTCCAAAATAAAAATGTCCAAGTGACAGAACCAACAGATTCACGTCGTACTTACACAGACTGCTCTGATGGCTCCCAAAAATTTAAACAATTCACAGAACATTGGCTCCGAGAACTAATAAATAACATGTTATCTTATTACTAATAATTCTAAAACAATGCAACTATACCTCCATGGACACTCTACATATTCAAAGCTGAGTGGTGCATTGATGCTACTAGAACAAGGACAAGTTACTATCCGGTGTACACCCAGCGCATCATCACTGGGTTTCTCTCAGAGCTCAAACACTGCAGCTCTACAGGAATCAAGGCCCTTGTCGCGCTGGGCCCAGACGTGCCAGGCCCAGGAACCACTAGCACAGTGAGGCCACATTTCATAAAGCACTAGGCCAGTTGCCGGTCTAACCTCCCATCACTGCTATCACTGTGTTTTTACATCAGCTCTCCTTTATGCTTCCAGTGGCAGCACCAGCTAAAATGTTTAGTAGCATCAAAACCCATCCCACTCCAAACTAACAGTGAGAAAGAGTGTGAGCAGGGAGCATCCTCAAAGGGGACCACAGCCTCCCCACGGCACTGGCAGCAGGGCCATCTGTGCTGCATGACCTACTTGTGGTGACTGAACAGCAGTGCGCTGCGATAGGAGGTGACAGCTTTAAGCAGGGCTGCAGGGCTGGCGGGGAAAAGGAATGAGCAGCTGAAGGAGCTTCGCGCTTTCCCCAACACCACAATTTAAGGTCTCTACACAGTGTTAATCCAAAAGCAAAATGACCTTGAATATAAGACTATCCTCATTTACCTCCAAAAAGCATTGTATTCCAGATTTTTATTAGTCTCTCTAAAAAGCATGCAATATGGATATATATTTTTCACTAATGATTTCCCTGAAGTTAACTGCTTCCTTCAGGCTTTACCTGTATTGCCTTTTGGCTTTTACATTTCACATCATTATTTCTTCACTGTCACTCTTCACTGTCTTCAACTTCTGCCTCCCTTTCAGTGTCTCACTTCTTCAACATCTAACAAACCACCTTCAGTTCCTATCACAGCATATAATATGAAGGATTTCTTAACCCTTTTTGTTACAAATTTTGCTTGATCCCCTAACAAAACCTGCTATACCCTCCTTCTTCAGCTTCCCCTAAGGGCCAAGGCACAAATTCTTGACCAGAGCCATTCTGAGAATAAAGTCTCCATATGGTCTTTAAAGGGCTCATTCCCTATTACACTAAGCACCTGCAGCTGGGGTGTCATCGCTCCTGGGACAACCATAAGATCTGCAGTCACTGACTGAATCCAAGACAAGCACTCCTCTTGCTAAGTAACTTGTTGGTGAAAAGTGTGTATCTGGATTCTAGCACAGATATTTAACAAACTTCTTGTGTGTATGTTTTGGAGAGGGAGGCAGGAAGGCATTGTCTTAAATTCAAGACTATTTCCCTTTCAGGATAACACACTTACATGTACTGCATTCAGGCACGCTCGTACATCTTTGACGGTGCCTCAAAAGCATCATTCTGCCTTTTCAGCACTGAATTTGGAATTCATTTTATCTGGAACACATCCTGTAATTTCAATAGAGACTACGTTAAAAATAGGGCCACCTGCCACGCATCACTTAATACCCGTGCGCTCTCAACAGATACTTGCTCTGTTTCTGACAAACCAGAGCATCGCTGTGGAAATGTGAGGAACTTCGGTCTACAGCGGGGCGCACAGGACTGCAGAGTTTTACAAGACTGCACACCCAAGAAACGCCCTTTGCAACTGATTAGCAGAAACATATCACAAAATCTGTCATCAGGCTCTTGGCAGCAAGTTTTATGAATGGTCTTTCTCACAGTCCTTTGGGTTCTTATCAGCAGCAATACTGCACGTATAATGGGAGAATTAATGCTGGCCAGGGAAATGGTGTCTAATCTAGAGGCTGGCACACCCTAAGCACAACTGCATAATTTGGCAGGGAAGCAAAGCGTGTCCAGGGCATTACACTGACTAACTTTTACGACCAGCAGTGCGGAATGCAGCTGCAGTATTTCATCGTCTCATTCGGGCTTCTGCTGAATACTGCAATAAACTAAATCCAAAGGCTGGAGTAACGTAGCAAGTCTAATGTGTTACAAGAACAATGTATTTAGCCAATGTGTGTGCTAGGAACAGACTAAGCACTGAAAGCTGTCTGTCTTGCCCTCAAAAGCCACATACTTACACATTTTGTTCTCCTATTTTACCTCCAATGGGTCAAATCCACAGTTAATTTACACGGCCACATACAGTCTGCAGATCAGTTACAATTCCACCCTTAGGCAACACCTGTCCCAAAAACACTCTGAGTTGCATACAGCTATTGATAATAATAATAAAAAAATTAAACCACCAACCACCGTGCCTACATAAAAGCTTAGACACAAAACTACACTTTGCATGGCAAAAGCTGCAGCCTGCAGAATTCTGAAATCTCGTGAAAAACTCGGCATCTGCCAGCACTATCATGCCGCAGAAACAAACCATGCCAAAGACAACACTTTCACCTAAAACACCCAGGTGCCAACCTCAAAAATCAAGCAGCAAGCACCAGCCCTTAAAATAAGCACACTGGAATGCCAACGCCTTGGCGAGTGATGCAAAGACATCCTCTAAGATGCCACATCCTCCAAGAGGAGCAACACCACACGCACAGGGCTTGAAACACAACCAGTACCGTTTGCCTGCTTCACATTGAGCTTAAACCAGAAACACTTCCCAAGGGGCAATATCCTGGACGGAAGGAAAACCCCTGCCTGTTGCACCAACAGCAGCAGCACTGACCCCGTGGGGCATCAGTGGAGCCTGAGGCAGCACCACAGCCCCAGGAGCTGCTGATGCATCAAACCGCCCAGCCCTGACATCGAACAGCATCGCCACAATCTCGCACCTGGAGCAGCATACCTTGTTCTGCAATGAGGTTTTGTTTCGCTTTGTTTTTGATTTTATACGTATAAATGAAAGGCCCCTGAGGACCAAACCCGGAGCCCTAAACCCGCGCCTGCCCAGCAGTGCCGAGCACCTCCCCAAGGCCTCACCGCCCGCCCCGGCCCAGCAAAGCCCAGCCTGGGGCCTCCGCAGGCCGCTCCTCCCGTTGCCGCCCAGGAGGCCGGGTCGCCGGGGACCCTCCCCGCAGGGCGGGCCCGGCAGCGCCGCCATCCCCTCACGGAGGCTGCGGGAAGGCGGGCGCCGCGCCGGCTGCCGCGGGGATGGAGGTGGAGGCCGCGGGGGACGAGAAGGCCGGGCCGTCGGCGGGCGAGAAGCGGGATCCCGCCGAGGCCCCCGCCGCCGCCACCAGCGGCCATTACGAGCTGCCCTGGTGAGGGCCCTGAGGGCAGAGAGCGGGGCGCACGGGGGCGCGCGGCCATTGGAGCAGAGCGGGGCGGGAGGCGGGCCCTGGCGCGGCGCAGCCTATGGGATGCGCCCTTGGTCGTTGGCGGGAAGGCGGTGGGCGGGGAGGGCCGTGAGGCGGCGCCATGGCGCCCGGGGCGGGGAGCGGGCTGAGGGCTGAGGCGGCTGCGGCCCCCGGCTGCCCGCCCTGTCCTGCCTCGAGTCCCGCAAAACTCGGCTTGGGCAGTCGGTGCCGTGGAGCGAAGCCTTCCTTTGGCGCAAAAACACCATGAAAAAGCTTGGTCGGGCGCGCTCTAGCCTTGGGGTTTGACTTTTACAGGGTGGAGAAATACAGACCAGTGAAGCTCTGCGAAGTGGTTGGGAACGAGGACACCGTGAGCAGGCTGGAGGTGTGTGGTTTCCCCGTCGTAACTTATAGACTAGTCAGAAAACCAGCCCAAAACAAACAACAACAAAGCCCCACAGTTTTGTGGGAGAAATACANGCTCTGCGAAGTGGTTGGGAACGAGGACACCGTGAGCAGGCTGGAGGTGTGTGGTTTCCCCGTCGTGACTTATAGACTAGTCCAGAAAACCAGACCAAAACAAACAAACAAACAACAACAAAGCCCCACAGTGTTGTGGGAGAAATAAATATATATGTATATATATATGTATAAATGTAGAAATGTGTACAAATGTAGAAATTANTGTGTGTGTGTGTGTGTGTATAAATGTAGGAATGTGTACAAATGTAGAAATTGTGTATTTCAGAACATATTTGATTGGTTTGCTAAAGAAATATTCCTTACAAAATCAGAACGTTGTTTATCTTGGCCCAGTTTTGATACTTAGCAGTTATTCTACAAAAAGGAAAAAAAAATCCTTGATAAATTAGCTGGTGATCATATCGTTTGTTAGCAGAAAGCACATACCAGCAAATAAGTAATTAAAGCAGATGGAATGCGAGAATACTAAGAGTTTGGATAATAAATGCTTTTCAAATCTTCTCATTATTCTAGGGGTTGATTTCTAATTGAAAATTAAAACAAAACGTGAAAACAGTGAGGTTCAAAAAATGGAAGTAGGGGGGAAGAAAAGAAATGATTAGTTCTTCTACTCATGGTTAAAAAGGGGTCCTATTTGGTCCCAGTTTTCTTAAACCATTTTTTTTTCTCTCTATTTTATCTTAGGTCTTTGCAAAAGAGGGGAATGTCCCGAATATTATAATTGCAGTAAGTATTGCTGTGCCACACTCTTATTTCACTGTGTTGGTCCTGGCCTCTAAGCCTGAGCCACAGTCGCCTCCCAGTGTATATTTGCATGGTTCCTAAATGCGGGGGTAAAGGAAATCATGATTTTTCTGGGCACAGAGCAATATTCTGGGTAGCATACGTGAGAAATATCCTTCTGTGGAGAATTAACTTGGTCTTTAGGTGCCTGTTGAAGCATGTCCTGTTCTGCCTGCAGCCACTGCTTGCTGCTGGGGGCTGGATCTGAACTTGAGCACCTCCTGGTGCAAGGTTCTCCCTCCCGTTCCTGCGTTGCAGCTATTTTTCATGAATGCAGTGATTGCAGAGAGTCCAAATGAGACAATGGCATAAAACTCAACAGCCATCATTGCATTCCTAGGGTCCTCCGGGAACAGGGAAAACCACCAGTATCCTCTGCTTGGCTCGTGCTCTGCTTGGTCCTGCTTTAAAGGATGCTGTTCTGGAGCTGAATGCCTCAAATGACAGGTGAGAATGACAGCTATGTGTATCTAGTCAGAGTCTTGATGAAGAAACTCGATCTGCTTTTATTTTTAATTGAATTCACACAGGCTTGATGGGCTTAGTGCTTCAGTGATGCCTCTAATACTGTGTTTTTATGCTGCTTTTCCAATTCAGTTAGATGATGTTTAGCTATCCATTTATTAATAGACCTATTATCATCTGATGACAAACTTGACAGAAACACTAAAAACATAAACAGAAGGAGTACAGAGTCTGTCATCTTCCTTCTGAAGTTTACTTTAAAGAGTTGTGTTTCTTGCATTCATAAAAATCCTCCAAAGAAGACAGGATGACTTAGAATAGCACTATTCACTGCTTAGTACAAAAAGTGATAGGAATCAGAGTTATAAAGTTGGATGACTAAAATATAGGATGTGTTATATATGTAGAGGGCACTGAATCTTTTCCAAGGATCAGGTGCTAATGCCTAATATAATATTTCCAAAGTCCTTTAGCAGACTGTATCCTGAAGTATTGTGAGGATGATAATGGAAGGTTGTATATAAGACTTTAATACATTTTATTGCCTTGGTTAATCTAGATTACAGAAGAACTATAGAATTATAACATTCATGTTCAAGGCAGAATAAATATAAAATCATTTATGTTTTCAAAGCAATTCTTTGGTGGGACTTTGAGTAGGAAAGTGTCCATGTTGTGCTAGTAAAATGCAGTTTGTCCAGCTATTTCTCTTAAACTATTCTGCATTATAGCTGGGTCTGCGGAGTTAGCTATGTAAAGTATTGGCAAAGTGGCAAAGCAGTCTAAAAAGTTGCCCTTGGTCACTTCTTAACCTTACCTTTTGCCTCCAGGATCTTCAGAGGTTCCTTCCGATCTTAATTCTGTAATTCTTATTGAGAACGGGGTGCTCAGGAACGGCACTGCTGCGGAATAAGATCTATTAATTAAGCTTTGCCCAACTTATCTTCCTGTTTCAGAGGCATTGATGTTGTGAGAAACAAAATCAAAATGTTTGCCCAGCAGAAGGTCACACTTCCAAAAGGTCGGCATAAAATAATCATCCTTGATGAAGCAGACAGGTACATTGTTTTTTTTCTTCACCTCAGCTACCACATGAAAAGTGTTCTGTCTGTCTTCTTATCTGCCAAATGCCTATCAGAAATAGTCTTAGCTATTTCTATCAGGCTATCGGAAATAATTTGTTAAGAAATAGATATGCAATGAAAAACACTGTTATGAGATTCCTTATATCAAGCAGAAATTGCTGCATTTAAAGGGAAACTGAATATGGGATTGAAACACCCTGGGATGTATCTGAATGTGAAATAGCATCATCCAGTTCAATGACTATTTTTGCTTGAAAAGACTCCTGCTTACCATAGACACTATTAATTTCACTGGATGAAAACAGGCACATTCTCCTGCATTTGCCTATGCTTAGTATATTCTTAGCAGCATTTTCCAGACTATTAATGATTTAATGTTAACTTTATATGCTAGTTTAACAGAAATCTCAGCAACTGTATTGCAGGGTGATTTGCTTAAATGCCTAGCAAAAACTGCTTAGCTTACCAAGCCAGAATATCAAGTGATTTACAAAGCACTGTAAGAGTAAACTCTAAAGCCAGTACAAAAATGGTTATTAGACTGCAGTTAAAAGTCAACGAAGGGCAAAATCTGTCCTAACTCCTTTTTCTTTCACCCAGCATGACAGATGGAGCACAGCAAGCACTGAGAAGAACAATGGAAATTTATTCCAAAACGACACGCTTTGCACTTGCATGCAATGCCTCTGATAAAATCATAGGTAAAGTGCTGCCAGATCCTGCTTTTGTAATATGTTCTCTGTGCTGTTGGCTACCTTTCAAAGTAGTTTTCAGAAATACCTTGAATCTGCTTATTGGAGGAAGCTGTGGTACTTCTGAAACTCAAACCACTTGAAAATTCAGATAATAATAAGAAAAGAGCATATGTGAGTAACTGGTGAATTATCTGACAGCTGTTGTCCTGCTGCTTAGGACAAAATCTTAAAGTTTGCATAACTACTACTGTCTACTGCTACATAGACAGTTAGACTGATTTTGCTTAGGAATTAAAATAGTGTGATAAACACATATATTTAAAAAAAAACCAGCAGAATAGAAACTGAGCTTGATATGTATTTGCAAATTGAAGACAGAATCAAGTAACGCATTTGGACTCAGGTGAAGGACTGTAATGTAAGTGCATATGCTGAAGGAAACACTATATTCTGTCCAGAGCTGAAAGATTCTTTTTCTGTAATAGAAGATTATAAATTAAGAGTTGGAAGCTGAGATATTTTTTAAGACATTTATTTTCAGCTTGGAAGAAAAGGGAAATGTTAATTATGCATCTGTATCCTTAGAACCTATTCAGTCTCGGTGTGCAGTGCTACGTTACACCAAGCTGACAGATTCACAAATCCTTGCAAGACTACTGAAAATTGTTGAGAAGGAGGATGTACCATATACAGATGATGGACTGGAAGCCATTATCTTCACAGCCCAAGGAGATATGAGACAGGTAAAAGACGAAAGGCAGTGAAACATCTCTAAAACGTCTATTTAGAGCAAAAAACTCTGAGGATTTAGCTTTGGAGAGGAAAGGCAAAGGGAATGTGATCTATGGCACAGGAGTAGCTAAATTGTTTAGGTTTGCAGGGCTTAAAACGGGGATTTCCTACTTAGAAAATGATTGATGAAAATCAGATACTGACTTGCTAGAGAAAACAAATCGTACAGACATTTGGTGTTTATTCTGTTGTCTAAATGAAAGCTACTTATTTAGCATAATTTCCTAAGAAGTCTATACTTCATCCTGAAGCCAGAAGTAGAGCACTTGTGAAAATAACTGACATCCTAATTTTTCTTTTCACAGGCATTAAACAACTTACAGTCCACATATTCTGGATTTGGCTTTATAAACAGTGAAAATGTTTTTAAGGTTAGTAATAGTGTAAAACAGTGCCACCAGAAGTCTAGCACCTGTGATTGTGTGAGACAGTCCCTGAGACATGTAAAACTTAAAAAAGTGCTTTGCCAGTTTGCAGACACTTCAATGTATGCAGCAATTATGGCATTAAGCAAAATAAGTCCATTTGCCTTTTGGAAAGGCAGGGAGCACCTGCAGTCACTAATGTCTTTACCTAACCTAAACTGCAGTCACTCTGAGACTTTTTGGCTGTACACCTATCTCAGTATATTACTGGATCTCACTTAGTGCTGTTGAGTCAAATTACTTAAACTATAGTGAATTTAACCTGTATTACAGGATAAGTTTGATTCAATACTTCAACCTGTATTATAGGATGTTTGATTCAATACTTCAACTGAACAGAAGCTTGTTGAAGCTCCTGGGGTGGTATAGCGCAAGAGGTTCTATTATCTTGAAATTTAATATTCTTTTGTATAGGTATGTGATGAGCCTCATCCTCTGCTTGTGAAAGAAATGATACAACACTGCATCAATGCAAATATTGATGAAGCATACAAGGTTGGTTTTCATGCAGCACGTCTGTGTGGTCAAAGGTCTCTCCACAAAATGCTTGTTTTGAAGAGTATGCTATGAAGCATGCCCTGCTTCTTAAGATAAGGGCAAAACTATGCAGATGAGCTGTTGAATGCAGCTCTGCCAAAGGTGAACACAGACTTAACTCATCTGATAATTTCTAGATAAAGGTTGACTTATCCTTACCTACACAGATTCTTGCCCACCTGTGGCGACTTGGATACTCTCCAGAAGATGTGATTGGCAACATCTTCCGTGTGTGTAAAACCTTTCAAATGCCAGAATATCTGAAATTGGAATTTATCAAGGTTAGTAGTAACATAGTTACTGCTGGAGTTTGGGGAGCCTTTTTAAAAGGACAATAATATAGCAGCAGCCTTGAAGTTTTCCACTTGAGATTTGCTAGGTCTTAGTGAAAAAATATTTTTAACTTTTTATTATCTTTTCCTTTCTCACCCTGCCTCACCAGTTTGTCAGTAAGAATGGTTACTTGAAGACTAAAGCCTAATCACAAATGTCACTTTATTTTTCAAGTGGAATTATTAACAAATATAAATAATAAGTTCAGGCAGCCATTACAGCAAAGGCTTGATTAACTTTGAGAACTTTTTACAAGAGCACATTTGAATGTAGTCCAATAGAACATGAAATATTAAATTATATTGGCAGCCAGTTGACAAACGGTAAACTGATGTAATAGAATCACTCCTAGATTTAAAATCTGTTCTCAGACACATGCACCTTGCTCCCTGCAAAGTAAGTGGAGAAATACAGATTTTTAAAAATTAATGTTCAAGCTGGTTTACATGAGGTGATAGCACTGAATGCTATAGGTATTTCTTAGAAGGTAGACTTATGGTCAAAAGACTCTGAAGCTAATCTTTTAGCAGTAAGAGATATTTATTGGACTGTCACCAGTCTTAATAGATGTAGACTGAGAGAAATGAAAATAGACCAGACAATATTTTGCTGATCAAATGGACTAAGAAAAGCAGAAGATTTGACAATATCTTTGTCACCAGGAGATTGGATACACTCATATGAAGATAGTGGAAGGGGTGAACTCGCTCTTGCAGATGGCTGGACTGCTAGCCAGGCTATGCCAGAAGACTGCAGCCCCTGCAGCAAGCTAGAGTATTGACTGAGCTGAAAGACTCCCTCATTTCTGGAAGACGAAGGAATGGTGAGATAAGCGACTATGTGTGTGTAAGAGTTGCGTGTCCCCCAAATTCTGCCTGTAATGAGCCTGTGCCTCTGGTTTTACTAAATGACAGAAAAATAACTAGGTTCTATTGTAAAAAAATCTGTATTTTTTTATTTAGACTAATAAAAGGCTTTGAATCTGCTTTAAACCAAAAACTCTTGTGTGTGATACAGCTGAGGTGGAAGAGAGGACTGCGACAGTCCAGAGGAGCACTTAAGTTTTTCTGTCTACTACATGTGCAAAATTGCTTCTGGGAGTAGTACCCAGACCTAGCAAAAGAGATCCATTTTGAATCTTTCAAAAATCTCTCAATTTCTGTGATACCCTCCTCTGCTCTTATTTGACCAGGTTGGGCATTACATTTTAGCTTTAGTTTCAGCTTGCCAAAAAATCACTTGTTTTCCAAAAAAGTAACATTTGTAAGCATAGAAGAGCAATACAGTGAAATGCAGAGCAAAAACAAATATAAATTGAACTTGATGGCCTCCGCCTTAGGTCTGAGATACACATCTCCAAGCGGAGCCCTCTTAATTATATTAAGTATATTCCGATTATCACAGTGAAATTTAGCTGGATATGTGTGTTACAGCTGTCTGCCCTTCACCCTGTCCCTTTTGTGCCAAACTGATCTTTGCTGGCAGCAGAAGCCACCTTCAATCTAAAAGACTGTCTCTTGCCCTGAAGCAGGGCCTGGGGACAGCCTCCTGTCTTGACTCAGCTGCAGAGTATTGGCAGCTTAAATGGCCCCAGCAAGGCTTCCTGAAGCTCACCTGACAGGGCTTTAAGACAATCCTGTTTAATTCTGAGTGCAGGAAAGCAGATTAATTGACAATGGGAGCACAGATGCATTTAAGCTTGTTCCTGAATGGAATAAAGCAAATAGCTCTAAGAATAATGGCTGTGATACTCAAAGTATTTCCTTCTTTCACTGAATTCTATCAAAATTACCTTTTGATTCCCAACAGGTAAATTGTCACTAGTAGCACATTACTAACCTATAATGATTAATAAATCAGTAAGTGGCTTAAGATGCTGAGTCTTCTGTAGTTAGAGCATCACAGCTTTTTCTCCCTAAAAGGAGGAAATAAAGAAATAAGGAAGCTTTAAAGAGGAGCCAGTTTTCCTTTGGTTGTGGGTTCCAGCCAGCCTCTCCTGCCTTTGGGTTCTGGTTTAGCATTTTCACTGCTGAGCAGAAGGAAGAGGTGTTGTAGCTGCACTTTCATAAAATACCAAACAAGCTGCATTGCTCCTTAGCAACTCTGGATGTTCCTAGCTCAGCAGTGCGTAGCCAGAGGAAGAAATGTGGACAATCACAAGTCCTACCTGCTCTAAATTGTTTTCTTCTTGGTGTTCAGTGATCTAGCACCAACAATCCTTGCACACTCGAAGGGTTTCAGAATGAGATTATAGCAACTTCCTGTAAGAGTCCCTGGTTGTCTTCCAGCACAATGAGATCACTGCCTGGAAAGTACATCCAGGGCTTTACAAACTAGGACAGGATTTAGCCCTCTCCAAAGCCGATTGTTCTGGGATGCTGAAAAATGGAGCTACCC
This sequence comes from Crypturellus undulatus, assembly GCA_013389825.1. Taxonomy (NCBI): domain Eukaryota; kingdom Metazoa; phylum Chordata; class Aves; order Tinamiformes; family Tinamidae; genus Crypturellus; species Crypturellus undulatus. The sequence continues at coordinate 11,649 of VWPW01001187.1, read as the reverse complement.
AGATGCTCAGTGAAGCAGGGGAATGTGCTCCATGTCTGCACAGGGCTCAGCCTGCTCTGATCCCACAGCTTTCAGTGGAAATTTTGGCAAGGGGAAGATGTTGCAGCAGGAAGTGATTGGTTTAGCCCACCGTCCTGCTTGGCACAGGCAGCAGTAAATCTTGCATTGTAGTGTTCAAGGCTAGAACTTCCTGGGAGTTCTTTAGCAGTGATTAACTGTATATATTACTGTGTGCCAGGGATCTTTTACAACTGTTAATCTTACACTAAGCATTTAATGGCTCCCTCCGGTTATGAGATCAGAATCACAAGCAGCTATAACATCAATACACATCTCTGAAAAGGGAAGTCTCCATTTGCCTCCAGCGGCTACAGATCTTGAAAAATATGCACCCTGCAGCATTTAAAGGAAATGGAGTGCTTCTTCAAGTGTTGAATTGGTCAGCAAGGATGAAAATTTCTGGGTTGGGCACAGAGTTTCAGTAACAAAGATGTCCTTGTCATTCCCCTGCATTTCCGGGAGGCTGCGCAGAGCCAGCACAGGCTGTGGGTGTCACTGTGCCCGCTGCAGGCTCACTGGCAAACAGATGTTCTCCTCTATGGTCAGCATCTGTGTTTGTGCAGGCTTTTTTTGCACAGCATTGAAAGCTCAGAAAAATGCAACTTTCAAAGCTGAACCAGCAGGGGCTGGAGTGAGCAGAAAGCCAGGCTGCTAGCTCACTGCACACACAGCCCTGGAAATGTTTTCCCTAGGGATTTTCTATGTTGCAAAAATCCTATGGAAGCACAAATAAATGCATTTGCAGGAGCTCCAAGTAAATCTTCTCCTATGTCACACATCAAACAACTTATACAGAAACAAAATACAGAAACACATGTAATGGCAAACTGCATCCTCATTAATTCCCGCTAAAGATATAGCCGAGTCGTTTGCTGCAGGAAGCTCCTGACACCCCTCTCTCCTCACTCATCCTCCCCTCACATCTCCTCTGCTCCTTCTTACCACTAATGAGGATATCCCAGTCTGTCTCATCCAAAAATACAACATATGTTTCATATCAAGGTACAATAAAACACTGGCTTTTCTTTGGAGGCTTTTCACCTTTAATAAATAAGTGAGACAAGAGTGATGAATCTGTTCAAGAGGGCTCAAGAGACAAGGCTTAAGTTCCAGGTGTGCTGCTCCTGCAACAGCGCTGAGAGTCTGGTTCTGAGGCTGGCACTAACAAATCGTTCCTTCTCAGGCGTTACGGTGTCTCTGTATTGCTATAAAACACATACCGAAGCACAAGGAGAACCACCATAGATAAATACTGTGAATTACTAGCCACGGATAAAGCAGGGATTTAATCCTCTTTAGTCCTTAGCTTTTGTGACGATTGGTATCTTATTTCGCTCCAGAGAACCGCTGCTGTTGTAAAACTGACCTCTTCCTGCAGGTTCCCTTTTTCTTGGGAATGGCTCCTGGAGGAGATTGTAGGAACTAAACTGGAACCACAATCCTTATATTTTAGCAGCACCTTGCATGACCCAGCCAGACAAAATAAGTAGTTGGCTGCATCACTGCTCAGCAATTTGGCGATTCATTTCATGCTTGACAAGAGAAAACTTGGCACAGACCAACCATCCTGTTTGCAGACGGAGTTTGGTGGGACTTCAAGCAGAGCATTCCTGCCCTTCCGCTGCATCCCTTCCAAGGGAACACAATCCGGGGAAAAGATTTCACCGCAGAAGTGGAGATTCCCCTTTATATACATGTTCGCTGGGGATGCTTTTACAGCTTGGCAAAAGGCTTCTTTAGACTTTACGTGATGTGCTTAAAAGAAGAGGGGAAAAAAAACAGTGAGTCTGTTGCCTGTTAATGCCCACTTTAACTCCGCTGCCTGTTTCCTTCCAGTGGAAAGTAGTGAGGCACACCTTCCAAAAGGGTTCTTCTCTACAGCCCTGTCTGAAACGGCCCATTTTACAATATTATTTTCACTTCCTCCAGCTAAAGCAGAGACGCACACGGAGCAGTGCAGTCCTGCTGCGGCAGGGACGGTGTTTTGGGGCTGGTCCCACACTGAGTTTGCACAGAGAGGAGGCATCAGCACCCTGAGCTCTATTTGCTGCCCATGTTCCCCTCCCTGGGCACAGCGTGGTCGGCCAGACCTTGTGCATGTGGCTTTGGAAATGAGTTGCATGACACAAGTGGCAACACATGCCAAAGTCCTTGACTAAAACATATGACCTGTCTCTTTCTCAGTTTCCCCTCTAGAAAATTTTCTATGAGTAAGAGTTAATGCTGCCAGGAACAGAGTGCTCAGGTTCAAAGCAACTGCTGTAACATGTGGCTAGTGTGACTGCGCTTTGGATGGGTGGAACAGGTCTTAAATAGTCTGTATGGCTTCAGAAAGGGCTCGCTGGGTGGTGGTTGCTCACCATGGGTGCTCACAGTTTGGTGCCCGTAATTTCCTGCAACTGGAGTCATAAGGACAGTCACTCCTGGGCTCTGGACGTACTCAGAGAGGAAAATCAAGAAAAAAACAGGGATTCCGCCCCAGAACATCTCCCAGCTGGAGTCCTGGGCCAGTCTGGAGCAGGGTGACGAACACTATGCAGTAATGAGCATGTGGAGATGCCTCAATTTAGACATTAGCAGGATGTTGGGGGATTTTCCTCTTTTTCTTTATAACACACATTTGTCAGCTTTTGTGATCCCTGCTGAGTTCAGCAGATGTTTGCTGAGAACTGTCCCCCAAGACTGCAAGAGCTCCTGCTGAACTGCAGTGGCTGATGCAGAACCTGTCGCTGTGCATGGCATCTCTGGAGTTGTTTTTCTTCTGTGCTTTACTGTGCATTCACTAACACTGCATTTTATCACCCACTCATTTAGTGCCACGAGATCTTTCTGCAGCAGATTTTGTTTTTAACTGACCAGAGTAACTCTATCACCAACATCAGGTTGCTGCTGATAGAAGGGCAGGATATTCAGCATTATCAGAGCAGCTCAGCTGAGACAAGGGAGTCCCTTGCGGTGCTCTGCTTCCAAGCTGCACAAATGAGAGGGGTTCCTGTGTGCGGCGCTTTGCAGCACAAGGCTGCATTGGCCACAGGGCTGCCTAAAGCCACTCTAGAACCTTTGAACTCCTGTGTGTTGCAGAAGGGCAGTACTAGGGCAAATATATCCTCATGGTCTGTGCTATGTGGCTTAGCACCAGCTAAAGAGGTAGCAAGCAGGCTGGGATGTGCTTAGGGAACAGACCTGGCTTCCTACACAGCCCCAAGGGCTGCAGAGCACCACGGATGCTCTCTCTGCTCTGAGCAGGAGTCGTCCCTAGGAATGCACATGATGCTCCCACCTCTAAGTAAACACACAGCAGGTATTTGGTCCCGTTACCTTTGCTTTGGCAGAGATGCAAGGCCTGATGCAGGGTTCGTGTTAATATAATCCGGCTCCTCGTCTGGGCTTTCTACATTCACAGTTACTAGGAAGAAAGTTCTGATCAGTAAGTGGCTTGATCTAAACACATGCACACACCATACATGTACAGTGCATCCTGCCAGTATTTTTAACTTTCAGTGTCAAAACATTTCTGCATCTAGGCTAAGAAACACCGTATCACAGTGCCAAGGTTTCCTTGGATGGCCTTCAGAATGGCCACAACGAACTTGCACGCATTGTGCAGGCAGGTATTTTAGAGTTCTTCAGAGCCAAACACACGGACTTAGATTTAACCTAGAGAGCACACAGAGAGTGCACAAGCAGGGTAATAAGAACCAGTTTGCTTAGGCAGCTTGCACACTGGCCACAGAGCTCTTACGTACACACATCTGCATTCACCAGCATCCCCCAGGCCAGGCTGCACACAAGAGTTCGAACTCTGTTGTTTAAAGGTTGTCTTAAGAAATAATACCAATAGGTACTGCAGGATATTGACAGTATTCACACTGGTGACATTGAATATGCATGTCGTGCGTTTCTTTGTCTTACGGGATTACAGCACAAGGCTAAATCTGCATCAGGGATACTTCAAAATTTAAGAGGATAAGATACGAATAGGGACATCCTTCTGTGGCAGCTTGTGGTGAGATCTTGGGCCTAGGCACCGGGAAATAACCAGAAACACCAGATCTCATCAGACTAGGTGTCAGAGTTCAGCTGCAGTGTCTGCAGCAGTTTGCACATGACCTTAAGTGTTTATCATGGGGAAAATCATCTCAGGAGAGTGGTGATGTCTGCATCATGATGATCTATACCGGTCTAGCACAACAGGCATTGTACCCGTGAGCCCTATCAATAAATAGGAAATAGCTGCTGAGAACGTACCTTGTTGCAGTGTCCATACGTGGATTGCTGTGCTGTTCTCATAGTCTCCCATGTCATCTGTGACTAAGAAAAGTTCGGACAGATGATGCTAAACAACAAGTGGACTCAAAATGGGTCTCTGTGAACCCCCTTCCTACCCTCTCACCCAGTGACAGGCACGTGGCTGAGTTTCCAGCCAGGCATGTGGCTGTCCAGGCTGCAGGTCTCCTGATGCTGCCTCATCTATTTTCCAGTCCTGACCACATGCCTTGCTTTCTGTAGGCTTGGATAGGGGTCACAGTGGCTCCTGCTACTCCTGCCTCCTCCAATCACTCCATAAAGAGCTAAAAAGAAGCAGGTGCAGGGTTTTTCAGTGTAGAAACATTGCATAATTCACTGAAGGAAACCAAATTGGTTTCCTGTTTTTGTAGTAACATCCCAGGACTTCAGGGTTCAAAGTCCAGTATGTGCTCCAGGGCCTCACTGGCTGCTGCCTTCTTGGTCTGGAAGTGATTAGAAATCTCAGCTAGGGCCTGAAACTGCAGTAGATCTTGGCTATAACAACACTGAAAGGACTAATCTTCCTTCTCTTAAGTGAGCAGCTCTTGGTCCACACCTGGGCTTCTAGATACCTTTGTACAACACACATAAGCGATGGCAGCAACACACTCACCTGAATTGGAGCTGAGACATGCTCCAACGATCACATTTTGATAGGAATTGGAATCCTCCTCTTTTTCTGGCAGAAAGAAGAAGGAAAAAGATATGAGAAATATAGGTGATATAGGGATTGCCTGCAGGGTTTTGGTAACACCTGCCTATAGGAAAAGGCTATTTACCAGAACAAAAGCCACATTAGTTAAAAAAAATGTTAAGTCTTTGTGATCTTCAGGCTGCCCTGAACCAGGGCTAGGACATCTCTAGCAGAGCCAAACTGGGCAGACTCTGCCCCACTGAGATGCTACTGCCACTGACAGCCAGCTAAGCCTTGGTTTGCACAGTATTTTTTTGCCCGAGTGAGCTCAGACAAAGGAGCCAAGATAAAAGAAAGCTCTCAGGAGCTCCCCTTCCAAGTGGGAATAAAAGCTAAACAGAGTTACCAGCCCTAAAGAATTACAGCTCCTAAAGCAAGCAGGGGGAGCCTGGTCCTAGAAGGCAGTCGATCTCCAGGCATGGAATCCAGCCTAGCGGCTGGGAAAGGTCTTTCTTTCCTGGCGGGTGTTACGCTGGTGACTGCTGCATTTTCCTGGGGTTATTCTCAGATTGAGAAGGAACTGAGATACAGAACTGTAAAGAGACTTGGTCAAGGTCACACAGGAAGCGTGAAGCAGAGCAGAGGATTGATCCTGCCTGGCTTGCAGACTGGCACCTGGACACTCAAAGCACCACCGACTCCCGCTTTGCCACATCAGAATTACAACCACAGGTGCCAAAAACTGAAGCTCCAACAGTTGACGTGGTCACGGTGCCCAAGCTGGAAAGGTTTCACAGATGGGGTAAACACAGCTGCCGTTGCCCGGCCCACTTCCACTTTCCTCCAAGCCAGCTGCCTACACACGCACCAAGCTCACGGCCCCAACTCGGGCCAGCGCCGGGGGACACTCAGTGCAGCACAGCGAGGGCTCGGCCTCCCAAAGCCACCCTTGTCAGAGGGGCACAAGTCCACCAAGCACACTGCCCGCGCCAGCACCACCTACAGCTGCTCCCTCAGCTGTCGCAGAAATGGGGCAAGAATAGAGGGTTTCTTGCAGTCTGGAGCTTCCCGATGCAGGGCTGCATTTGGGCTGTGCTGTCTGTAACCAGCAGATGGGCTGATGCTCGCTGGACTTGCACAATCCCTTCCTGTGAGGCCCACAACAAACATTTCCACCACGCAGCGAGGCGCAACCTGCTGCCTGGACCTGCACTGGTAAATAACTTAAACACAAGGTCCATCCCACGTCGCTTTGCTGGAGCTTTAGCATCTCTTCTGTCACTGTCCTTTCGGCATGCTAAGGGCGAAGCAGGAGGTGGCCGTGGGAGAGCGTGGGGGTTTGCACCACCGTTGAGGGTGCCTGCATTTCCTGCAGGTTTGGGATGGCTCTTCAGCCCTAACGTCCAGGCACTGGCACGTTCCTTAACGAACGCGACTTTTTGACTCATGTTTGCTCAAGGCCATATGGTAACAGAGCACGAATGTAGAGAAGGAAGATGTGGCTGGAACCCCAGCGTCCCCAGGACAGCCTGAACAGATGTTCCACAGCCTTACCATGCGGAGACACAGGGTTCACACAGTTGTAGTAATCCCAGGATATCGGGTCGCTGCGGAAAGAAGTGCCTCCATTAGCGACATCTGCATGGGGGCCACACACATGAGGGCTGCTCTTGGCCATGACACCCATGTCTCAACCTGCTCAAGGGGCTCAGTGTGGCCACTGACTGCCCCTCTAGCCATCCCAGGGGTGCAGGGGCTGGGGGACAAGTGACTTACACGTAGGTGGCCTCCTCGTGCAGCTGCTCTTCTGCAGGGACAAACAGTTTTGCCGTTAGCACGCGGTAACATCATGTAGCTGCAAGCCCTGACACAAAGCGGAGCCGGGTGAAGGCGGCAGCAGCCAGGCACCCCACAGGGCCCCGACGCGCTGGCTGAGGACAGAGCTGAGTGATTTTGCTAGCGGGGCCAGGTGCAGATACAGGATTGACTTCTCCTGGTTTCAGTGCCTCCTGCCCCTCAATACTCATCCGCTTACATGCATTTATGCTGCAGCATTTACCTTTCAGGAAGTTCTGGTATCGGGATTCAGCCCAGCCCCCTGGAAAAAAGCACAGGTTTGCGTTACAGAACTCTGGGGGCAACTAGATGATGAAGCTGCCATTTTACCCTCAGTAGTTCCTCCTGCACACAGCTCTTCGCCTGCACGGCCCAAGCCATGGGGAAGTGCAGGCTGCAGGGGCAGCCCCGCAATCGCTGCCTAACTCCCACGTGAACATCCTCTCCGAGGCTCCATTTCTCCAAAGCCGCGGGGAGCTCCCAGCCACACAAGTGAGCAGAGATTTGCAACCTTCCCATTTCTGAGTTTTGCATTAGGTACTTCCCCCACTCCTGGACAGACTGACAGAGTTTTAAATAAATGACTCTCTTTGGAGAAACACTCACCACTTCCAACACCACGTGCGGTATTGAGTTCCTCATTGCCTTTCCTGAAAAAGAGAAACCTGCTGCAGGCTCCTGCAGATGCTGCTGTGCATCTGCTCACAGCTCGGAATCACAGCAAAAGAGCCTGATCAAACTGTCTTACATATTACAAACCACAGCAAAGCCCAAGCAAGGAGTATGCGCTGTGAAACTACATGAACATTTATAATATGCCAACCAGTCGGACCCACAGTTTTGTATAAACTCCCAAGGTAGGAATAACTATGCCTGGATATTCCAGTAGGGTTTTTTGCCATGTATTTCCTGGGATTACAATAAGGGGGAAAATGAGATTTCTCATGTCAAACTGGTCAGAAACAAAGAACACAGTTCCCTATTCTTTATGTGCCTGTTGTGTATAATGACAGCTCATTTCCTTTCTTCTGGTTCAAATAGTTATTAGTAGAATACAGTTAGACTGGAAAAAATCAGGAAAAAAAGACTAAAAGCACTAGGGACTGGCAATAAATCTAGTATAGCCCAAGACAGATCTATAGGATCCAGAACCTGCCTGTTTTGAACATACCCATATTTGGGGTAAACTTCATCCAGTCTTGGCTCTATTGATAGATTTTGGTTTGCTCTTTTACCTACCTTATAACTGATGAGTTTTCCCATTCCTTATTTTGTTCTAGTCTTCTTGTTGTGGTTAGCACTAAGAAGAAAAACAAGTATTAGGATTAGAGCAGTAGCAGGTATTTCAAAGGGACCATCAAGCACCAAACCTATGGGATTTCCAGGTCCTGCCAAACATTTATCTAGGGCAGAGTGAAACAGTTTCCAAATAACTCCTCGGAAGTATACAATGGGCCAGGACAGGAAGCAAATAGAAAAAAAAAAAGGCTGTGTGTCAGGTCAGCAGAGCTAGCAAACACCAGAGGTGTGTCCTAATTGCTATTTTATTTCCTAATCTGCCCCAATCTTGCTTGATTTGCTGGCATCTTCCATGCTCCAATGCCCTTCCCTTACAACTGCAGATGCACCTCCAGTGCACGAGCTTTGGTTGCAGCCGCCGTTGCCCCTCAGGCCACCTGGAGCAAAAGGTGGGCGCGCGGCTCGGTCCCCACGGGGCTGTTTGCAGCAGTTGGCCTGCAGCTCCCCCCGCTTTCACAGCTTGCTTGAGGATAAAAACTAAAGGTCAGTGTATAACCAAATTTGCCGCAGGAAATAGTACGAGGACGACAACAAGTGAGTCACACTTATCAATTCAGGTTCAACCCACGCTGCCATTTCTACAGCGCAAGCAGTGGGCTTTGAGCAGCCCCATTTATATTTCAATGATACCAGCTTGGTGACTAATTTTCAAAGTGGAGTTAATTTTTTTTTTTTATGCGTTAGGAATTCATATCCCTAGAAGCATCTAAGGCTGTATTGAAAATTTAAGTAGTGTGTCATCAGGCAGCCTGCTTTTGAGGTCACCCTTTTATTTTTAAGGCAATATTTGCCATTCTGAGCATTGCAGAAAGGGAAGCTCGCCCTGGCCAGCACACCCCGAGGGGCCTGCGAGCCCCATACTTACTAGAACGGGATCGAATCACCTCAAAACTCTGTGGATTTTCAAGCCTGGAAAAAGAAAAAAAAAAAAGGAAGAAGAACAATGAATTCACAGGGATACAACAAGGTGCAATAGACTCCCCTCTTTGGTAAGCAGAGGGGAGCACAGCACTGAGCCGAGCTTTATGGAATATCACACTTCACTTCTGTGAAGCCTCAGCTTCTCCTGCAAGGACAGAAGGAAACTGGGAGCAGCTTCCTGACTCTTTCCCTTGCTTTACTGCTTTATATAGAGGTCTTCTCCTTTGAAGTCTCACTTCGGCCTCCTCTCCTGCCCTTCAGCATATGGATTGCTGGCAGAGCAGCCTACATCAGCTAAGAGAAGGACCAGGGATGAGGAACACAGCATTTATTAGGATTAATTCCTACTCTGACACTTTATGCACTAATTAAGATGTATTTAAATTAATCTTTGGAGGCCAGTATCCCCTTTTCACCCAGGAGAAAAAAAAAAAAAGGCATTAACCTGTGGAAAGTCTTACATTGCTATTGTCTCACCTCATCTGTTATCCCACCTGCTCCCAGGATCTCTTAATATTGCCCAGAAATAATATACACCATCACTAATCCTCTCTGGTCTTTATTTAGCATGAGAGCTGCTCTCCAGAGCACAGCAGGATTCAACTCCCGTTCAGCCGTGGGTGGATATACGCACTCCTCACATCTAACTTGGGGGCCTTGGGGGTCTGTCTGCATCAATCATCAAATCAATCAAATCACAAAGTCCACAAGCACATCTCGTTAAATCACTCGGCTTGCAAAAAGCCAAAACTACAACAAAACTTATCTAGCAGAGAAAGACGCACAGTATCACGAGCCCGCAGTCAAATGACCTAATCCAGATAAAACTTCGACAAGTCAAGACATTTTAGTAGGACATTTTGGAGCCCTCTACGGCCCCCCAGGCATCGCTGGCCCCACAGGAGCCATTGCAGAGCCCCTCTGCATCATGTTTGCTCCATCATGGAAGGTTACGATGAGCTGTGGTTTTAGCGTTACTGGAGGAAACGAGGCAGGCCGCACGCGTGTGCGCACTGCGGTATTCTCCTTAGTGCTGCAGGCTCAGTGCTCGGCTCCGGCACGTGTCCTGACTAGCGCCGAACACAGGATTGCGCTTGCTGAGGCTCCCTGCCTTGCTTTGGCATGCGATGGCACCCGATAAGAACTTGCCCCTCCTCTTTACCATTAGCTTGTTCAACCTAACGAGCGACTCACGGTGTCAGAGCCCCTGTCCCCTCTGTCCCCTCTGGGGACAGTGCGGCCTGTCCAGGGTCTCAGGGGGTTCTCTGCACACCCACAGCCTGAGGTTCTGGGGGATTTTTATCTTTATAGTCTTTTCTTTTTCAGCTAGGCTGGTGATGGGAGCACACGGACGAGGCACAGCCTTTGCCAGGGTTCCAGCCCCAGGCCAGGCGGTTTGGGAGAAGCACAGCGGTGAATGTGACTTACGGTCTCCTCCGCTCACTCTGCTGCTTTTTGGAAGCTGAAAGAAAATGGGGAAAAAGGCAATTAGAAACGGACAACTGGGGAGCTCAGGAGCAGAGGGGGACGGAGCGGTGCAACATAGAAGCTCTCAGTGCCGCGCAAGACGCCAGCAGGAACCCCTGCCAGCGAGGGGCTTTGAGCCCAGCACCCATGAAATGGCCGCCTGGACGCCCTGGGCTGACCCAGGCTCAAGCAGGAGCCATTTCTGGTTGAAGAGCTGCCCTCCCCGGCCCGACCAGGGGCTCTTGCACCACGAGGAGCCCGTTCTTGCGCCCTGAGCGCGGCCGCTTGAGCGCTGCGTCCCGCGCGGGACCCGCCGCCCGCCCGCCCGGCGCACGCGGCCGTGCCTTACCCCGGAGCCGGCACCTCACGCAGACGCTCACGGCAGCCCCCAGCAGCAGCAGCGAGGCGGCCGCCCACAGCACCTCAGCCTGCGCCATGGCCCCGCTCACGGCCAGCCTGAAACGCAGCCACCGGCGAGACGCCGTGAGCCCAGCGGCTACATCCGTGCCCCACAACCCACCGGATCATCATCCCCCAGCCCCACAACCAGCACCGCTGCCGTTTCCATCCCCTTTAGCACCCATGAGGAGTGGCCCAAAGGGAGGCCGACATCTGTGTGTTTTCAAGGAGGATCCACCTGGACTCACTCCTTGGGGCACCTCCAGCTCTCACTTGCTCCAAATGCGAAACTCCCAACACTGCTTTGAGTGGAAAACCCCTACACCCACCATCCCAAACCTGCCCCTGCTGCCCCCACTCCCTCCTCGCAGGGAGCTGGGGTGCGCGCCTGACTGGGGCTCGCGATGCTAAATTTGAGCACAGAGAAAACAACCTGCTCCTATGTTAGTTTCAGGTCTTCAAGAGTGAAATTCAGAGGGTATCGGAATGGCCTGTGCTGCTTATAAAAGTCTCTGCTTTTTTAGAAAGCTTTTTCATTCCTTTTGTGCTAGTTGAGGTTTCTCTGTGCGCGAGGACCTGTTGTTAGCGACACTTCCCGGCGGTCCCGTGGCACCAGGAGCGAGCACGGCCCAGGGCCCCGGGCACGAGTGACACCGCCATCCCTCAGCACCAGCTCCCGGCATGGAAACCTGCCTTTGCCAAGGCGACATTTTCCCCCTCTTTGCCAAGAGGACATTTTCCCAGAC
>VWPW01001186.1:185158-210287 GCA_013389825.1 Crypturellus undulatus | reverse complement strand
TTTCTTTTCTTTTTTTTTTTCTTTTTACTAGATTTCCTTTAATATTCCTTTCCACATTGGCATTTTCAAATTATTTTTTCCATGTTTCACTCAGGTATCTAACTGCTTCTGAACTGAAAAGGAAAATAGTCAGAGCTCTGTTGATACTTGGTTTACAGGATTTCAATCCACCTAAAGTGGCAAAAACCCCACACAATTTAGTTTAATTTTTGTTCATTTCTCTGATTTTAAATGACACCAACATTCTAAATGCACTCTAGTGCTAATAGGCATGCAAACATATGTCTTTAGTTTTTATTGGGAAAAAGGCCCTGGACATGCAAAAATGTTGAATGAAGGAAATACTTTTTTTTTTTTTAACTAATTTATTTTTCTCTTTCAGAAAAGCTCGGAATGTGTGCAAATACAATTCTTGATTCCAATCAAGATACATGATAATCAATATCATGTTTGCAGGCATTGGTTGGACAAAGCCTTCTTTGAAAAAATAGATTTTAACATTCTAACACTAGAATATAGTCTTCAAAATGGAGATGAAAATTGTCTTAATCTCCTTTGAGACCCATTGAATTGCAGATTAAAATGGACACAAATCTGTTATTGGCAATACAAATTTTGACCGCAAAAAGCAGATTCATTTGAAATGTATAAAATCTCCATTTACATCTGATAGGAAACATTGTAAATTTTTCCTCTACAGTCACACATCTACTGTGGAGAAGTATGAGTTTTAAAGTCTTATATTTCATGACTAACAATTATTAATAAATATTTAAGCAGGTTTGAATATTTGGAGAGGTCCTCATCTCCAGAAGGAAAGTGAACAACAAGGATATCTATTTATTTCTACAAATATGTTGATCTGTCTTAAAATAGAGCACAGATTTGCTGTCTGTACTTTATATGAAAAATCTCAGAGAGGTAGTTGGCTGCATTCTGTAATTTCTGTAATTTTGTGTGACTCAGTTTTGGCTGCCTAATACAGGTCAAGAGACTTTGCAGTTCTTAGAGAACCGAGGCAGATTTGTGCATGCTAATCACCTTGGAAAATTAAGTGCTAGGTCTGATCAACATTCAGATGTTGATTTAATTGCAATTTTGAAAATATGCTATAAATGTCTTACTGGAAATCACTCGAAGAGATGAACTATGGTATTCTGACTCCCACAATCCTCTCTTTCAAATGCAAAGGGTGTGTGTACCATGCTTAACCATTCTTGGAGAAATCTATCTAAAATTGTACATCTGAAGCATTCAGATAATTCTAGCCCTTTATAGTCAGTTCGTATTTCAAATCTTGTGCCAAATATTTGAAGTCCTTGGAGTAGAGAAGAACCAGAGGGAACATATAAAATTATATAGGAAAGGCACCAATTCAGTCTTGCTGAGCAATAATTTGGTTTGGTTTAGTAACCTGTGAAGTGGTTCACTGAAATGATGAACTTTAAGGAAACTATAAAGAGTGTGATTATTGATATCTGCTGTAGGTGACCTTTATGTGCTGAAAAGATCATGAGGTAGTCAAGACAAAAAAATTACAACCTCCTTTTCTTCTTCTGTTTAATGGTCTGAAATTGAAAAATTGGATCTATTGAACCCCAGTTAAAAGTTAGGACCGCCAAATAAAATAAGGTTACCACCTGCAACTTACAGTTTCCCAAATATGTTATTTTTATACCTTAGAGACTAAATGCCCTTACGCGAGGGAGTCTTGGCTCACTGCTCTTATCTGAACATCTGATTTTTTCCATCTATTCACCACCTCTTCCATTAACTTTCCCCTCTATTTTGAAAAAAAAGCATATTCCATAATTTGAAAGCAATAGGTAAACGCATAGACAAATACAGATCATCTAATATTTTACTGCTGATTCTTTTTTATTCAGTGTCTTGATAAGAGCTATGTGCCTTGCTATCTTTTCTACTTCTGAATATTTTTATGGGTGCATGTCAGCTAAACTCTTGTCAGTTTTGAGAAATTTATACTTGTATTGATCAGCTTGCAGGATGTAGTCGGTGCTCCAGCATCACAGTTCCCAGCATCATCTCGGTGTCAATATACAGCAGGCAACATATCAAATGCATTAGCTACGTGGGTGACCTTATGCCTCTCCTTGGGAGCTTCTCCCACCAGACTAGGGAGGCAGCGTGCTGATTACCACAGCAGTCTGAGGCTGATGTTTTGAGTGTCACTCATCATCTCGATTAGGGACCAAAACTGTAGTGGCCACTGGGTATGTCCCCTGACACAGGCATTGCCTACGACGTTGCCTGCATGCGCTGGATACTGGAAATGCTGGTGGGGATCCAAGCCCAGAGAAGGCATTGCTTTTATTTGTGTAAATAGCCCCCTAGCAATTCCCATGTAATCATNACAGGCATTGCCTACGACGTTGCCTGCATGCGCTGGATACTGGAAATGCTGGTGGGGATCCAAGCCATACCCAGAGAAGGCATTGCTTTTATTTATGTAAATAGCTCCCTAGCAATTCCCGTGTAATCATGTCAGTTGAATTGTTTTTTCCAGAATCTTACCCTGCCCTATGCAATCCTATGCTAAGCCATCCTATTCTATGCTATGCTATGCTATGCTATGCTATGCTATGCTATGCTATCCTATCTTATCCTATTCTACTGCTAACATTATAATGAACTGATGTTTTCCAGAAGTGCACTGAGCAAAACGATAAGTATTTGAAATATATGATTACCGTCTTCTTTGTATTTTTTTTTCCATTGGGAAAGCTATTTATTTTAAAAATATATTTAAAATGAATGCTATGTCTAGTTTACAGTTTACAGGATGGCCAAAAGAATGTGTTTGCCGCTTGCAGTAAAAGTGTAAGGAGTTTATAATGGATCCTAATTGCTGTAGGTATTTGCTACATTGCCTTGGCTTGGCCTCAGAGAAAGTTTTTATCTGGTTCTAGGAGAGACCTATTCTATGCTATGATGAGGAAACTGAGCTATCACCAGCATTTCAAGTGATATTTTATGTATCTGAGGATATGACAACTGAGTGTCTGAAAACAGGATAAGGAGGAGTTGTTTACAGGGGAGAAATGACTTAATATACTCACTACTTACTGCACCATTGAAGAGCTGTGCCATAATGTTCTGTACTAATGAAAGTTCACAAAGCATTGGTGAGCTCAAGCATTAACAAAGCCTACAATTTTCAGCAGGATGGTATGAAATCTTTTTGCCAGCTGCAAATAGTATGAAGGAGTATGTCCATCTATTGCAATGTGAGAAATCAGAGGGCATCTCTGGACCATCCCTGAAATGGTGGGCTAACTTCTCAGCAAGAAGGAAATTGTATATGTGTTATGTTGTCACTGGATAATGTGTGGATGATTATGAATAAAGCCCTAATCTGAAGTCTACTACAATCCGTGTAGATTGTAGTTTCAAGTGATTTCAGCTGTGGGAATACAGGCTTCTGTAAGATAGGTGAGGAAAATTGCTTAGTGAAAGGAAGAGGTAGCTTTAGGTTTTATATTTTCAATCATTTTTAGCAATACTCAGAAAATTATTTTGGAATGTGATTTGCCCTTTGTTCTGCTTCCTACATTCCATGTAGATTAACTCAATGGAATTTTCATATGACTGTCTAACTTTAAGAAAACAATGATCTAGGCTATATGTGCAAGAATGAGTAAAACAGACATGCAGCTTAATTTGAAATATATTTTTTTGTACATACTTTGTTCCATCTAGGTAAAACAAGCAATTTCGAAAAGGCTGTGAGGATAATGTTCATCACTGATCAGGGATCTGCTGCCAGGACCCATTACTACTCAGGACAGATGGAGAGGGAGAACCCCCATAAGCACCAATACCGAGCACACTGTTCACAGCGTTGAATAAGCCGTAGAGAGAANTCTAACTTTAAGAAAACAATGATCTAGGCTATATGTGCAAGAATGAGTAAAACAGACATGCAGCTTAATTTGAAATATATTTTTTTGTACATACTTTGTTCCATCTAGGTAAAACAAGCAATTTCGAAAAGGCTGTGAGGATAATGTTCATCACTGATCAGGGATCTGCTGCCAGGACCCATTACTACTCAGGACAGATGGAGAGGGAGAACCCCCATCAGCACCAATACCTGAGCACACTCTGTTCGCAGCGTTGAATAAGCCATAGAGAGAAGAGGAGGGACAGCAGCATAAGCCCTATCCTAATATCTTATTTCAGTCCCTTTCTACTGTCTTTTCCATACTGTTAGACTGGGAGTTACAGCTGGGATGAGTGTAGGATTGAAGTTTATGAAAAGAAAGAAAATAACACTATAGGTCTTCTGCAGATCTAGAGTTCTCCCTAAGGCTGGGATGAATCGTGTGCTGGTGGTGCTGTTACTTCACTTAGCTCCAGGTTTAATTATTACAATATGGGGTTAGGTTTTGAGTTTTTTTGAGTATTTGGGAAAGGGACAAAGGAAGAGCTGAGATGAATATTTTGTTGCCCAGAGGCTTGGATGTGTAATGAGCAGTAACTGCCACTTGCTTATTTTAGCTCTAATTTATTCATTGTCCAGTCAGGATTAGGTGAAGGTTATGGTTAGGAAAGAGAGTAAATCATTGTTCAGATGAGTCGTGCATGCAAAATCTAGGCTGAGGCTTTTTATTCGTATTGGACATGAATGCACATGGAGTTTTAAGGCTGGGTTATGGCTAGGGCTAAGGCTGGGGTCAGGGTTTGAGGAAAGAAAGCACTGCAGAACCTGCTTTAATGCAGGGCTGGATATGTGAGAACCTAATGGTCAGCCTATTGTGTAAACTGTCTGGCACCTTATCTTCAGTTAACACTAGGTTTAGGGGGTAGGGGTGAAGGTAATGTTAGGAAGAGCAGAGTATTCCATTTTAGAGATGGTCTAGCTGAAAGAGGACAGGTGGTATTGACAGCAGTCAATGGCATTTTAGCCTATGTCATTTTAGCTTAGGTTTCATCATTTATCAATATAAAGTTTCACTGTGTTAATAGAGTTTGGATAAGACTTCAGAAAAGGAAGCACAGGAAAGACGTTTTTGATATTCTAGAATGATGGCTTGGTTTGACGCAGACTAATAAATGGAAGTATTTTAGCCACAGTGAAGCTCATATGTGCATAAATCATTGTAACAGTGCAAGGAAAAGGTAGAAGGGACAAGGTTATTTATCCATATAGAATGGTCCATAAGCACAGAAAGAGGACTGGACTTGGACGGGGTAAAATATTAAGATTTCATTTTAACCTCTATTCTGATCACCATTTTACGTTGTCTCCTATGCCTAAACACAACATCAGTGCTATAAACTACTGCTACTAGTCTATTTATTCAGATGTTCTCACATAGGTGTCTACTGTAGATGTTGATATTCTGGATATGCCGGTAACACAGAGCACATAGGGGATACCTTTGTTTTTCTTGTGAAGGGACAGCTACAGCAGGGTGGACTGAACTTCTGAGATGGTGTTTGAGAGACTAAATATTTGCTGTCTGGGTGTAGGGGTAGGGGGAGGGTTGGTATTGGCAGGAACCAGTGAGAAATAGTGCATTTTGACCTATCTTGTTCATGTATTTCACAGTATTGATGACAGGTTGTGTCAGGAAGCAGAGTGAAGAATATTTCATCTTAACCTAGTTCTGTCATTAGTTGATAAAGGGTGGAAGAGCTATGAGCTAGGGTTAAGAAATGAAAAGATGGGAAATTTGGGAAACTTGGATGGTCCAGAGATCAGATGAATATTCCTGTCAGTAAAGACCAGTGTCTGCCTCAAACCCATCCTGGACAAGAACAGGGGTTCAGGGTTAGCATGACAGAAAGAACCATGATTATTGCAGCACCCTGAGTGTCCTGCAGGATTAGAATGAGGACTGACCTTTTAAAGGACTAGAGCTAAATGCTACCTCCTAGTCCTTAGTAGATCACAATATTGCATGAAGGTTAGTGTTATACCTCAGATAATGTAAAAGAAGAATGGTTCTGGCTTTTTTTTTTTTTGGCTCTTCCTTGGCATGTGACTCCAGGCTGGGGATGGTAGGTGTAAACACTGATTTACAGTATTTGAGTCCTAGATTCTGTCTACATGGAGCATTGGAATTACATTAGGAAAAGGGTTTCATTAGGAAAAAGGAAGAAAAAAAGAACTCTTGGTGTTGGGCAGCCTGTGGGGTTGAATGAGAAATGGTGATGATAGGAGGCAATTTGGCCTCCTATGCCTACTTAGAAGAAGTATTAGAAGGAGTCTGTATCACTGTATTACCACAGTTTGACTTCATATTGTGATTGTTTCTGAACACCATACAGTATTAGGAAAAGAAAGAATACTTCTGGATTTCATATTGCTCTGGGCTAGTATAGCAGCTGGGGCTTATGTATGAACATCCCTCAGGAATAAACAGAAAACTGAAAGACTCTTTGGTAGATGGCAGTGACTGGCAAGGTAGGTTAAAATCTGGTAGGGTCAAGGGCCGGGGTCTATTTTTTATTTCAGCCTCATTTGGATCACCAATCTATATGTTATACTAATTTTAAAATGCAGCAGGAAATGAAGAATGGAATAGCTGAAGAACATGAGCACATGATAGCAGAGAACATGAGTGAAGCCAATTTATATGGGCACCTACTTGTACAAAACTATCGAGAAAATTAAGTATTTTGGCATAACCTAAGAGGAGGTGTGGTATGGGTAAAGCCAATATTCCATGCCCTATTTTGGGACAGATATTGATGTTAAAATTAGGGTTAGATTTACAGTTAGGGAATGGATGTATGACGGAAAAAAAGAAAGAATGAGAGAAAGAGAGAGAGAGAGAAAGAGAAAGAGAGACAGAAAGAGAGAAAGAGAGAGAAAGAGAGAAAGAAAGAGAAAGAGAGAAAGAAATAGAGAAAAAGAAAGAAAGAGAGAAAGAGAGAGAAAGAGAAGGAGAAAGAGAGAGAGAGAAATAAAGCGAGAGAGAGAGAGAGAGAGAGAGAAAGAGAGAAAGAGAGAAAGAAAGAAAAACCTAGATGCCATTGTCTCCTTTGTGACCTTCATAGATATGGACAGGTCTGATGCTGATAGTGCACCTTGAGTACATTTTGGCTTACGTATTGAGCTCATGTTATGTTTTCCTGTGAGCACTGATGACATTGCTATTTTTTTGCTTTAAGGATTATCAGGTTTATATTTTGGAAACAAAAGAAACTTGGAGTTTTTCTGTACCTGTAATTCCTAGATATTCTAGAGTTCAAATAAAGATTGTTATCCACATAGGTCTATGGTTAATGATTTCTTCAGCACAGATTTTAGTCACAGGGTATATTGAAGGCAGTGATTTGAGGTAAGAATGGGATTATGTTCAACAAACATTAGGGCAAACAATGTCTAAGCCAAAGGGCTTCTGTCTCTAACTTCCACCTTCACAGAATTATCAGTGAAGCAGCTTCTTTACAATGGCTTCAGTAAGTCATGACTTGAAACTATATGAAAAACTTGGGCTCCATTTCTCCTCCTTTTTTGAGTTCTATACATATTAAAAACTAACATCAATGTCTCACATTTTGAGACTTTTGAGAGTAGGACTGCCATCCTCACGCTAAGGTTGGGTTTGGCTGTAGTCTTGAACTAATCTGACTGGTTTACGGGGAATTTGCAGTCAATCCACAGAGTGGACTGTTTTCAGGGAAAGCTCTGATAATAGTTCACCAGGACTCTTCTGGGAGGGTAACCTTCTGTGAAAGAACCCTAATCATATAGCCCTGAAAGCCCCTTACTGATGGCAGAATGCTTTCAAAGAGGCAGCACTTTCTGCAAATCATGCATCTTCCTCTGAAATACACTTCTCTCCCTACTTCCATGCTCTTTTATGCATCTTTTTGTAGCCAGACAGTTCATAAGCCAAATCTAACTGATGAAGTGCAACAGGCTATGTTGTGAGGAACATCTCATAATGCTTCCAGGAACAAAGTTACCACTGGAACCTGGATGTGAAACCTGTGTTGTGTGATCCCAGTGTGAAGTCTAGCTTTTCCTGTCAAGTACTGAGTCTTTCCTTAAACAACAGTTTGTAATTCCAAGGTGGCAGTGGAAGGCAGAATTTCCTATCAAAGAAGGCTGACTGATACTGAAGTAATTTTACTACTCAAACTGTTAAGAGTATTAAATACTTGAGTTTGGAGTCGCTCCTTCAGAGTTTCAGAGTTTCCTACTATGTTATATCTTTCAGGTTCAATGGACAAGATCCTTTTGAATGAGTCCTAAAATTCAAATCCTTCTAGAGACTCACAAATATTTTCATTTGTTATATTGTTTTACTTTTGAGGATTTTGCTAGAAGAAATGCAATTCAAGAAAAAAAAAAAAGAGAGAGAGAGAAAAGGGTAGTTCAAATTAGGAATACCTTATTTTAAAAGGCTTGTTAATAATACTTGTTTCACTGTATTACTCAAAGAATACTTGCTGGTTGCAAGGTGCAGAATATTCTAAGGTTCTTCTCTGTGTCTTCTCTCCAGTTTGGAATAAAAATATCCTTGAAATGTTGCCTACATAGAAAAAGCCGGGGGAAGCTGTTAAGTAGCTTCCAGGGTGAAGCAGTGCTGCCACCTGTGATTCATTCCCCAACAATTCCAGACCTTTTTAAAACCTTGGCTCAGAGAGATAATTTCCTATCACCAGTAGAGTAGTGTTACAGTGTGGGAAATAGAAAAAGAAGTTCTACTACTAGGAAGGAAAAAAAAAATTCTCTGTATGTAACCTATTTGTCCAGCTATCCACAAAAATAGAAAGGCTATGTATCAGTCTGAAGTTTCCAATAGCACTGATGACTACCAGCCTGTTTGATCAGTCTTTCACAAAGATTTACAGTCTTTTCTCAATGTTTTTGACCTCTTTTCAATCTTCTTTTGCCTTATTGGGTACATAGTAATGATCATTATACTTTACCTCTGTAAGAAAACCCAAACCAGTCAACCCCAAAGCAGCTAGCCCAACAAATCAACCCAAAAAAATGCTGTACTCATTATGTACTGCTTGAGGCTGGATCTTCTACTGTGTCATATTCTTCTGATGGTCAGGGAAGCTCCGTCTTTCTCATCTGGGAAGCTTTTTAATTAGAAGTTTCTGTGAAGGGAAGGTGACTATCTAGAAGTATCCTACCTTCAGAAAAGAGATCAGATTGGAACTACCGAGGTAAAGATCAGATATCTGACAAGTTTTAGAGAACAAACTGGTAGACATTGTTTGAAGATCTTACCATTTAACATAACAAGCAACACCTACAAAAATAATGCTAGAAACAAATCTATAAAGACTGCACTACACTGGGTTATGAGCAACTTTTGGTGTGACAGCATGGTGCATTCAGTTCAAGCTTTGAGCTGCAAAGATACACCACTTGTATCTGTCTGTTCTGAGGACAGTAAGATCTCTGAGGACAGCAACTTGCAGTAGGTACCAAACTCACATAACTTCCTTTCCTTGGCAGAATACTGATGGGTCCTGACCACAGTTTTGCGAGGAACTTCAACGAGATTCTGCACGAAAAATACACTATGGGTACCACAATGAACAAGATAGATAGTATATTATTATCTAGTTTCCAAGCAAACAGACTGCCAGCATTTTAACTAAATATAGACATAATAGGAGCCTGTTTAATGCCTGTATTATATCTGCTGCGTGACATAAGAAAACCAAAGCTATTGTCTCATGCAAATGGAAAATATTCAGTGTAAGAAAGGTATGGAAGAGGTATAAACATAATGCATACAAAATAATTTGAGTCAGAAACATGCCAGGTGCTGATTCCTTAGAAATACTGTATATATAAAAACTATGCAGTAAAACAATTGCATGGCATTCAATTTTCATTGGGAAAGGAAAGTATTTATATGTCACCCTGCAACCAAACATAATAAATGAAACAGCTATTCACAATTCCATCTGCCACTCCTCCTCCCCATATGAAACTTTGAAGATGTTTTTCTTATTGACAGTGTGTCCCTGTTCCCAAAATCTATAACTGTTCTCCCAACTGGAAAAGCAGGGATTCCTTGTACCTCTGGATGCTTCTGTGCGTACACGTGACGCAGTATCCACATGCAGCATGATGATGTGTGATGATGATTTGTGTTTGGGCATCTGAGCAGAGATGCTAACGGAAAATATGATACACACACACACACAAATAGATCATGTATTTAGGATTCCAGACAAGTTGCTGTCACATCTAATCTGGGCTTCTGGTCAGGCTATACTTATTTTCTGGTTTAACATGGAGAAATTCTGTAAAATTTAGTGGGAAAATGCTATCCATTTGAAAACTTACAAACTTCCATTACTTTTATTTTCCATGCCATTCCAATTTCCATTTCAATATTTCTCTTGAGAACTTATTCTATACATTCAAAATTTCCAAAGTAGTTCCAGTTCACACTAACTGGAAGTCTACCGTTTTGTTTAAATCAATATCAGCCAAGAAATTAGCCAGATACTGGGATAATATTGCCACTAAGAGTCTGTGTGGACTCTTAATGCAAAAATGGAAGTCAGTGATTTAAGAAACAACAAATATATTTAAAATGCCCAAGTTTCTGGAAGCGTAACTCAAATAAAATCTTATATGAACAAATAGACTTTCCTTCTGAAAGCAAAATTCTGACTTGCAGAATTACACTGAGCAACCAGACCCTATTGTATGCCCAACTTTTGGCATAGTGGAAATGTTTAGTGAGGAAGCTGCTGCAAAATATAAAAGGATTATTTCCCTCAGCCAAGAAAACTAAGTTTCTGCTAAGCTTTTTTTAACTAGAGGATACATCTGAAATGGGGAAAACCTTGGTGAGCACTCTGCAAATATGGCTGTTTATGTGTCTGTTAGGAGAAATGTATGTTGTAGCCATTCTTGATAAATAATACTGATAAATAATAAAAAGTTAGAGAGAAGACTTGGAATTTAGCAGTTAACATCTTAAGTTAAAATAATCGTATTGCAATAGAAGACTTCGAAGCAAATTTTTGTAAAATCAGTGTTATCTTGTCTAGAGATGTCTAGAGATTGAAATCTTCTGAAAAAGTCACGGACAAAATTACAATGAATGAATTCTGGCTCGTGTTCTTTAAGGCATCCCACACTTGGCAGATTTCTGTGGCTGTGTAATTTGTCACCGACAGTTAATCCTGCTGGGGTTAGATATGCCTGTGTGGAACAGGCTGAGCTCAAGGATGTTTTTGCTGAGATGCTGAAATGCTGTCTTCTGATAATGCTGATCCTTTATTTGCCTGGTTCCTTCCACTCATACTTAAGACTCTAATTTCTCAGTTTCAGTCTTACTTGTTTTCAGTGTTTATATCTGGTCATTTGAGTGTCCTTTGGTACTCACTACAGAAACAGCTTTTTGAATGATAATTGCAGATTTTTGAGCAGAAATAATATTTTTAGAAAAAAAAAGCTGTTTCAGAAGTCCCCCCTTTTTTTCTTTCTTTTTTTTTTTTTTCCTTTTCCTTTTACATTTCTGCACTGTGTGTTGTAAAAACCAGTCTATAATACTGGTATTCCTTCAGCGTGGAGAGGCTGTGATTACATTGTGTAGGATTTTTTTGGACCTGACCTAATAAAAGATTCTTTTTCCTCAGCATTTTGTCCACTCTTTGCCTTGGTACTTGCAAGCTAACTCTTGTTTCTAGTGATGGTGGTGGGAGCGTATAATAAAACAGGAATCCTTAGCTACAATCCACACAGTATTAAATATGGTAGAATGTGTTCATTTCCAAGTCACACTTTCACACAAAAAGCGTCGGCCTTCACATGACTTGGCACTAGAAACCTGGAGAAGTTCTGTGGATCCTGCACATATGACAGCCAAACTCACTCAAATAGTGGTAGCAGACTAAAACACATTACCCAACAGCTATATAAAGTCTAGATTTAGGAAATAGCATCTGCAAAATAATAATGATATTAGGTGACTAATATGTTAACAGCCCTTTCATAGAAACCATCTTTTAAACTCCACAGTTACAGTAAAGCTTGCATCATTTTCCTGACTGGGGGGCTATTCCACCACTATGCAGTTTGCAGCCTGATTTGCCCCAACTCTGCTTTCTAGTGCGTCATCTCAAATAAGACTTTTGTGGTCACATCACATAAACTCCAGTGTATTTGAGATGTTCTTTACTGCTATATGGACATTGAAATAGGTAGATCTTTTACCAAAATAATTCAAATACATTTTTGAAAGGTTGCAGGCTTTTGAAAATTATATGTGACAAATGCAGTCATCTGCAGAATCATTACAAACTTCCTGGAAGAATAATGAAACACCAGACAGAATACCTGACTATAATTTTTCTAGTAGTCATGATGCATCACATCAAAGAGATTATTAAAACAGATCTCAATACGGGTTCAAGGTATATAAAACTTCAATAGAAACAGACAAGAATACTTGGCACTAGTATATGTATCATTGCATACTGCACTGTTCAGCTGTTTTGAGACTAACCCCAAGATCTGGGATATCTTCAAAAGAGAAATCAAGCATTGAAGTCCTTGCAAAAACTCGTGCAGCAAAAAGGAGCAGGGACAGAGCAGTGACCGAGCTTGGACAGGAAGCCATCAGTGAGGGGTGAAGGTGCAGGTGAACGCAAGAAAAAATACTGCGCGAGGAAATAATGTACTGCAGCTTTGCAAGAATACTTGCAGATACACTTTTCAAAGCTTCCACTTTTTTTTTTTTTTTTTCCCTTGGAAAAGGATGCAATTATGAAAATGAAGTTACCTTCATACATGTCAAAAAATATCTAATGTCATAAGCTGGAAGAAACAGCAACAGAATTCAGCGCTCACTAGCAGATGGACAAAGCAAATCTGTGTTTTTCAGTTGTTTTCATCCCTTAATTTCTTTCTTTATTTCGGCTTTTTTTTTCCTTCACCTTGGCTCATTTTTAAGAAATGTCCCTTCCTCCTTCCTTCCTGCTTTTCCTCTAATTTCTCTTTGTGACTCCCTTGCTATGGTTGCCCGAGTGGCAGGGCAAAGCGTAACAGTATTTTGAAAACCAGAGTTTTCAAAAAAGTGACTTGTCGGAAGAGGCCTCTGCCGCACTTCACAGGAATTCCCAGATACACCCGATCCCAACAGCTGCACAGCGACTTGAAGGGCTGCTGATAATCCCAGCGCTGTTGTTAAAAGCGCTTTGGCTGAGAGGTGTAAGACATTAGACCCTGTATCACAAAATCCTGGGTCGGCTTTAGTGCGAATTTAAGGCCGTGAACCTGCTGCCCTAGCGGAATGCATCGTCGCGCTGCCACCTAGTGGCCACGTGTCACAATAATTGAGTATATTTAGACTGTGGGTGATGCTACCATTCCCGTACCTTGATGCGAGAATAAGGCAGCATTATCATCTTTATTATCAAAACAGAATTGGGTGGAATTTGATGAACTGGCAAAGAAGAATACGCGGATTTAATACGGATATCTAGAGTTCATTTGTCTTTTGTTGGTGGCAAAGCCCCTCTGTAATAATAGAAGTACAAATGTCAATGTCAGAGCCTAAGGAAAGTTTTTATATGTAGTGAGAAGCCTGAATAAACAGGAGGACCAAGAATAGTGAATAATTGTATGGTATTAGTACTGCATCAAACACATAAAAAAAAAAAAACCCAGCATTTGAACAAAGTCAAAATAGGGAGGTGTGAAAGGAGAAAATAATCTTGGTTTTATAGTAAGTCATTTAGAGTTGATTTTCTTATCTCCTAAATTATACAAAAAAAAACTGAGTGCTTAAGCAAGAATTTAAATGGAAAGTTATGAAACGAAGAGTGATTTTTCCCATCACTCACCTACTTCTTATATATGTTCTACCCTGGCCTATGTGCATAGCATGCCACGCAGTGAGGATGTCTCCCTGAAAAGTGTGAGGGTTAGTGATACAAAGGCAGTGAAGCACTTTCTCCCATAAGAATTACTGTAAGAGAAGGATATGTGCATATGGATTGAAGAACTATTCATATTTTGCATACTAAGGGACAGTATCTGCAGTTTGGAGGATGGAAAGCAGAGTCGTCAACCAGCCGTCCAGCTGGCTTGTAGGAGGCTGGTGCTGCGGATCGGCTCACTCTTCTGGGAGATCCCAGACACTTTATCTTGAACATCCAACTGCTTTCCATCCATTAACCATGACTGACATGATTGATGCTGATTTTTCCAAGGATTGACATGTTTGATGCTGATTTTTCTGCTGTTCATAGAGAAGCAAACCACCTGCATTGGGAATCTGTTTGGGAAGCGATCACAAAACATGAGAGAGGCTGCAGCTTTGGGTAGCAACACAAGATACCTAGTAAAGCTATGAGTCTAATAATCAGTTTATGAGGCCCAAAATGAAGGCCTCACTCTTGCTGTGTGAGTGACCCTGCCAGACTGATCTCCCAGCACGAGCGAGACGTGTCTCTAATTCAGCTTGTCTTGAAGCAGGGTAGTAGCCTGAAATGAATCCTGAAGAATGACAGTGCAAGAGCTTCTCCCTCGACACAACACTTGCTTGTGATATTCCATATCTATTCACTTTGAATTGTTCAGAGCAGAAGAGTAATCATTAGGTCAAGGGGAAATTTGACACTGATTTCAGTGTCATCAGCATTGGCTCCTAGACACAGATACAGGCCCTGAATTTGCTACTGCTCTGTGTGGCACTCATTCCCATGGAGTTCACTGAAACATTTTGCACAGTCTCTGTTTACATACTGTTTCACAGTGTACCTAAAAGTCTTGAAACAAGGACAGGATATTTCCCCAAAACAAAGGAAATCTCTTAAAAGTTGTAATATATACTATAAAATAATAGAACTGTCTTAGTAGGCATTCACAGGAAGTGATGTGTCCTGCTTATACATAAACATCCTTCAGGTAAATAACGAAAATACTATAGGAAGCCTTTATTGAAAAGTAGAACATTATCTGTCCTTCTTTAGGACAATCATAAAGAAGGTACCCATGTGGTATGAACTAGTGGAAAGCAGGATATCTTGTCACCTCACAAAATATTGTTTCTATTAACTAGAGAGAGATGTATGCATATTCTCTGGACATACTAGATATACTTTTTTTTGTCTTTTGGTCACTGTCTTGGTGAAAAAAAGCATGCTGAGATATGGATAGATTCATCTTCCCTGCTTGGAAGGTGACACATAAATAATGGTGTATCTTGCACAGTCTGGCATTTTTTTATTTAGAAGATGGGGAAATGCAGTATACCTTTTAAATCCATCCACTCTGATTAGTGCCTACAAACACATCCTATAATGTATTTATAGTGTAACATTAGCTTTGCCTTTCCAAATCTTTAAATGATCTGACTTTTTTCCTGTATAACCTTAGCTTGAGGTTTCTTAGGTGTATAATATTTGATGTGGGGGACAATTACAGAAGCTTTGTAAAGATTTTACTCCTAAACTGATATAATACTTTTAATAGTAATTCAATCTTGTCATCATTTTGCCTTTGTATAGTTGTATTAATGGGACCTTCATAAAGGCTGCTGCTTGTGAGTAGGACTTATGAAGTCCTACATCTGAATTGTACTGTAAAGCCTGACAATTAATCTTGAGAAACTAATTCCTGATAATGAGTTACTGCTCCTGGATGCTTTCTCAGAGGCATTAACGGGATATGCCAGATCTGCCAGCTGCACTGCTAGGAAGACATGAGAGGACAAGCAAAGCCCGGGCAGCACATGCAGACTGCAGGCAGCTGGCAGGCAATTATGTAAAATAAGATGTTGCAGAAAACACAGCGCCGCAGGGAAGAGGGGGCAACGCTCCAGCCCCCAACAGAGAAATGGGAAGGGTTACTGAGANTGCTTGTGAGTAGGACTTATGAAGTCCTACATCTGAATTGTACTGTAAAGCCTGACAATTAATCTTGAGAAACTAATTCCTGATAATGAGTTACTGCTCCTGGATGCTTTCTCAGAGGCATTAACGGGATATGCCAGATCTGCCAGCTGCACTGCTAGGAAGACATGAGAGGACAAGCAAAGCCCGGGCAGCACATGCAGACTGCAGGCAGCTGGCAGGCAATTATGTAAAATAAAATGTTGCAGAAAACACAGCGCCGCAGGTGCAGCCCAAGGAAGAGGGGGCAACGCTCCAGCCCCCGACAGAGAAATGGGAAGGATTACTGAGATATGAACCAGCGGCTGCCCTGCAAAACGCGGGGTCCCAAGGGTGCAGGGAATCCATTAGCTACAGCTACACGGAAGCCGGCTGCGGGAGCTGGAGTGGCTGGAAGCGAGTCTCTCATAACATGCGTTTAGGAGATCTTTTGCAATGGATGAGTGTAGCTGATGCATGTTACTCATCTAACTAAAAGATGTCATTCACATTTAAGCTGCAGGCCTCTGGCAGAGTGGAGTGCAGTCTCGCAGCAGGTATCTTGCCCCTCTGGTCTTTCCTGGGGAAGCCAGTTGCTGCCTCTGCCCCTTGCACCTATGGCAAGAAGTGCCTTATCTCAGAGAACAGCAATGGGGTGGGCTCACTGTGGGGCACGGTGGCACCTTGGGTGCCTACTGCAGCAGTGTCAGGGCAACAGTGACAGCTTTCCCTGCTGACACACCAAGTTTCATAGTGTGGGCAACAAACTGGATCCCCTGTTTGGGTTAATGTCCCCTCCTCTCCCCCTTCCCTGAGCTCCTGGCACTGTACTGCCCGTTACGGACATGGCAGCTCTGCACTGGGCTTGGCGGATGATGCTGGAGAGTCCTGCTGCAGGCAGGTTAAACCATGTAACCGTGTCTTAGCTCCTCCTAGGCACAACTTCTGCCTCCTCCACAAAGGAACGACCCTTTCCAGGAGGACAACAGTGTGGTGTGAGGCCCCTGAGATGACATTACTCCAGTAAGAACACCCTGTCCTCCTCCATGCTGGGCGTCATGAACTGACAGAGGGTTTGGGGATACTCATATTCCCTACTCATATTCCCTATGCTGTGCTCACACTGTCCCTAGGGGAATGCGGACCCGTGTGTTTCCTACAGCCTGTTCTAGTCTGCAGCTCCCTGTGTTAGAGAAAGGGTCCAGGCCAGGCCTGGGATGTGACTGTATTGCAACAGCTAGGGGTTAGAAGGAACAAGCAGTTTCCCAATGTCATTTAATATCCCAGCACTCCTGGGCTACCTCCCAATATCTACCTTCTGGGCAGGAATGACCCCTGCCCAGAAGGCGTGCAGAAGGAAAGCCCCCTCACAAGGGAGCCTTTG
The DNA here is from genome assembly GCA_013389825.1 of Crypturellus undulatus. Lineage (NCBI taxonomy): Eukaryota > Metazoa > Chordata > Aves > Tinamiformes > Tinamidae > Crypturellus > Crypturellus undulatus. The sequence goes on along the minus strand of VWPW01001186.1, from coordinate 193,060 downwards.
CTGCATGTGGTCATATGTCCAGAGGGAAGACAAGGGCTCATCTCCTGGGCCCATGGATTTCAGGCTGATGCCTGCCTTTTCCTGTGTGAAGACATGGTTAGGGCTTCTGTCCTCCACTAGCTGATCATCATCTGGGCTGTGCCACGCATTTGACACCATAAGTTCATCTTAGACTACCACCACCCTGCTCTCCCCACTGCTCGGAGAATGATCATTGCTCCAGGACGGCTGTTCCTTTGCAGACAGTGATGCCTCAGAGTGACTGTCACCCTGGCCTCTGCAGCTCCTGCCAGCCTCTCCCGCCCCTGAAAACTTAGGGATGGGTGGGATGGATTCCCCTTTCATGATCGGAGGGGAAAAGGGAAGAGATGTAGGGGACCAGCAGCCCATCTCAGATCCTTCTTTCTCCTTAGCACTGCTGTTCTTGGACTCTTGCCTGTGTCCTGCAGAGCTGCTCCTTCTGTTGCTGTCCAGTCCTAAAGTTCATCCAAGGCCTTAACTTTCGCTAATCCCTACACACTCTAATTGACACCAGCTTTATATCAATACAAGATCCTAAACAACCTGCTGCCTCCACCCACCTCTTCTGCTGCCTCTGCTAGCCTCTAGGCTAAGCTGCATGACACAGGAGCTTTTATTACCAGGGAACAAGCCGCAGTTTTGTCACAGGCACCTCATTCTAGAGATGCGTCTCAAGTGCAGCCGTGGTCCTGTCCCGCCTGGAGATGTGCACTGTGTATGAAACACCTAAATCTCAGGCATGGGCTGCAGGTGACGTATGTGCTGCGGGTACATGAGAGCGACACTACACACATCTCCCAAAGCAGAAATGTCTGAACTGAGTGGCCTCCCGAGCACAGACATCTCAATGCAGGAGATGGACGCGTTATAAAATTGTGCAGATGCAGTCAAGATGAATCACTGTCAGGTACTACAATGCCGGAGACGGCGCTAGATGCCCACCTACTTTCAGCCCCAAGCCACATTCTCAGGGTCCTGTGAGCTGAGGGATCCCAAATCATCTGGCTTTTATGGCACTGACATGCAGCTGTCTCCTCAGGCATCAAGGTGAGGACTACATGGAGGCAGTTTCCTAATTCTGTAATGAAATTCATAAGTAATTGATCTGATTTTCCAAAACCCTGAGTGTGCAATAGCCATTTATCAGCCCAATTTCAATTTGCATTGCCTTGGTGGAGCAGTGTGTGCTGGCCTATTTTTTTTTCCTTAGGCTGCCTTACTAAAATAGTTATTGTGTATGTAAGCTCATTGCATCAGTAGTAATTTTCCCCAACCGATCCACTATTTATTTTTAGATTTAAATGAAAAAAAAATACCCATCTACAACCCTAGACACTGACAGCTATTTGGGATCAGAGCAATGCAGAAATAATCATGCTCACCCACAGCAACATTAAATTTCCTTAACAAAATAGCAACTCAAAGGAGTGAATCAAGCCCCACTCCAGAACTGTTTTATCGTCTATCCCCTTTTTAAGAAGATTAAGCTGTTACATTTCTTTGTTATTGCTTTCATCTTCCCTCTGTGACTGTCGTCCAGGCCCCCAGGCAGGCATAGCTGCCTATCCTCAGCTGGAGACTTTAAGTCACGGAAAACAAAAGAGAGCAAAAATCACAGACCTACTTGTCAACAAGCTATGGGTACGTATGAAAAGAGCATGAGTAAAGAATGTAACTCAGGGTTAGATGTCTCATGCCGCAGATAAGTGATTTGCTAAGACTATATATCATAATCTCAAAGTGAGGACAGTGTTTAAATATTTTTGTTGTGCAGTAACACATTGGTAGACAGTTTTAATGAGATCCAGATCACTGCTGTTCTTGGCACCTGTTATTGTTGCCTCTGTAAATGTGAGATAAAAGTCAGAGTTTCCTATTAGGCCATCCTAATACAGGATGACCAATTAGGCCATCCAATTTATGGTTAAGACATAATGGAGAGGCCACTCCACTTTCTGCCCAGAATGAAGTATGAAAAATGTGTCTTGAAAGAGACATTTTAGAGAAATACTCTTTCTTTTTGGACGCTCCCTCCCTTATGAATTTCTACTTCTTTCAATCCTATGAATAGTTTGTCATGCATTTCAAATTGTTTAAAATAACACTTACAAGCTTTGATATATATTAATACTTCTTTAATGGAATGACTTAAATGTACAGTCAATACTGTTTAACTGATAGTGCTAAGCTTCAAGTTAATATTTACTGGGTCTCTTGAATTTTATAAAGGATTAGAGCATCCTTTGATGTTTATATAAATGCAAACTCTTGTTTCTAACCAAATACAAAGGACTGGATTGCAAACCAATTGTGAACTGGGGAAATGAGGCAGCATTTTGCAAAAGAAACCAATTATTTTAAAGATATGAGTGCTCCCAGTACTCCTGAAATTCAGACAAGCAACATACGCATGTCCATTTTTTTTCAAGAGACTTTTTCAGTGAGTGCCTGTCACCTAAAGCATTAATTCATCCTTTACAAGGTCAGAGAAGCCTGTTTGTCTTCCAAGTCCTAACCTACGGCTTGTGCTTGACTAGCAATTCAGAACACAAGCAGCAGCAATGCAGAATAAAACCCTTCCAGCCCCAGCGCTCTGCAGGCTGCTGAGCCCACACAACAATTCCCAGTGAGCGCAGAAAGTGTCTCTAGAATCTTCCAGGCCCTTCCCGGAGCACCTTCCTTTTCTAAACTCTTCCCAGTACAAAGTATCCAGGGAACCATTTCAAGTGAGCTGAGGCAGCTGTATTACGTGGCAGGCCCTTGCTATTTGCAAAGGCAGAAACACATTTCCAGAGGCTTTCTTTCTTGCATGCCATTTGCATGCCTCAGATCCAAGTGCTAAAACAGAAGCCAGGGTAATGCTGTGTTTTAACAGGCAGAATCTCAAACACGAAGTCATGGCTGTGACTGCTCTTTCAGATGCACAGCACGGTTGAGTTTTCGGACAGCACAAAAGATAAAGTCTAGGAGCACTATGGTTATCTTTTATGAAAAGACTAGGATTCACTAGGATAATTCTACCTTGAAAACCAGGTTTAATCCACAGTCATATCACTCTGTTACCCTGCTAAAATTGATCAATTTGGAGAAATGCAGATGTAGCTTCCATCTAATTACTGTTTATTTGTTACTTCTTCTTATCATTTAACATTTATACAACAGTTCACCACACTCTCTGCATGACAGTTTACACATTAATCTACCAAATACTGTAGAGGTAGACTGACTGAAGAATTTATCGTCTCATCTAAACAGTAAATATAGAGTGCACAGGAATCACAATGTCTGGTTTACACTCTGAATTCAGCTAGCTCCTTTACTTTTTAAAAGTAAGCTGGAAAGATACGTGCACTGCTATTCTGCTCTCCATCTGATCCAGACTGGGGTTCCTCTTTGAGGTAGCAGCCTGCAGACCATCCTGCTCCTCACCTTTACATCTCCACAGTCCGGAAAAGCCAGGAAGGCTCTCAAGGTAAAGTGAGCCTCTTGAAGGAGGCTGTTCCCTGGTAGTCTGGTTATATGAACAGCAGGGTTGGAGCTGAGGTTTTCTGGAAAAACAAACAAACAAAAACAAATAAAAACACTCTATCCAAGTGGTTTCATCAAATACTGCTCTTTCCGTTCAAGCCTGTATATGTTTTTCACTCTTGCAAGTGCCAGTATGCTGTGAGCCTTCTTCATATCTATTTTTCTGCCCCTTAAAGAGCAGTAAAAATAAAATACACTGTTACGGCCTTGGTACTCTTTCTTTGGACACTCCAGGTGTCTGGTGCAGCATTTCTTTTCACTATGTGGGCCGCAGCAATCAGACTGACTTACAGATCCTAAAACCAGTGCCTCAAGCCTAAGTCTCTCCGTTACCTACCCCTGTTTCCATAGAGCTCTGTTGAAATTGTTATTTCCTTGGATTTATATTTAGTGAGAGTGTGGTAGGAAAGTGTGGAACAAAGCAAGAAAAGAGGCTCAGTAAAGAGTATTTCACCAAAATCACTGATTCTAAAGCATACAGTTGCAATATCTTTGAAGAACAGCTGCAGTATGCAGCAATATGGAGCTCAGACAGCTGCCTCCCCTTGTCTTCTGTTTGCCTGCTGCATCTCTTATTCTTGCATCTCTTGTGACAAAGAGCTTGCCCTTTTAAAGATGGGTAAGTGCTTTTTTAGCTTTGTGCATGTGCTCATGGAAGCATCTTGGAAGTGGCAGTCTATCAAGAGCAAATCAGGTGACAGATGAATTTTGGGTGACTGTATGCCAGGTATGTTTAAATTCTTCATTTATACGCTTGTACCTATCATGGATATTTCAACTTGCAGAAATTTCAACCAGCTGAAACCCAGAATTTCAGCTATCTGTCTCTAGTAAACAGAAAGAAAAGCTCTCCAATACCTTCTACTTAAACAACTTTATTATAACCAAGTAATCACACACAATTTTATTCTAAGACTAACAAGTAATTCACCTACAGCTGCCCTGTACATTACTGCCCTGTACATTACTGCCATAACAATAAATCCGACTTCAGAAGTGGTATTCTGCATTTATTTTCTAAAGCTTTGATTTATTTTCATTTGCCCTTTGATCCGCTGTTTAATCCATTGCCTCTGAATAGCTGCAGGGCACTTTGTAACATCTTCTGTGATTCGCAGAGCCCAGGTGAGGTCTGTCATTCAAAGCGTCTAAAGGGTAGTGCCATTTCCATTAGGCCTTAGAAATATCTGCTTTGAAAATCATTTTTTAATCTTCCAGGAGGGTTTGCCTACTTCTCCTATTGCCCCTTGGGAGGTAGGAGTTGCTGTTGCCTAAGGCAGGGAAATGCAATGCGCTCAGAATTATTTGTCTCATGTTGCCTCATGAGTGGTTAGTGGTTTGTCAGAGCAACTTATGCCAATCTTCATTAATAGCTTGCATGTGAAAAACTCTGTATAAGTACCCTTAAAAAAGGAACTATGTTAAATTGCTTTCCTTTGGACTTCTCAAATCCGAGCACGTTCTGCACTTCTTAACATCCACAGAAACTCCAACTGTGTGTGCGTGTCTGTAAGATATAAAAGGGGAGACAGGCAAATGTAGAATTTCTGTCATTTTATCAACAGACTTTCCTTCACACAATCCAGAAGCAGTGCTGGGCCCCTAACCTTCCCCCGCATCTCAGATTTCTCCCTCGACGATACCATGTAGAACTGACCCCTTCTGCAGAGCAAGCAGCTCGGCACACGCGCAGCATCACTCCCTGGTTGGCCCTCGAGTGATTCAATATTGCAGTTTCAGACTACAACCGCTTTCTGAATTCACAGAGTAAGAACTTTAACTTTCAAGTTTTGAAAATGGTCATATCCCTCATTTTCACTCACCTAGTGATTAAACCAGAAAGATAATCATATAACACCTGATGGTAGAATATAAGTATTTGATTAATATTATAGATTTTGTAAAACACAACATTGGTACAGATGCTAGTGTGTACTGAAATGGCTGGATATTTCAATTGAAATGCTATTCAGAAGATATTATTAATCAGAATGAATTTTGTGAAAGTGAAAATGTTCTTGAAAAACACAGATTTTTATCCCGGCTTTGCAAGATGAGTAGTAACACCATGTTTCCTCAGCACAAGAATTCCACAAAAATGGCCAGAGCTAATGCTGTGGCAGACTAGAGTGTGGGTGAAGGAAAAGAGGAGATCATTGCTTGCAGGGGAAATAGTGATTCCTTCAGAGAAATCTTTAATTAAAGTAGCTGTTTATGTATGTGTGTTCCCAAAACTTTTTCCTTTCCTTTCCCTTCCTTTCCTTTCCTTTCCCTTCCTTTCCTTTCCTTTCCCTTCCTTTCCTTTTTCCTTTCCTTTCCTTTCCTTTCCTTTCCTTTCCTTTCCTTTCCTTTCCTTTCCTTTCCTTTCCTTTCCTTTCCTTTCCTCTTTTTTTTTTTCAGTCTTAGGATGAAAAATGCATAGACTTGCTTTCCTCTTCACCTTTTATATCACATTTCCATTTCAGAGCATTGCTTTGTGCATACTTTGAAAGGCATAAACTACCTCTGACAAATATTAGATTTACCCATCTTGTCTAAATCTCAAATGAGAATATAACAAATATCAAATTGTATGCCATTGGGCTTGGCGTTTGCAACAAAAATGTAGGGTTCAACAAGCTTGGAGGACTGAATTGTGATGTATAAATTATACATAAGTAATGTTTTTTTTAGTTTATACCTACTTAATGTGAAATAGCTAAGAAAATGCTACTACATTGTACTTTTTTGACATTTGCAGTCAAAATGCCAGAGACACTGTCCTTCTCCGTGCTGAAAAATGCCTGGTCCCTTTTGGGAGCTACCATCTTGGCAAGAGTAGACCTGACCAGAGATCATGAAAAACCAGTCATCTCATCTGTCCATTTGGGAACACTAAATGACCCTGGAGCCCTCTCAGAAACAAGTCAAGGACAAAGGTAAATGAGTCAGCAGCGTTTGTAAGGAATTTGCAAGTGGCACAAAACCCAAAGAAACTCAGACAAATCCCAGGGCATTTATCCTAAAACTGAGATTAAGGTTGACATTTTCAAAAGCCATCAGCAGTGTGGGAAGCTGTTTTGTGTGGCTGGTTCGGAAGGGGCCTTATTTTCAGAGAGAGCTGCAAACCGAGTTCCCCATATTTGAAACTTTACAAATTGTGAATTTAAAAACATAGTCTCTTTTCCAGGCACCCTAGCCCGCACAAGCAGTTTTAGGGAATCTTATGGCAAAGCGTAATATGAATCTCTTCTGCTTCAGATGTAGGTGAACCGAGGGCCCATCATGCCACTCTGGACGCCGTTGTTCCTCATCGGTTCTTTTTCCTTGGCCAGGTGCAGTCCAGCTGGGTCTGTGACGAACGACATGTGACACGACTCATTGATGGCTTTTCAGTGGTGTGGAAAGATGACTTTTCTCCAAGGAAGGCCCTGGAACTGGAATGATATTGACTGGATTTACTGTTTCCCTAAAAAACAGAACAAACGTGGCTCCAAGGACCAAAGGGCTGGAGAGACATGGGTCATGCTCCCAGGATATCAAGTTTTTAAAGAATAAATGGCATTACCTGTTTTCCCCTTGTACACGGGCAATGCACATATATAAAAAGGAGAGAGAAACTATCTACGCTGGAGATGGATGTGACCTGCAGGAGATGTGGGCTGCCTCCAGACACCGCTCTCCTCAGAAGAGGGATGTGTTGGGGGACACATCCCTGCTGGCTCCTGTCCCCCCAGGAGTGACGCAGAGAATCAGCACCAAAGCAAACCCCCCACTTGGGCAGCCCTGGCGAGGCCACCCGTGAGTGACTAGGTGCCACCAGCAGCCCTGGTGCCCTTCCCTGGTGGCACAGGGCTTCGGTGGGAGCCTGGCACCCTCGGGACACGTGGCTGGGCTGCCTCGAGGTGATGGCGAGGTGCCTGTGGGGGCCGGGGCAGGCTTGCGTGCTTGTGATGGGCAGATATGCTGTGAAAGTGACGGTGTGTCTGCTGTGAGGGGGTGGACGGGGTGTTTTAGGGGATGGATGGTTTTTTTGGGAGGGTGGCTGGGATGCTGTGAGGGCATGGCCCATTCGTGTGCGGATGTGGTCAGGCTGCTGTGAGGGGATGTCCAGGCTGTTTTGGAGAGATGTCCATGCTGTTTTAGAATGATGTCTGAGCCATTTTGGGGTGATATCGAGGGTGTTTTGGGGTGATGCCTGTGCTGCTGCAGGGCGATGTCCGTGCTGCTGTGGGGGGGATGTCCATGCTGCTTTGGGGTGATGCCCGTGCAGTTTTAGCACGATGCCGGAGCTGTTCTGGGGTGATGCCCGTGTGGTTTTAGCGCGCTGCCGGAGCTGTTTCGGGGTGATGCCCGTGCTGCTGCGGGGTGATG
>VWPW01001186.1:128461-184539 GCA_013389825.1 Crypturellus undulatus | reverse complement strand
CGGCTCGTCCCCCCGCTCCGGCTGCGGCCGCGGCACCTGCCGGAGCGCCGCGTCCGGGCGCCCCCGCGCCGCCGAAGCGGGGCTCGAGGGGGCGGGGAGGGAAGTTTCCCGGGTTTATTTCTTTTTTCAGTGCAAAAAATAAAGCAACAGCAGGTTTACTGGTTTACTTAAATCCGCAAAGGCAGTAGCAGCAGATGGAGAATTCGGTCCTTGCCAATCCCCAAAGTAATTCCTCAAAAGGGTGAGATGGGTGAGATGCAGTGAATGAGAAGCCTTTTTTCTTTTTTCTTTTTTTTGGCTTTCCCCACAGCAGTCAGTGAAATGTGTTTTTTCGGAGGGATGTTATTACAGTTACATGTCTCCTAGGAATTCCCCTGGGTCAGCACATAGCATAAAGCCCTTAGAAATTTCCTAGCTAAAGCCCCTGTTTTACTGACCTGAGCAAAGTAAGATTTTCTGTCAATGTTGCATTCATAGCAAGTACAAAATTGAACCATAAATACAATTCAACCATAAACAAAGCATCCTAACCCCTTGTGAGAACAGTGATGAAATGCAAAGACCTGACATGAAGTTGGCACGTGCCCTTGCCACCTGCACCTGGTAATTTATCCTGACGTGCAGGGCTCCGTCAGCTCTTCCCTTCTGCGTGAGGACATTAAACTGCCTCTGAAATTACTCTAAATATTCTGCACAACCCCCCTTTCAGAATGGAAATCCGGGTCCAGGACTGTGCACTTCCCTGCTGATAGGTGGTGGTAGCAGAGCCCCTGGGAAGAATGGCATTGCTGCCACTAGCAAAGTTTTTGTTAAAAGAACCTCATTCATTTGTTCTTGTTGAGGTAATGGGAAGGAGGCATAGCTTTTCTGCTTCTCTTAAGCTCCTTTTTCTTTTATTTCTTTTGCTCTTAGAGGCCATCTCTAGCAGCAATCTCCACGCTAAGTTAGGAGGGATAAAATTCTAGAATTTCTGTGTAGCATTTCTCAGCAAAAATGGGTTTCCTCAGCATGAGCACATTTATCCACTGTTTGAGACAGCACCTAGGTCTCTTCCCTTGGGAGTGCTCAATCTCACAACCATCCTGTGTGCCATGGTGTTTTCCCCAAAACATCTGAAAACACAGAACATGTTGCCCCAGCCTCTGCTTCTTCCATCTGCACAGACTGTTCCGTGCATTACAACTTGCAACCTCTTCTTTGACGTCTGAAAGAGTTCTGAGGGCCTCTGAGGGGAGGCACAGGGTTGCTCAGGTCTGAATCAGCTGTATCTCTCTTAGCTCTAACCACCTCTACCTCGGATTAACCTACCCTAACATGCCTTAACTAACTGCAGTGCCTTTAAAAGCAGTAGCCAGTAGAGGCACGCCCAGCTCACGCTGGTTTATTCAGTCTGGGAACCTGTGTACTCAAAATGTAATTCAGACAAATACTCTTTGTACCCTGCAGATCTTAAATGAAGAAGCTGAGCTTCCAGCTCTCTCTAAAGAGGAGAGGGCCAAGCACTGCACCCCTTGGTGATGCCCTTCAGTAGCTCATTTCCTGAACGCTGAAATGCATTTGCTTGTTTTGCTTATTTTTTTTCCCCCAGCTTTACATTTCTGTCTCTGGATCCCACTATGTCTTCTCTCATAGATTAAAGCTTGAACTAGCAGCTCTTGTTAGTGTAGGTACTGGTAGATATTGCTTGAAGAATTTGACTACTTTGTTTTCAAATAAACAAACAGATCAAGTCTCTTGAGTTGTTTTCCTTTTCCTGTGCAAGACAGGTTTCCAGAATCATTCCTTGATGCCGTTAGTGTTCCATTCTGCAAGAAAATAGGTAACACTAGAGCTGGACACAATCTTTTGTAGTAGGGGTCTCACCATTGCAATGAAGGGGAGAAGGACCAGGAATGAAAAAGATAAAGGAGTGAGATAGAAAAGGATCTGGGAATAGAAACAAAATGCTGGGGTTTTTTTTTCAACTAATGATTCAAATAATCTTTGAGTTCCTCAAACTTGACTTTCTCTCACAGAGGTTTAAATACGTTCAGGGTCTCTCTCTGGGACTACCCTGCCTTATCAGGTAGTGCCTCAGGTGCCTTGCCATGTTCCTTTGCCTTGGTTTGACTAACAATGGAAATAAGGAATGTTTTGGAGTCACTTACGCATAGTGCCAAAACCTGCTGCTGCTTGGGAGGTGCCGGTGGTCTGCCTCCCTGTCCTACCCACGTGCTTTAATTCTCAGGGGTGTTGGAGGGAGTCTCACAGCAGGGAGATGAATGGGGAAATTCATAATACTCACAGGCATGATCTCAAGCGTTCTGCAACCACAGACAGACTTCAGTTCAATCCTAGCTCTCATTTGATATTTTCAAATTTTCATTTAAAAATGTAAATAAAACAAACTGTGATGACCATAGACTAAGTTTGTGTATATAAAAGGGACATCTTCCAGCAGGGATGCTGATGGAGTGTGCTGGCAAAGTGCCCGTAGTGCAGATGCATCTCGTATTAACAAAACTGTGCTTTTGCCAGTGTAGCTTATTTTAGTTAATCTGAGCAACACAAGTTATACAGGTGAATACACATTGATGTGTCCACAAGCAGGTCTGCTTTCCAGATGCCGGGTCATATTCTTTTCCAGTCGGCTGACCTATATAAGTAGGTAGAATTGGTAATGCAGAAATGATACTGTTTTAAAAAGCAAAAGAACTGAAAATCTGAAAAAACAGTGTCTGAAAAGCTGAGATGGCAGCCTGAGAGCAACAGTGGCTCAGAGGAAGCCTTGGACAGACACAATATGTCCTTTTTACTACTCAGTAATTACATTTAAACCTGTGTTATTTCTTTTAGTCAAACGTTGCTTTGGGGACTATTGATTTGGCCATCTGCAAGCACTCAAAATGAGGCAGTATACATAAGCTTGCTCCCCCAGAACTATGTATTTTAGTTTGCGTCATCTTGACAACTTTTTTGAGAAATGGCTACTTCCAGAGAGGTGCCAGGAACTTGATGAAGTTGTGAGGCAGACGGACTAGATCACAGAGACAAGACACCTCTGATCATCAGCGAGAGCTGTGATGTTCCATTTTCTTTTGAGCTTAAAGCTGTTTACCCTGAAAAGTGCTCTTCAGCATGTCTGAGTATTTCTCAGAGTTATTGCTGCTCATGATGCAAGCCATAACCTGCAGATATGGCCTTTTTCTGTGCATTAAATCTTACTTTTGGCAACATGTTTGAGTGGACCCAGATGACCAGGTGATCTAGATCATCTCTGCACATAACCTAACCCAATCTTAAAACTCTGGTGACCATCTGCCTCCCCTGCAGGGTTTGCCAGTAGAGGTCGTATTATTTTCTTTGTACCACAACAACTAAAAATACCGAATGTAAGCAGGCAGACAACTGTTTCCTGTGGAATCCTTCTAAATCCTCCATCTGCTTCTTTACTCTCCCTTAGTGACTATGTATTGAGACCCTTGATAGTCCCAGTTGTTGCAGGAACAGGTGAAGGGACAAAATGTTTTGCTCAAAATCTACATATGGTGTGACTAGAGAATTCTTCAATGCATTTGTTTTCTTTTTTGAGGCAAAATTATTTTGGTGAGTGCAGTAGAGCACAGCAGAAGGTCTGATGCAGGAAAGGCATTTGTGGAAAAGCCCTGCGGGCAGCACTTGATGGAGCCGGCTGAAGTCTGCAGGGCCCCGTCCTATTGCTCCTGATGCTAGCAGGAGTTTCTCTGCAACTTCTCCTGGGGTAAATCTGGCCCCTAGAGGGATGTCATGAACCAGCTGTTGTTCGAAAGCCAGGAAGCATCTCCACACTCTATTACTGAAGTTAACAGGAGTCTTTGCAATGACTTCACGGACCTTCAGGAAGGTCCTGTGTATGTGTTGTGCTTTCCGGGGAGGCCAGTGGCTGGGTCATCTGATGAATAATCACTGCTCAGGTGGCTCTTGTCATTCTTGGCAGTTAATCATAGAGTAAGAGCTTGTCTTATTTCCGTACTTGGTACTGTGCCCATGCCTGACCTGCAGAGAGGTGGCTATGTCGTCCCGGGGTACAAAACCCACCTCAAGTCCTTATGGGCCTGTCCCCAGGTGCTGGCAGTGTCCCTGCTTGGCCCTAGAGTAATTAATGTGTAATTCAGCACAGGAAGCTTGTTCATTTACTGCCACTCACCACAAAACCATTACACAGAGGATCTTTTAAAGATAGAGCTTTTGTTTCCAGTGATATCTTCTCCCCCTCTCATTTATTTTCTTTAGATTTTGAATCTTTAGTTTTTCTCTTCCTCCTTCCATAGTGTGGCAAGAATGATTCCAAATGATTCCAAACCCTATACTTTAATTATTCTTTTTTCACTTCAGCCCAGGCACACATGATGTATTTAGTCTGTGAAGTTCAGAGAAGTAATAGTGATACAAAACTGCTTAATGTGATTACAAATAAATTTGTAGAATGGAGGATACATTATTTATCTTTTTATCTGCCTATCTCCGAGCGTTTTGTAATGCTTCACTGTAATATTTTCAGATTGAATTTGAAAGAAAAATGTATCCCCCAAACTGTGCTATGTTAGTATTAGAAGTTACTTGCTGGTAGGTCCCAGACAGAAAAAAATGTGGATCTCTCTTAATTTAAATTGTTCAGCTGTTCCACTCCATATGTGCTAATACTGATCTTAGCTTTTGAAATGTGTGGATAGTGGTATTAAGTCTGTGCTACCCAAGGCAAGTCCTTGGTTCCTGTTTTGCATAATAGGCCACAACTGTTAGGATCAGAGTGGTTACCAGGTCACTTGGTAATTGGGGCAAAGACATTTCTAATGATTGCTGTTGTATATTTTCAGAAATTAGAATATTTAACAAAGCAGGGTCATAGGGGAAAAATAAACCGAGCAAACTTGTGTTAACATATGAAGCTGTCTGCACTGATTTAAGGACTGTTCCACTGACTGAACAAAAAGGCTTTCCTTTCTGATTCTCACAGTGCTAACCAAACAAAGTTGGGAGATTATCTAAACTCATGTGGCTTGCTTCATAATACATGTTTGTATTCTCTTTAAGTAACACAAAAGAATCACCATTTTCATGAATCACACTGTTTAAAGTGCCATGACATTGGCTACTTTTGGTCAGTTAGTTTCTAGGAGTACATTGAGCAGTTGTTTAAGCAGAAAGGGTTTTGTATCATAATCCTAAAGGATTTCAGATCACAATTTGCCTCTAAATACATTCTTTATTTTTTTTTCTTTCTGTAGTTCTGAGTACTAGTAGAGTTTTAATAGGCATTCCTAGCAGGTTGTTTCAGACTATCAGCTCCTGCCACTCTTCATTGGACTGCAATACAAGTATATAAATACTTCTGACTTCTGGAATAAAATGTACTTCTGGACTACACTCTCCTCTGTCCCTACACACCCGCCAAAAAAAGAGAAAAAAAAGAAGATAGTTCATGTTCTGTATGTGTGTAAGCTATGTAGTGCATTAAACAATGAATGGATAAAAAAAATCTATATTCTTTTGGAATGAAATAAGAAATTTGACCTAAATCATACCCCCTAGTGTGCAGTTAGCTATTCACGCACGTAATCTGCTGCCAGATTGGCCAAGCCTATGAATGCTGTATTCCTGCCTTTCACTATCTCCATAGTAGTAATAATAATGCAAAAAAAATTGTGTTGATGGGATAGGAGGGTATTGTGCTGCAGACAAAAAAACAGTGATGCCATTCTCTGTTTGTACTGAAAGCGTCTGTGGGAAAACTGTCCTATTATTTCCCACAAGATTTTCTTTTTTATACAGCTAGTTGATTAATACCAAGAAAATCGAGGAAAGCCCAGCTTTTTTAGCCTTTATGGGTCTCTTTAAATGTATTATAACCCCCTCTCTGCAAATTAGTACTATTTTTGCCTGGTAAATATAAATTATAGGCCTCTTTTTTTTTTTTTCTCATTTTCAAAATGTAGAATTAAAAAGATGTCAGTAAATCATATTCTCTGAAAGGGACCAAGATTTAAAAAATAAGATTGCAAAATGTTGCAGTGAAGTTAGTAATGTGTCCTGTGCATTCTACAGGCACCTTTTTTATGCTTATAATGTGTGTTGTCTTCTATCGCTTATTTATATCAATGAATGTGAGGATTGGGAAGTGAAAAGCTGTGAGTGGTCATGTTGACTCAAACATAAAAATTGTTTCAAGCAAAATGATAATGATATAAGACGTAGAGGTCATTTAAAAGAATCTTAGTCAATATTTGTGTCAACATTGAAGTATTTAAATGAAGACCATCGCTCCTCATTAACTTTTATTTAGAATTCTTCCCGCTAAAGTTTCTGATCTCTCACTAATATCAGTGAAGAATTGGGCATACCACAATTAAAGACAGTGACCTTCCAGGTTCTATATTATTTCCCTAAAAATGAGAAATATGAGAAATATATGTATCTGTAAAACAGTAAGATTGCTGTGTCTTCTCATATCACTTAATGTGCGTTTTGATAAAGGGGTTAGCGGGTTACCCGATCGTCCAGTTCTCTCATCTGATATTGCAATGTTTCCACAGTCTCTAAACCACATACATCTCAGCTAAAGGAGTCTTGCGGAATTTTTGTTTTTGCTTAAAGAGATTTTTTTTTGCCTGCATCTATGCACTAGTCAGCAATTTACACCGTGGTAAACGCCCTCCAGTTTTCTGCGGAAACTGTTCCACTTCCATCTGCGTGTGGAAAGGGGATAAAACTCTTCTGAGTCAAGAGTTCAAGAACCCAGCAGCGAGGGGGAGTCCTGGGCTCCAGACACTAAACACAGCACTATATTTTAAATTAACCAGGCACTGAGTATAATATAAACCAAGCCTGAAACAAAGGCTAGAACCTAGGGGCCTCAGCTAAGAATGAGTGTTCACGCTCTTGCATCTGCTTCTTCTGGTCTGATGAATCCTTGCAGAAAAGAAATTAATAGAAAGCAGCTTCAATAGTTACGAATGTGCTCTCCATTCCTCTAGTCTTTCCCATCCATTAGCCTACAGCCACCACAAGGATGTGGGTTTCAGTCCTCTCAAGACAAAATAAAAAGAAATGAATAATCTTTTCTCCATTTGGATGGAGTAATCACTGAGAAGATAAACAGAAAAGGTTAGGAGACTCCTCCTCTGGTGGATGTTTTCTGAGAGAAAGGGGTGGCCTGTTTCACCCTTTTGAAAGAAAAGACTTTGCTCTACTGCCAGGGAAGGTCTGTGCACTGTGAATCCTCATGGAGGTAGACGTCTTCTGGGAGGTTGAATAAGGTCCCGCGCTCCCATGGAGCAGTGGAGGATAAGTTAGTTTTGTACCATAGGCATATGCCATTCAGGGTAATGGCTGCTCATTCCGGGGTGTCTAGAAGAAGCCTGGGAAAAGAGGGGTTCTTTGGAGGATCAGATGCCTTACAATGGCCTTGCTGAGCATTGCAGTAACCAGGCCCTGAGGGACTTTAACCCCTTTGCCTTAATTTGCCCTGATTCTTCCTAGCTAAAACTGGAAATAAATCATTCTTTCTCCCTCTCTCTTTCTCTCTGCTATTTGAATCAAAAGTTCCTCAAGGCTGGAACAGTCCCTTACTATTTATCTCTGCAGCACTGAACACAGCACAGCCTTTAGCTTCGTTGGGTCTTTTAGGCATGCTGCTTGTAATGAATGGCACATAATAATATTGCTCTATTTTAATATCACGTTGCATGCTCTGTTGGGTCAAATATCAGATAGAGGTCATTGGTTGTCTTTAGATCTGAATCTGTAACAGCCTTTACGTCTCTGTGGACATGGAGCTCAAAGAGTAAGTTCTGTATGCGAATCTTCCCAGTGTAGACATATGGGTTTGGTTCTCACTCCTCACTCATATTGAAGTTCTTTGGTGCTCTTTATACTTTCTTTTATAGCCATTAGATACCAGTATTTATCATCTTGTGTGTTTATGTTAACACATCCTTTTTTTTTTCATTTAAGAATCAAGAGGAGTGACTGGCTAAGGCAAAGCTCTGGTCATTCCTGCTTTGTTACCACAGCCGAAGAAGCTCTGGGAAGTACAGAGAGACTGGTGGTGTTGTACTCTCTGCATTGCTTCCCTGAAAATTGCCTGAAAATGTTAAGATTTCCTAAAAGACATTCTGCGTATTTCTCACAGCTAGAGCTATTCACTGCTTCCTAAGTCTTTCAGCATGCTGATTTCACAGGTATTAAATCGGTGTATAGTATTTTTAGCCTAATTTTGTAGTCATACTAGCATGTCATGAATAACAGCTGCAAAGCAAGGCTTATTTTTTGTTTAAGAAAGAACTGATAGCTGTCTAAGTCTTCCAGTAAAACCTGTGTGCCAGCAGCACACCTCGTTCTTGGATAGCTGTTTGCCTGGCAGTAGTTATAACTGAGTTAAGTTAGGAAGCAGAGACTGAAAGTTGCATTTCTCATCTTAGGTAGATAGCTTTAAGCATCAGGTTATTGGCCATGTTCCACTGGGGATATTTCAGGAGGAGCATATAAAGCCCAGTTTTATCCCCACCGAGAAGTGGAAATATGTGTTTTTATATCAGAAATGTTTGCAGGATGAAGAAGATAAATCATTGTTCAAGAGAGATTTTGGGTGCAATATTGCAATAAATGTTAGTTGGTCATTAAATATACCCCTGGAAGGTACTTTTGTGCTGTTATGATGGAGATTTGCATAGAACCAAATAATCCATACAGGTTGCCAAGAAGAAGGGATCTGTTAGCAACCGATATCATTGAAATATGAGTAATACCTACAAAAGAAAATTGAAATCAGGAGCATGGCTCCCGCTCAGGACTCGTTTTTCCTAGGCACGTGACCAAGCTTGTGGATGGGATTTTGAAATCTATCTTATGTTCTCCATCTCTAAAGTCTCATCAATATATAGTTTGTTTCTCTGAATTTTGGGAAAGCTCCTTAAATCCTCTTGCCAGCTCCTCTTTGAAGTAGATAATATTACAGGGCATCTAATAGGGCCCATTAATGTGGGGGCACATAGTGTCCCAAAGGTTCAGAATCAGGGTTCCAAGTCCATTCTCAGTCATATCCATGGACACATATGAGGTCCTACATTTTACAACAACCAAGCAGTAAAAGATAACAGAGAAACAAAAGCTGAAAGAGAGGAAGTTGACAGAGCTGAAATTTTATATTCAACAAGATCAAAATGTTGTCAGGCATGCAGTTGATCACATTGCTTGTTTTATTAAAAGCATCAACTATAACTAGGGCACTATTTCTGGGTCAGATCCTGAGGAGGTGCAAATCAGTATTGCTTGTCCCACTGCGTGTAATTTCACAGCACCACATCTGAGATGGCTCGGCAGTTATCACTCTGCTCATTAGTGTTTGTTTCCAAGACACCTCAAAAGACCAACTTTACAGTCTAATCTTCTTTGAGGTTGTATGTTCAGTCTTTTCCATGGAAATCAAGAGGAAGTGAAGATAAGTGATGGGAAACGTGCAGCAGCTTTGCTACAGTCACCTGTTAGCATGCAATTTATTTAAAATTATTATACCCCAAGCTAGAATATCATGTGTTTCTTACTTTGTCTGGTTGTTGCCTGAAGCTTGTTCTCTTCAACCTTACTGACTCTTTCATGGAGATGGACTTGCTGAAATCCAAAGGGTCATGGCAAATTTAAGAGGATGAGGGAGTGTGAAGGGATGGGCTGACGAGCAGGTGAGGCTTCACTGCCAGTAAATGTGGTCCTGGAAGATGGAAGAACAGGCAACCTTAGAGCTTTGCCTACATGTTGCTTTGTAGGGATTTCATATTCTGCCCGAACCAAGTTCATTTATACAAGGACTACTATGGAAGAACAAGAGTGAAAAGATTACGTGCTAATAGGTTGTGAGGGAAGTCTAATTGAGCAGATGTGGGTACAGGCCTCGTGTCTTGGTAGCCTCAAAATAAGCAGGCTGGAGATGCAGCGACCTGTTGCACAGCAGCCATGGGAAGTGCAGCACCAAACTCTGCTTGCTGATGTTTGTGAAGCTTCACAGGAGAAGGCGCCAGCCCTCTGCCTGCCTGCAGGAGGGAGGTGTGCAGAGACTGAAGAACAAAAACGCTGCATTCCCTGAAATCTAACACTTTAAAAATGCTTTTATTTTTAGAAACTGCATAGATGTGGTGCCAAAAGTCTGTTTTGCCTAAAGGTTATGTAAAAAAACGTTTTTAGTCTCATCAATTTTACTTCCTCTTTCCCTGAACTCATCACAGAGGAGATTCCTTAAAATACTGCAAATGTTTTTTTTCTGCAGCTGCAAATACCTGGTCATTATTGTGATCTTGTAAACATTATTATGTCTACTTATCTGCAGAATTTAAGTTATTCTACTGAAGTTGAGTAAAAGTTCTGTTACGTGATGTAAATAGGTTCCCATGCGTTTACTTAAAATTTACTGTCAAGGCAATAAGTCTAACCCCTCTCGTCCATTGAAGAGTGTTTCATGCATTATTATCAAATGAATACCGTGGGTGAGAATGCATTTATGTCAGGGCAGTGCTCTCTGATTTCCTGGAGAACAAAGATGTTTATCTACTTTGTACAATTTCATACTTTGCATGCACGCTTTCCACTTGAGAGAGTCTTAGATAAATCTTATGGGAATGCTTTCTACTGTAAAAATGAATAATATTCCTAGCTGTGGAAAATGCAATAGTTCACACAAAATAGAAAGAGATGTGGTCCATAGTAGAAATGAATCATTTCTTCTAGGAGAAAACTCAATATGTAGTAGTTTCATTAGTAACAGTATTCCCTTTCTATAAAGGCATTCTTTGAAATTATCAAATTACATTTCAAAGTAAAGGTCTTTTTCACTCTTTGACTCACGAGTTGCTAGACAATTATTAGATCTTGCCTATTTATCTGAGAAAAATATTAGTTACTTTTAATTAGCTATACCTACTGATTAATACTCTGTGTAATATTGTTTGATGAACTTTTTGATAAACACAACAGAGATAACCATAAAGAGGAGCTCCAAAAACACAAAAAATTGAGAGTCATGAAATGGTAACTGTAGTTTTACTGTAATAGAGCCTGTTCAAAAAACAGCATGTAAAATCCCGAGAATACTAAAAACAATAGAATCTGTAGATGTTCATATCTTATACTAGCTTCAAATGTATTTATATTTCTTTCTAAGAGATCCCAATTATATCCCACTGGCTGGAGGCCATTCTAGGAGAAGTAACATACTGGTTTTTAGAGGAGGGAGATGCAGTTTCTTGCTTTCGTTTTCTGCTTATAGAAATTTGCACTCTCATAATTTTCTCTGACCATTTCTGTTACTTTTTCATTATACATTAGGCACTTTGTGGTTCTTATATCTAGCCCAGGTTGCATAAATATGCTACTGTTATACTTTTTTAACGTTATGGCTTTATTACTCTTGCAGGAATCAATTAGTTCTACATTTTTCAGCCTTTAATTTTAGTAGACCTCTTTAGATGCTGGCAGTTGTTTTTGCTGTTGCAAGCTCCTACAAGTGAGCTACAGACTAGACCTGCAATGACACAGACTCAGAATCCCAGAATGGTTGAGGTTGGCAGGGACCTCTAGAGATCACCTAGTCCAGCCCCCTGCTCCAGCAGGGACACCCAGAGCACGGGGCACAGGGTGGCATCCAGGCGCGTTTGAAGATCTCCAGAGAAGGAGACTCCACAGCCTCTCTGGGCAGCCTGTGCCAGGGCTCTGGCACCCTCACAGGAAAGAAGTTCTTCCTCAAGTGGAGGTGGAACTTCCTGTGTTTCAACTTATACCTGTTACCCCTTGTCCTGTCACCGGCCAGCACCAAGAAGACACATCTCTGCATCTTCCTCCTGGCTGGCCAGATCTGTGAGATATGTCCAGCAGATGCAAAGCCCATGAATGCAGCCCTCAAAAACCTTGGCTTCCTCTTTGCATGTGTCCAGGTGGCTGCCGTCCTGACAGCCCTTTCCTGCTTAAGTGGATTTGGCTGCATTTCTAAGCCAACAAGAGAACTCTGGGGCATGTTTAATGCATCCAAGAAAAAGTAACATCGCCTTGAAAGGCAACAGTCAGTTTCCTTAAAAGTCACGCCAGGAGGAGCAGGACTGCAAAGAAAGGAAATTCCTTTGGCGTTTGGGAGGTACAGGACAGCTCCCAGCCACATACCATGGCATGGCTCAGGAAGCTTTTCTGGCACTTGGGCTCAAAGCTATTCTGGAGTGGGAAGTCTCTGCTTTTAAAACTGTGTCACTTGGCAGGAAAGTGTGCCAAATGAAACTAAATTTTATCCATGATCATGCATCCTGCCCCAAAGAGCAGAATTGTAGGCTGCTGCCCTCCTGTGAGAGCTATGACTGCATCTTGTATGAAGTCCGGTGTGCTAGGTCATACACATTCCTTCTTCCAGGTGGTGATTTCCTTGCTTCGCTACAGACTGTCCTCCTTGCTGTCTCCCTCCGACCAATGGTTTCTCCTGGGCACTAGAAGACCGGGTCACACACAGGCCTTGTGCTGTCACAGTGCATTACAGAGAATTTCACAAGTAAGTCTTTTTTTTTTAATCATATGCCTTGATTTCCCTTCCTGTGGCATGTCACTTGGCCCACGGAATGGTGATTGTTAGAAATGTGTTCCCAGGAATGACTCAGAATGTAAACTCCTCGGTTACTGCCAAACACAGCGCTAAAGAAAGCAACACACTGCCGCGCTGCTAGCTGCTGACTTGCTGACATCTGAGAAAGGTGGTTATTTATTCTCAGCATTCAATTTGTTTTAAAATCACATGTAGCAAATTTGCAGCTCATGTGAGGGTGCGCTAAGGAATTACTATAATATATGCAGGAAGAAAGTAACTCGCAGTGATTTTCCATCTTTGTATAATTCAAAACCGGGAACATTCTTCAGATGAAATTTAATATGTCATCCTTATTGTATGTAAGATCTATTTTATTAAAAATAGGGCAAAGTTATAATAGAACATAATCACCCTGACTGGAGATTTGGAAAGAAAGGGCTAAGGACTAAGTAGTTGATGCTGAAATCAGGAGAAAAGCCAGTAAGTTTCCCTGACATTAAGGGAACCAATTTTTAGAAAGCTATTCATTGATATCTGACAAACAGCTTGAAAGAGAAGCCAAACCCTCGGGGTCTGTTAGGAGCCTTAAAATACATTTGCATATCTTCTGCATGGAAACAGGATTTCATTCTCTGTTGCCAAACTGCAGAACTAAAAGGATGCAAAAACTCTGTCTAGTCCAAAGAGCTCTAAGGGGAAACTCCATAATCAGAATTCAAATGAGGCAACAGATTAGGAAAATTGCTTCAAACAGGATTTCAGCCATATCTCAGAGAGACCCACAAATCCTGCACAGATTGGTAGGCAAAATATTACCTACATTGTCATTAAAAAGCTAACATCCTTCTCCTATCATATGCTACTTAAAAATAGCGAACTGATGTCAACTGACCACACAGAGTAATGTTGCTTAAGGTGCTAGTGCTTATATTATTATTATCAAACACATTTTTTGACAATTTTAATTCCTCTTTCTCAAGTTGAAAACAATGGTTAAAATACTTATCATCATGAATAGAATCACAATGATAGAGGAATAAAAAAATTCAGTCACCTACATATGTGTAATGCACTTCGTGGTCCAGATTGTTAAACAATTTGATGCTCTTGGTAGCTCTGCTATTTACTATGAGTTGTTGTAAATGAAGTAGAAGTCCTCAGGCCTTGAAGGAGCTGCAGGGACCCTTGCCAGAATTGGCTGCCCTGCTGAAGGACGGCCACAGGATCTGTGACAGCTCTGAGCAGAACTGGTTGCATTCTACCGGTGGGCTTGAGTGGGAATTTAACTGAGGAGCAGTGACATCCATGATGTGGTCTACACACCGATGCATCTGGCTGACTCTTCTGGTACGCCTCATATGGTTCTTATCCCTGCAGTTTCCACTGGACGTTTCCCTCCTTAGATTCCACATTTCACCCTTTTCTTTTATTGAAGGAAATTGCTGCAAACACAACAAAGCATTTAGGGCCAGGATTGCGTTTCATATGCAGGTGACATTTTGGTGACGGTGTCTTCCATAACATGCCCTAATTATGCATTTTTCATTTTGAGTAGAAAGCCTATGACCACAGAGGAATTTATGACAGATGAAAATGTTGTGTCATGTTTAGCAAGTGGATTTATTTTCAGTCCACACAGACAGTAATCTGGGTGGGGTTCTTGTTAATATTAATGGAGAGTTGCTGTTTAGATTTCCCATGGATTGAGGGAAAAATAGACTTCCATTGCATACACATGCATTGCCATTGATCTGATTGATTCTGAGCTGTAGTGGTGGATGTGGTCACTGGTGTGAGTTAATAATGCAGGAAGGGCAAAATTAACTCTTTCCATGAAGGTCTGTATTAGTCAGAAGTGTCTTTGAAGTGAAATTCTAATGAGAAAATAAGTATTGATATCATTAGGTGACAACACATAATAACTGTGATGTTACAGGCTGAATACAACATCTGTGATTTCAGTTTCAGATTTGTGCAATACTGATAGGGCTTAAAGGCTATAGGAAAGGTTGGTATGGTATGTTCTGTAGAGATTTGCCATGTATGGTGTGACTTTGTATCTCTTTTCCTTTAGTTTTAATGGCTTACTTATGCAGCAGCAGAGGTTGATATAGGTTCAAAATACAATGTATGTACATAGCTTCTGCTCAGCTCCCTACGGAGAGCTGTGTTTAAGACTAGACGGGGATGGGAGGCGGTTTCTTAGAGCAGCTAAGCATCCTTTCGCCGTGTTTGGTTACGTGGGTGGGCTCACCACAGGAATGTCGGGAATATAAGGCATATTTGCTTACTGGGTCTGAACACAAAGTTACTACTTATAGGTAGAGGTAGGCTACATTTTTCTGTTCAAAATGTGCCACTGTACTGGAGAGAAATCAAGGTTTGCTAGATTGCCAGTTTTGTAATTTTATATCTGCACGTTTTTCGGTTCAATGTCCCAGCTTTCTCTGGAAGGGTGGAGGAGACTCCCATAGAGAACAGTTTGGTGACCATGTGAGGGGTGACCATGGAGGAGGACACTGACGCAGAGCTGTATGTGGCTGTACAAGTGGAGCGTGTTCTAGGATGTCAGCAGTTAGAGCAGAAAAAAGAACTATGAGGTTTCTGGTTTTGCCCGTAAAATTCCCAGTTGTGTAAAAGATTAGGGGCTGCTTTGAGAAATCTCATTCTCGTTCTTAAAATCAAAGTCAGTCTGTGGATCTCGGTCCTACACATCCTACAGTCTTGCAGAGTATTGCAGTAGCCAATGGAAGACAAAATACAAAAGTTTCAGTTCCTAATAGCACTAAAGCGTTATTTTGAATAGCAGAGAAAAATGGGGTTGCTTTACAAAGGTGATTTTCCAATAAATATTATTTGGAAATACACCACATATTTGGAGATGTTCTGGGATGATTTCTTAAAATAATAATTGCCTAACAAATATCCTTCATTCTACAGTGTCCCTGTAGTCAAGGGCCAACATTTGTATGAGCATGTATTTACAGCTATTTTAGAAGCACGGTTTTTGATATAATTAAATACCTTCTCAGTAAACAGGGAGGACATTTAATTCTATTTTCACATTGGCTTCCCTAATTTTGTTTCCAGCAGAGTCAAAATGTCAGATAAAAGTGATTTAAAAGCAGAACTTGAGCGCAAGAAGCAGCGTTTGGCCCAGATAAGAGAAGAGAAGAAACGAAAGGAAGAAGAGAGGAAGAAGAAAGAGGTAAATATGCAAAAGGTCTTTTAAATAGTTCATGTTAGCAGAAGGGTTTTGCTGAGGTTTTGGCATCTCAGCATTGCGTAGTACAAGCTATCTATCATGCAGATGAGAGCCTTAACTTCAGCCTAACCTTAAAGTCAAAATGCTTCTTTTTACTCAAGAAAGTTGAGGTGAGGGAATTGCTTTTAAACCAATGTGCTGTCAACTGACAAGAATTTAGACAGCATGATATGCATGTGTGTGTAGAAAGAAAAATTGATTTACCACAATGGTTTTTCCTGGTCTTTCCTTCAATAGAAAGGGAGTGGAGAGCAAGGAAAGACACAAAGAGGGCTCACATTTTTTTCAAGCCATTACAGACTAAATACGTATTTTTGTATTCCTAAGACTAGCTTGATTACTGGCTAAGGTAACAGATTTACAATTATTATTCTCCAGTAAAGTAAAACATAATTGCAATTGCATTTTCATCTTCTGGCATGGGTGCATCTTTCAGTTCTGTTAAAGTTTGATTGACATATTAGTTTATTTGTCCTTGACAATATGCACTGGGTTTTTCATTAGGGGATGTATACTTCTTTTTATTCAGTCACTTAGTGGAACAGAGGTGAGAATTGACAGGAATGGATATTCATTTTCATGCAAAGTCAGAGAAGCATTAAGTGATTATGTTTCTTTTCCTTCAAATGTCAACACTTATAGTAGTTTAAAGCACCTGTTATCCTTTACTAATAACTGGTTTCCTTTTAAACTGACACTTTAATATTGTACATGAATTTCATAGAATTACTGTGGAAATGTGATGTGATCCAAGAAATCAGTGTTCCAATTTTGGTTGTCTTTCTAATCTTTTCTATTTGAGGCATTTTTGTGCAATTGCCAGCAAACGCCCCACTGTGACTCCTGGAGTCACTAGGGGAATCTTCTGTAAGCAGGACTTGAGCATTTTCAGTATTCACTACTAGCACATTAATGAATTAGAGATCAGGGAATCAAGCCAAGGGCACCAGGAAGCTGTTAAGTCCTTCCTTTTGTCCCTTGCTTCTGCTTTTATGCCTCCTGGGGTAGCTGGAACTTTCCATTGACCCAGATGGTCGGATCCAGTTAAAGACACTCGGCTCCACAAACGGGGTTGCGGTGCCTAACAGGGTTGTGCTAAGATGCACTTTCATGTGCCTGGCCTCCAAGGGTGAAGTCTAACACTGAATTATATGCTTAGTGGTAGCCAGCGTTGTAGAAGAGCTATCAAAATCCCTTCTTACAATGAAATACTTCCAGCTGCTCCATAGGATGAGCTGAGCACAGGGATATACCTGAACTTCATCTTTGTCCATAAAAGAAATAAAGAAATTCTTTTCTCCATCTTGGCTATATCTAAACTTGAGAACTTAGGGATGCTTCTGAACTCTATTTTTTTTTTTTTGTGTGACTAAACCAAAATCAGCAATAGACTAAAAAATATTGTGCAAGTTCCCTGTGCCCCGCGCTCTAGTTTTCTGCTGAAGACTAGATAGGGCCAGACAGTTTGGAAGCAATTTTACCAAGTGTTGAGGTAAGTGCCTCCAGACATTGTTTGTCTGGAGGATTCGCTGTATATAAGACATGATAAGATGATGGATGTGACTACTTCCGTTTTGGTTTATACCTTACTGATTACTGCTCCGGACTAGGTAACAGAAAATGAGTTCAGTCCCCTCATCTACTTCAGGGAAAGTCTGCAAAAATGTTTCTTTCAGAGGAAAGAGTGCTCTAAACCTTCAGGCTGGGGGACTGGCATTTTCCATCCATCCTGGTGGATGGGACTACTCTATTTGGGGAATAGTGTAGCAAATACAAGGGATTCTGGCTAATGCTGATGTTGTTCCTTCCGGATCCCAGAAAGCCACAAAGAGAAGCTGATCTCTGGGGGATTCAAGTAAATGTTGATATCTGAGCTAAGAAGCGGGGATCTTACAGACCATTAGTTATGACTGTTGCTGCCCAGAGCTGCCAAAATCTCACTTTAGACTTTTTAGCTCCTTTCTTTGCTCCTGCTAGATGTTAAAGTATGAGAAAATATTTTTTTTCCTGCCAATATGTACTTGGGAGGTAGTGGAGGTCTTTAACTTCATCACTGAAGTTGACTGGAATGTTGTTTCTTGATCTCAAAGAGGGTAGGAATGGGGACATTTTTAGACAGGGTAATGGTTTTTATTATTCTAGGTCATTTCTCATTGAAATTCCTTACATTTCTTAGCTGAATCAGTTGGCTTATGGGCATTTACAAGGTATTACATTGTGTTGTGTGGAATTAGCAAAAGCCCTTGACTTCCCATTTTTCTGCAAAACAGCTGTATCTGACAAGCAAGAGAAGAAACATGTCCATCAGTGTGCTATCAAAGTCTTTGTAAAGGTCCTTGTAAAGATCAGCTTGTCCATGCATTTAGAGAAAAATGATTACTACTAATAAGTACAGTATAAATGAGCTGCCTAAACCCTGTGGTAGATTAAGCATTTCTAAGTGATGGTTCTTATCAATATTCTCCATTTGTTTAACTGCAAGAACCTGATTATATGAGGATGAAATTGTGTTTATATTTATATTTATTTATTTATTTTTAATTCAGGCTGATCTACAGCAAAAGAAAGAACCAGCTCAGGAAGATTCTGACCTAGACCGCAAAAGAAGAGAGACAGAAGCTTTGTTACAGAGCATCGGTATATCCCCAGAACCACCTCTAGGTATCTAAGAGGATCATACTGTAAAACATTCAGCTCTGCTGCAGCGAATGCATTCTCTCGATTAAAGCACGCTTTGCTTTTTGATTTTTGGCTGTGTTAGTGAAGTGAACTCTTCTGTTTGAATGCCTGGCACACCATTCATGTACACCGGTTCATGGCATTTTGAGTATGTGTCATTGCCAAATGCATCCCTGCCATTTCTTGAAGAGTATTTTGTGAAGATAATGCAGGCTGTCTTTGCATACCAGTAGTGATTTCTTCTCTGCTGATCTGTTTATCTTCTCTCACAGCTAGTGGACAACCCACAAAATAATAATATAAATGCTATACCTCATTAGCCCCAAGTTTTGTTTCTTAGGTACAGATGAAATATTTGTGTAAGGAAGGAGGAGCATAGTCATACGGGAACTCCTATTCCATTCTTTAAAAAAATCAAGCAAAAGTCAGGGGGGGAATAAAAAGACAAATTACAAATATCAAAAGACTAATCATTAAATCAATATTGTAGATTTTAGCCCTGGTTTCCTTTGCTTTACTGCTTTTTGATTTTGCCATTTCAATTCTAGTCTCCAAAGGTCTCAATTTAAAAATGTATGTGGCAAAATTCATAATGTCTGAATATCGATTACCTTGATGTAAATAAGTTTTACACTTACAATGTTTTAAATTGTCTGATCTATTAAGTGATCCTTTTTTTTCTCATGTGCTTTCCTCTCCCTTGGATCCAGAATCCTTATCCTAGCTGAAATCTTGGCCCTAAGTGGGTGGATGAACAAATAGAAGTTGATATTCTGAATTGGGATGTCAGTGTCTAGTTTCCAGCAATCAATATTTTTTTGAGATAGATTGCTATTTTAATAAGTTACAGTATGTTGTTTGAACTTTTAAATACCAATTCTTTGAAAAATTGTCTGACAAGTTAGATTAATTTTATGTATCATAAAATATGTTTTGTAGATTTTGTAGAGTGATACTATAAAAAAGACTAATTTTTATATTTTAGCATTTAAAATATTCATATGTATCCCAAATAGACATATTTCCTTATCATGTGATCAACTGGATGCATAAATATTCATGTTGCATATTATCAATTTTTATCTTGAGTAAATTATTTTGTGTTTGATACTGTCAAAAGAATGTGAAAATTCACATGGTGGATGAGTCATTTTAGTTAAACAATAATATTTTGCCCTTTTTTTCCTGTGTATAAACTGACAATTAGTATACCAAAGAGTCTTAATTCTGCTTTCACATATGCATATAATACTCAAATCCCAGCAAATATAGAATGCATAAACAGCTTGACCTACCTGTAGCCTGCCAAAGGGCTGTCATGAAGATGAAATCACTTTTAATGCTGCAGTCATTTATATGACAGTCTCTAGTGAGAATCTGCATGAAATGTTTGACCACATGGAAAATCCAAGTTGCTTGACAGATCTGTCATTATACATTATAGACTATAACAAAATAGTTAAAAAGTTTTACTCTGTGAAATACAAAGAGGAAGTGCACATGATTTAAAACAAATGGGGAACTTCACTGTTGCACTAAAACTCTTTTTTTTTCTATTTTATTCAATGTGGCTGCTTTGAAAAATGCTTGCATCAAAATTTGTCTGGAGTCATCTCTGCATTTTAAAATATTTCTGAGAAGCAATTTAAAAAGATATTTGGATATTTCTACTTTTTATTATTCCCTTTCTGAAGAGCTTTAACTTGGGCTGACCTATAACTATGAACTTCCTTTTCTGTTCAAGGAAACAAAACTTTTTGCATGAAATATGCTTCAATAGCCCCTGCAAGCCAAACTAAAAAATCATTTCTAGAACTTGGACAAATAGTGTCTAAACCAAGGGAAGCATCTCCCTGACTTTTGAAATCACATCCCTCAAAAAAAGAAAGCTTTATAGAACCTAAATTATTTAAGAAAACATGTTCAGTAAGCAAACTAAAGAGTGTATTCTCACCACCTTTGGGAAATGATTTTAACTAAGCTGGATTTCCTTATGCAGCTTTTATTTTTGATGTCATTTCCACACTGTAGTCTTAGAACATATCCAGTAGATGCTAGTTTCTAATTTAAATTCGAAGTTTGAAAACCATGCTTGTTCTATTGTCTACCTAACTTTGCCGGAAGAGTTCACTTAGTTTTCTAACCAACAATTCCCAATATTTCTTTGTGAGTTAAAGATATGCACAAGAAAACAAGTGTTATTTTACTTCCACAGACATCTCGTCCATTGATTAGCTGTAAAATCACATTGGGCTTTCAGTCCTGTCTAAATTCATGTCAGTTTTAACACTTCCAAAAGACCTAAAATTCACTTGACTCTCTTCCTTTTCTTTTTCTTTCCTTTCCTTATTTGCTTTCACCATTTCAAACTTTCCTAATCATTCATCCACTATCATTTTGGTCCATTGGTTTTGATTTGTCTGACACTGCTCTTCATCAGTGCAGTCGCTGCATGTGTTAACATGGGATACCTGTTATTTTCATTATTTAGTCCCAACCCCTATGTCTCCCTCTTCGAAATCAGTGAGCACACCCAGTGATGCAGGCAGCCAGGACTCTGGAGATCTGGGACCCATGGGAAGGTAAGGCAGAGAGTCAACAGTGCTGAATAAATGTGTTTTTACACTTTGTTCTTCCTTCCCCCATTCCTACCTTTGCTTCCATAAGAAAGAACATGCTATATGTAATGAGTAGTTTTGTTCCTGCACGCTCCGCTACGTGTTACCATTCAGTAAAGCTGCTCTCAGACATGAAATAAATAAATGCATGGAGCAAGCTGATCTTAAGATATGAGCCACAAAAGCCTATATAGGAAGCGGCAACTGAATTTATCCTTTTAAAGAAGCCCACAGAAATCTGTTATTCTGTGGGAAAATACAGTAAAGAGAAGTGCCCAGTCATACACCCTGTTATTTGTGAGAGTAATCTTTGTTCATATAATCTCCTTTGAAATTATATTGGCCATATCATTCCATGAGTGTCTTTGGTTTTTGTATTGCTGCCCACTGGGAAGAGCTTCTGTAGAAAAAGGCTGAAGCACCCCTCAACCAACAGGCAATTCTGGCTGCGTATCAGTGAGTTTTGTGCAGACTGGGAGGGAAGCAGCTCTCTCCTTGCTAAAAAGGGTGGTAATGTATGTATAGGCGATGGGCACCAGAGCAACTTCCTTATCTTTGTTAATTTGGCTGAAACTGGGAAAGTCTCTGAAGAATTTGTAGTCTGGAGTACAATATAAAGAAAGATGCTGCAGGCAAAGGAGACTATGTCCACGTTAGAAGAGTTCCAAGTGATTTTGTCCTTGGAGAGGTGTAGCAGAGGTCCTAGTAGCTCTTCTGTGTCAAACTCATTCAACATGAAGCCGAGCTGCTAGGCTAGATTTATGAGCAGAGACTCTGCAAATGCTTTGAAAACATAGTGATTGCTTTCTGTACCTAACAAGAATGTGTTAGAAATGTGTCCTACCTGTGCATAAACACTAATTTTGCAGAGCTTCGAATAGCCAGGTTTTACACTACAAATGTCATTTATACTTTTCCCGTCTTCCACTGAGTAATATTTGTTCTCATCTTACAACAGCCCTCGTAGAAAGTCCATATTTCCATATGCTGAAAGTGCAGTGTGTCCCGTTTTAGTCAGGTGAAGACACCTTGTGTTACCAGGTAGTGTGCAGGCTGCTGCTGCTGAAATCTGCTCAGCCCTTCATCTGTGTCCAGATGGAGTTTGTTAAATAGCAAAGCCCTAGTCTGTAAGATAATAACAATTCAA
Organism: Crypturellus undulatus; assembly: GCA_013389825.1. Taxonomy (NCBI): domain Eukaryota; kingdom Metazoa; phylum Chordata; class Aves; order Tinamiformes; family Tinamidae; genus Crypturellus; species Crypturellus undulatus. The sequence continues at coordinate 162,262 of VWPW01001186.1, read as the reverse complement.
AAGATGCAAAATAGTGTCATGCTACATTCATAAATAATTGACTAGCATCAGAAATTCATAATCCTTTGGGAGAACAAAAAAATCATAATTTTTAAGTGATGTATAACCTGCTGTTTAGCATAAAGTTATTTCTCACTCTCCTAAACGTATCTGTGAAAATGCTGATTGGAAACACGTAAATTCCTGATTCTCTTCTGCTCGTTACTGGTGTCACTTTTTTGACATCAGCTAATGAAATACCTTAGGAGGGCGTTTGTATGCCTACAGTAGCACTTCACATTTCTGCCAACAATAAGTAACACAAGCACAAACACCTCATATTGCAGAGAAAGACTAGGCTTGTCTTGTTCTCTAAAGCTTACAACATGCTGCATTGGGGGATTTCATTCTGGATCCATTTTGGAGACTATTGTGACCATAGTAGGAGCTGAGCACTAATCCAAAGACCTATTTCAGGTCTACCAATTTTCTCGCCATCCCCTATGGTTTCTGAAGTGTTGTGTTCTGTGCCACTATGGCCAAGTGTGTTTAACTGGAATGATTAGCCTGTGAAAATAGAAATTTTATAGTGGCTGCTTCAGTCCCTGCTGAATCTCTGATACCTGTTGATGATACTGGGTGGAAGTTAATTTGTCACTGGATCCAAGTAGATGAGCTCAGTGTGTGTTTATGTGGATGAGTATGGTGAAGCATACATGTACAACACAGCAGCCAAAATGGACAGGAAAATGTTGGTAGACCTGTCACCACAGAGGGTAAACAAGATGAAATCACCTCAGCAGTTTCTCTCAGAGAAATACTATGAAAGGTCCAGATTGTACTTTTGATTTATCATTTTGACTGCTGCATATGTGAAAGTCCGTGTATCTGTATTAGCAAGTTTACTGTTCTTACTTTTAATATATTCCTCTATTTTACCCTCTGTGAAAGAGGGGGTACATATTGTATCTTTCATGGCATCCTGTTTTTAAGATCTTCCTCTCCCGCCACAATTCTGCTGCAAACTTGCTGCACAACAATAGGCTGAGCATTAGAGGGGAACAGTTTAATCCTCAAATTGCTAATAGCAAAGCCTCCGAGGGGTCATGATTATGGCTTGTCTGTTGTTGTCACTAACATTGCTGCAGAAATAACAAGCTCACACAGACTGGCAGAAATATGATGATGACATAGGCAGTATGATTATTCATTGCTGAAAAGATCTCCAAAGACATGGATATTAAAAAAGAGCTGCAAAGTCCCAGATTTTCATTCAACTGAGGAGATAATTCCTGCAGAAGAGGTCCTGCTTTGAAGAAATCTGTAGAACTTTGTATTTCTCTTTGGGGCTTGCAATTACAAATGCAGAATTAGCTTCTATTCATACTGCTATGAGCTGTTAGCTCCTGGTTGTTGTCAGACTTAATTTCTCAGTCCTAATATCACCAAGTACATCTGAGGTACATTAGGATTTATTTGTGATTTCTTTTAGAACATTGAACATATGTTAACATAGTCTAGCGATGCTAGTTTCCTGACATTCATCAGGAAGGGTCTTGATGAACAAGAGGTAGTTCAGACAGTGTTGAGTAGTTGTTATCCTGGAGCCACACGCCTCAGTCTAGCTTACTTAATGAGATGAAAGCTAACTGGGGACTTGATCAGTATATATAATAGCTATACAGGGAGTGAAAGGGCTCCAGCATGCAAAGTGTAATAACAAATTTCTTGGCATTAAAGCAAGGCAAATACAAATCCAGAAAAAATGCATAAAATCTTAATGGTATAATAAATTAACTTAAGACTCTGTTGGATCTTCTATCGCTGGACATTTTTCTTTCAGGATAATGTGCCTGTCCAACCGGTAGGTTATAGCTCAAATAATAACTCATTTGGAAAAGTCCTACAGCTTTCTGTTGCCCAGGAAGAAAGCTGCATGGTCACAATGGTCCCTTCTGGCACATGATTTATCCACTGGTGCTGCTATCCTGCAGCACCATTGTCCATTATCCCGAGCATAATAGCTAGAGAAATGTTGCCTCTCCCTGATGCCATTAAGCTTATTAGGAGAAGGCGTGGGGTGGACTGTGTAAATAGCCCTAAATTATGGAACCATTTCTGTCTTGTGCAGCCTAGGGTTTTGTGGGTTTTGCTGCTTGATCTTTAGAACCATATTGCCATTTGTCACAGTCTTTTCACTAGGAGTAAAGCAAAGTTGCAGAGGTGCTCTGATACCCCGTGTGACAGGATACAGCTACAGTAAGAATGAGTAGATGTTAGATGAATAATGGTGCTAGAAACTACAATGTTCTGTAGTTTCCAACAGTTTTCTTTCAGTGCTTTTAGTTGGAGAAGACAGCCAAGTTCTTTTCTTGGTGATTTAGCAGACTAATTCTGATTAGTTTGCTTTGATTCTGGAGGATTGCTTTGATTATGCTTTGATTCTGGAGGATTTTACCAAAACATTGTGCTGAACAAGTGGTAGATTTCACATGTGCTGTTCTTAGATATTAGTCTACTTTCCATGAGTGATTAGTCCTTTTGTTGCACAGAGAGCACTGTGCCTGTTTCTACATTGCTTTGCGCACCCCTTTTTACTATTTTGCTGACTAAGTTACTTGTAATCCACAGGTAGGACAAGAAAATTACGTGCATAAATAAATGGGCAGAGAGCTTTCTGTAGGACTTTCTACTATTTTATTTCCACAAGATAATGTTGGAGCATCTCATGAAGATTCTCCTTGGAACAAAGAATCCTCTGCTTTGCTCTTTCAGGAAGATTATTTTGTCCATGGACAGTGATGACCAGTTTCCTGTTCTGATGATCAGGTCATGCAGCCATGCACACCTGAAACATAGATTTCAGCTGATTAGAATAGAGTAAATGCCTTGAAGAAAGGGGCAAATTAAAAGCTTTGGCTGAGAGCTCCCATGCTGTGGCATACTGTGAAGGACAAATTTGTCTTTTCTAGGATATCATCACTGTTGACCATCTTCATGATAACTATATGCATCTTAGTCCTCGTCTGCAGTAGATGTAGTTTGAACTTCTGCCCCGTTCCTAAGGGGTGCCAGCAAAGGTGCTAGCTGTCACAGTAAAACTATGACAAGACCATGCCCATCAAGAGGGATGTTTTACCACCCAACATACCTTAGATCTTTATGAATCTCATCTCAGCAGCCTGAGCAGCATATTTGTGCCTTCTAGGGGAGTGCTCAGCCTTTGGCACCAGGTAGGGTTGAAGAAGCTAAGCAAGCTGCTCTAGAAAAGCCCCAGTGAAATAGAGCCAGAGCTCTGGCAGCAGCCTTCACAACGCATGCCAGCTCCATACAGGGTAGCAGGCAGGTACCTGTGCTGGAAGGACATGATTTTGTGGTTGGGTAGCTTTCAAGTGCTATTATTAACCTCCTTTGGCATGGACTGTGGTCGTATCTGCTGTGTGTTCACCCTACATGTTGCATGCATGGAGGACTTCCATCTATGGATCATGGTGTGGTTAATCTGCGCGGTCCATTTTTGCCTTTATCCCTCACTGTTCTTGTATGTTCTTAGATAGATTCATTCATCCAGCTTATTGGTGAACTACGGGGTTTTGTATGTGCAAATACATGTGTGCAGTTAAGCTCCATGCATGCAGGACTCTCTTGTGTACCTTTTGTACTTGAATACTTCAGGCCATATAGAATATTTCCCACCTTCCATCTATTTCATAAACTGCACAAGGCTCTGCTGTATTGGACAGGTAAAGGCAAAGGCTATTTCCTTCTGCAACAACTTCATCTGTGTTCTTGTTCTGTTGCTGCTCATGTATCTAGACACCTAATTATTTGTGGGTTACCATGAAGATTAAGGTGATGGGAAGCACTCTTGATCTTCTGGTAGCTGCTTTCATGGAATTAATTATTTCAGTGCTGTTGTTTTATCTGCTACAAAATAATTCAAGCACCCAGGTGCATTGCTTTCTGCTATTTCTCTTACATTTCATTGGTTTTGGGGCATTTTCTTATTATAGCCCCTTATACTGTAGGTACATTCTAACTTGGATTGAGGCATTAAGGTGATACTAAATTTAAATGGGTCTTGCCTGAATCAACCTACATTTCCATCCCATTGATATCTCAATCTTTGAGATCTTTTGCTGCATGGAAATAAGTTAACTTTCTTCACTGTGTGAGGCTTATTTGAAGTAAAGCTTTGCAGGGTCAGTCCCTACTTAGATGAAGCTATTAATATTTAATAGAAGTTGCTGACAGAAAAAGTCTGAGCAAAGTATTAGGTAATAAAAAAAGAGAGATTTTCTGGCCGTAATATGCCATTTCTTTTGTAGAAGTTTGGCCCCTATAGAATCCTGTTTGGCTTATCATTGCTGCAGTTGTATTGCTAAATAAAATACTGTGGAGTACAGTAAATGGGCAATTCTAAAAATAGAATATGTCTCTCTAATGTTTGAGGACTTCTCTCAGGAGCAGCATTACCTTTGGCTGTTGGCATAGTTTTTGTCCACTGCATCAATTCATCTTACCCTTAGTATGACCTCTGAATATCTTCCCAGGTTGTGTTCAGCAGAATGCAGTAGCAGCTGTCACATTAGATTGGATTAGATTCCGACAGATAAGACTCAACAGCATGTTTTCTATTTGGTCATTCTCTTTCAAAGTTTTCCAACAATATTAGTCTGCCTTCGCATATGGTTTTGTCAGAGATGACTCAGAGTTGCTTCTGTCTACCCTGACTACTTTGAGCCATTTGAGCATAAACAAAAACATATTAGGAGATGCTTTCTTTTATTCTGATCATGTCTACCTTCAGTTTCAGTACTGGCCTAGTGCAGAAAGAAGTAGATCTAATTCCAGCCATTTTTCTCTACAGTGTATTATTTGCTCATTTTTGTATAGTTACTTGGAGTTCTGCTTTTTAATATGATACTGAAACACACACATAAGCCTTCTGTTAGTCCTACATTTCTTCATGTCTGAATCTCAGACACAAACATTTCTTCTTTCTCAGATGCAAAATCTTTGGGAAAGAGTTAGCACTGGAGTACCTGGACATGCAGTGAGTGAGAGTATGTCACTTAAAATTTGCATTTACCCCTTTACAGTTCTCCATTTAATTTTTTTTGCTATCAGTCAAGTCAAAAAAGGGCACATCAAGTTAAGGAATGTGTTCATATCACATAATAATTGTGATCACAAAGATTTTATTTGCTGATCTCTCTTGAGTCTCCTAAATGCCTCCAAAATCTTTGCTTGGATTCTGTGCTTCTCTGTCTTTTTGCTTTAAATCAGACTTGGTGATGCAGTTTTTATTTTCTCTGCTTTATTTTTAAACAGCTCTTATTTAATGCAGTGATGTAACACTTTGACAAGCTGAACAAGGGTTATCAGTCTCTTTTTAACAATGCCGGCTTTGCTGTTTTATTAGACACACAAAGAAGGTGAAAGAAGAAGTTGGATCCTGGTCTCCATTTCAGTCACACAGGAAGGCTGGACTGTGGTAGTAGGTTGTCTTTTACAGTCCATTTTCTCTCTTCTCTTTAGGTACACAAAAGGTCTCTCCTCGATAGTAACAAAACCCTGTTCTGTACGCTTAGCTGTAACCACTCCTCCATAGCCATGTTGCCCAGGGCTTACTACTTTATCGTTAAGTAAATGCATTTGACAGGTTCTGTGCAATGCTGCCATTTCACCAGTGTCACTCAGCTTTACATTACCAGCATTTCATTGCGTTACTGATTTCATGAATGATAGGATCCTCCTGTAGTAGGGGGTTGCAAGGGCAGCAATGGAGCACACACTCTATCTTGGGTGCAGTATCGCACGATTTATTTATATTGCAGAGGAAACCAAGGACTTCCAGGGGTTAGTTAGAGAAAAATGAGGAAACAAGTCAACTAAGCTACAAAGCACCCTACTGGCTAACCCAAGTGTAGTAACGTACCTCAATCTCTGCGGAGGAGAGAGCGCGAGCATTGGTGTTGGGAGGCAGCTGCCTGGGTCCCCACTCAGTAGGAGTCTCAGTCGGGTGTCCCCCACGCCGAGGTGGCTCCTTCTCCCCCAGTCACCACTGCCTGCACCCCACTTTTACAGGCTGGGAGAAAAATAAGCCTACACGGCAGTAACTGCACTTGGGGTTTTCCTATTTTAAAAGAGGAAACTCGCTTGGCCAGAGCGGCTTCCCAGTTTCAAATGTCAAGTTTCCTAATCTATTCTTTTCACCCATCTACTCCAGACATGATGACTTTGCACATTGCAAAATTAGTTATGTCCCAAAACAGCAGGCGTGAGACAAAGATCTGTGACACCCGATTGATTAATCACACCCACCTGGTACGTCTCCTTAAAAAGCCAGCAGTACAAGTAGGCTTGTGCTGTGTAGCCTCAGGAGCAGGAGCCGTAACTGTTTCTAGTAGCAGACTTTCTTTGGTGGTAGCTTTTTAAGATCACTTTGTATGTACTAAATGTCTTTTAAATGTCTTTTTTACTGGCATGTGTATTCCACAAATGGGCTAAGCCAAAAGGAAAGAAAGAACAGTGTAAAGACCCTGAGGGGGCTGTAGGAAAGCAACATTTTCAGTGGAGTTCATGCAGCCCATACTGTCAGAAAAAATGCTGGACTCTGATGCTATGTGCTCTGCAGACCCTAAGAGAGAATAGAAATACAGACCTTTTAGCTTTGGTTCCGTTTTCCACCTGCTCCACTGTCTGTGTTCCAGCCTGTAGATAAAGAATCATGATGGAAGTAAATAAAACTGGCACATAATTGCACTCTGCAATTGTGCCCATCCTGTGCTGGTGTTTTGTCCGAGAGTGTTTCTGTCAGATTTATTATATTCCTAGTGGGACTGGGGAGTGTAAAGGAATAAGTGCATTTCTTCTCCATGCAAACTCTATCACCATACATGGACCCCCTCCCAATGCCTTTGTGATTTAGTCAAATCAAGGGAAAATCTCTACTTTTTTTGTAATCTTCACTTGAATGGTGTTTTATTCAGAAATGGGAATGGGAAGATTGTAGCCCTAGGGAACATAGTATAGTGCAAACATGAGACATTCATAGTGGATAGTGAGGAAAATGCTAAAACTGGTGCCTGGAGGTAAGTAGGATGACACAGAGGATCCAGGAGCCCCCACTTGGGGTTCGTTGGCTTAGATTTGGTATGGAAGGTGTCTGGTTATGTAGTAAAGCAGAAATACACACCTCAGCTGTTAAATTTCTTCCTGTCTTTATCACGAGGGTCTCTTGGCACATATGTTTCATCTTATGGTTTCCAAAGTGTGCCTTGAGCCTTGTTGAGCTGAGTTGTTCTGGCACGTGCGAGGGGGGCGATGCTGTCGCCTCCCGCCTCGCCTGGGCGTCCTGGCCGCTCAGCTGTCACTGCTGGGCCAGCCTGGCTGCTGTTGGACTAGAGGCAGCAAATCTCCCTCACACTTCCCGTCCGTGGCCCATTTACAGGAAAGCAACAGTGCTGCCCAGACCTGCTAAAATACTGCTCTGAGCAGCTTGCACACATCATGGCTTGCTCTCCATACATTAATATAAGAGGAGGGAGGAAGGCAGGTTTCTGACAGTCTCTTCCCTCCTTTTGTGCCTGCACAGGGAAAGCCACAATTTTGCTTCCTTATTTTTAATATGTATTTAGCCCTACATATCTGAAGTCTTGCCATTTATTTTTTTTTATTTCTTAGCCTATAAACAAAAGTAGACACCTCAGGGACTGATACTTGGCAGTTGCTTTCAAGTGTCTGTAAATGTGACCTAGAAAGCAAGGAATATTTTTCAGTGCCTGCCAGTTACAAAGTCAGAATGGTCTATATTAATTAGAATCATGTGCAGTCTTTTTAGCCTGTAAGCCTGTGGCATCATTAAGGATTTTCGTGCTTTCATTCCTAAAGGATGGATAAAGTTCAGTTCTCCAGATCTTTGATTATATTTCTCATTAGCAAACATCCCCATGCTATAAATTAAAGGAGAAGGGAAGGCTGGCATTCCCAGGGTGCTTCATAAAATGCCTTAGAAACCTGAGCCCCAGCTGCATCCAGAAGAAAATGATATTAGTGTATAAAGCCCCACTTACTTAACCATTTAGGTTATCAACCCATATGTAGATGTTTCTCCGTTGTTATAACCACACATACAACGACTGGATGTAATGCAATCAGATGATTTAGGGGACTAAAACACTTAAAATACTATTCTTAAAACAAATAAATTTAGTCATCTCAAAACCAAATTTCTTACTTGCTAGGACTAGCTCAGCTTAAACAGAAGCTCTCTTGCATAGATTTTCATCTTGATTTAATTAAATTGTATGAGATCACCTCCTAAGTTAAAGTGTTTAGTGCAATTAAACCAGTGCATGTAGATGTTTTTTTCTTCACTAGCCCATTGAAAAGCCCTCAGAAAAAATCCCTTCTCAACTTGATGCTTAATCTGGAAAAATAAGTACCTATAAGTTGCTATAATGGTAATATATTTTTAAAAGGTTATCTTGAAGCTCTTGAAAATGGGAACTACTGCTACTGGAAGGATTCTGGTAAATATCTAGATGAAACTTTCTCCTTTTTAAAGAAATTTTGAAATAGTCTAAGCATTATCCCATATTAATTTTTTCTTAAAGCATTTTGTTTTTCTATTCAAAATAGTGTTTCATACATAAATTTTAGTTGTGCTTATTTACTTTAATAATTCAAAGTTAGAAGAAAGTCTTTCAAGTGGCCTACCAAAACACAGATAATTGAATTACGAAAATTTTTGACATTTCAACTGTTGATGCAATAAATTCAACATTTTGATAACTTTCATAGAGTAAACCTTAATTCTGTCTAGTCATAGCAAAAATCTCACCTCCTCTGGAATGATTTTACTACTTATATTCACATACATAGGCATATTCACACCAAATAAATTATATAAGGAAAGGAAAACACCAAATATTCTATGAGATAACAATCACTGAATTTAAACTCTGAAGCAAATGTGGAAATAATTTGGAAGTCATTCGTCATCTTAACTTGAATAATACCAGGCAATATTGTAAGTTCCAGTCTTCTGTTACCTGTTGGGCTCCTCTAAGACTACGGATCATTGTCTTCTTTTATGGGACTGTATGCAAAGAACACTGAAGTTGATGAGAGAACTTCCCTTATGCCCATATCAGTGGGCTTTGGATCAAAGTGTCCTAACAGCAGTATGCCACTTCCCTAGGGTATCTGTAGGGGCTGATAACATGTAGAATATCTCCCAGCAAGCTCTTTATGTGAATGTGAACATTTTTGATCATCTGTGCTGTTTTGCCATTGTTTTGCCAGTACTAGAGGAAATGGCCACAAACTTAAACATCAAAAGTTCCACAGGAACTTAAAGAAAAATTTCCTGACAGTGAGGGTGACAGAGCCCTGCAACAGGCTGCCCAGAGAGGTTGTGGAGTCTCCTTCTCTGGAGATCTTCAAGACCCGCTTGGATGCAGCCCTGTGCCACGTGCTCTAGGTGGCCCTGCGTGTGCAGGGCGGGTGGACTAGATGACCTCTAGAGGTCCCTTCCAACCTTAAGCATTCTATGATTCTATGATTCTATGATTATTCTTGATATAAAACCAAGATTAACATACTATTATAAAAAGGAATTTTTGAACTGCTTGTGGGTTTACTACAAGAGCAAACAATTTGTCTCCCCTCTCGTGAACGTGTTTTTTATTAATGCACTTTCCAAATGACAGTTTCTGCTTTCCAACACTTACAGTAAATCTTTGTCAACCCATGAACTCAGCAGAAGCTTCTAACTGTTTGACCTTATCTCCTAGCAGAGACAGCCTGCTGCTCACAGTGCCCTTCCAGTAAACCAGCATAAATTTCCAGACTGAAATCTTTGCAGCTGTAGCATATCAATTGTGAGAATGACAAGGTTCATTAGGTTGCCAGGAGATTATATTCTATAATGTAGACCTGAATCAAAGGACAGCCTTCAAATATTCCAAACAGAAATGTATATCTAAATATACCAAAAAATAAACATATTGAATTTATTCAACTTCTCATTTATGTAATATAATTCTATGAAATAGGAATCAACTATTAAAGTCATGCTGAAATTGTTTGTTGTAATTTAAATTTCAAGTGGATTTTGAAAATTAATTAAATATATTCAGTAGCGTAGCCTCAATTTAACAAGCATTTTGGAACATATATGTGTTTGTGTTTTAAATACTACGATAACCATGACATTTTATAAACATATCTTAAAAAAAAAGATTATTTTAAATTCATTTTCTACTAACATGGGCTGTGGTTGCCAGGCAGTTGAAAGATAGTGCTCCGCTCTCAGGGAGGTCATTGTTGCTCTTTTCATTGGTTAAAACTGGAACTCAGAGGTGTCTGCCTGTTTGGAAGCATAAATACAACCCCAAATATCTGGCCAGGCTCCAACAGTGGTGCCAAACTCCTTGTTCAGTGAATGTGTTACAGGTTTTGTTGTGTGGTTACCAGCCCAGCTCTGAACACAACAACCTGCATTGATGTCTGAGCATTCTGCTCTGTAAGTCTAAGTGAATGTCTTATTGAGAGGCAGAAATCCTCCCTAAATACTGATAAACATCTTGCTTTTAATGTGCTTCAGAAAACAGTAGCACAAGGGAAGGTATTTTCTTTTTGACAGTCCTTTAAAAGTGGAACAAATCTGCAAAACAGTGCACAGATGGCACCAGAAAAGTGGTTTAAATACAAAGCGTTAATTGAGCCTAGTAGTACTTTTCCATCACTGTATAGTAGCTTTAAATCTTTTTCTTCATGTAGTAATTTCTCACTAACAGTCTTTTATCTTAAATTTTCTAATTAATCAAGAGTAGTGTAGAAGCTTTGGAGAAGCTGATTATGACAAAACAAAATAGATAAAACTCTCAAATTTTGTAAATAAATAATCAGTCAGACTGCCAGCATCTGGAACTCTCAGGCCCTCTAAAAAGTCTAGGTATGTGACAGTTTGCATACTGAATTTGAAAATAATATTGAAGTGTAATTTGTATGACAACATTTGGTATCATACTGAAAAAATGCATTCAAACACATGTCTTAGAAGTGTTGCATTTTACAGGTCATTTTAAAATAGTTCTCAAATATCACAATTGTTTCATCATCTTTTAATGAACATCTGAGTTAAATGGAAACTATTTTGCAGTATTTTGTCCATGCACATCTGCAAAGTTCTTTAATATAAGTGATTCTGAACCTTGTGGAAATTGTAATCCAGGCCAGCCTTGTGAGCATTGGGCTCCTCTTTGACTCAAAGTGAAAAACAAGAATCCTGTTGTTCTTTTCAGTCTTGGGCTTTTCAGTTTGCCTTTTTCCTAACTGACTTCTTTAGTAGAATTTGAAGTTAGAATGAAAGAAAGGAAAAACCAAGATGAAACTTGAAGGCTTTCAAGTAACTTTCCTGTCGATTGAGATAGCCCCTTGGCTCCTCACTGCATGTTAACAGGGAGATGAAAGAGTCCAGATCACAGACTCATAGAATAACTGAGGCTGAAAGGGGCCGCTGGAGATAGTCTAGTCCAACCTCCCTGCTCAAAGCACCATCAGATACAGCAGCTTTCCCAGGTCCATGTCCTGTCAGATTTTGCACATCTCCAAAAATGGATGTTCACAACCTCTCTGGATGACCTATTCCACTGTCTGATCACACTCACAATAATAAAAAAAACTTTGGTTTAAGTGGCATTTTCTGTATTTCAGTTTGTGCCCATTATACTACTGAGGAGAATCTGGTTCTATCTTCTTTACTGCTCCCCTGATCCCTCGCCTCCCTCCTTGCCTGCCCCTCGAGTATTTATAAACATGGGTAGGATTCCCCCGATCCTTCTCTTCTCCAGGCTGAACAGTCCCAGCTCTCTCAGCCTCTCATCGTGTGAGAGTTGCTTCAGTCCCTTCATCATCTTAGTGACCCTTCAATGGACTTGCTGTAGTATGTCCGTGTCTCTCTTGTACTGAGGAGCCCAGAACTAGATACAGCACTCCAGGTGTCTCATCAGTGCTAAAGTTGGGATAAACAACATCCACTGCTCTCCCCTCATTTTTTCCTACCATTTCGATCATTTTAGAAGCCTTACTCTTTTAGGCAAATGACTTCATGTGCTGTGGGTAACTCCCACCTTTGCTTTCAGTATCTCTGAGTTTTACTTAACGAGATTGATCTCTGAAAACCTCAGTGCAGCTTGATCTGTGGAGTTATGGCCAGCTTCTTCAAAGTTTTTTAGGGTTTGAAGGACATAGTTCTTTCAGACAAAAGGGTCATTTTAGGTTGTTGCTGTTATTGCAAGAGAAGATGCTGGATTTGGGACCTGTCTGGTCTAATACCGTTTCAATTGTGGCACATATGGGTGGACGGTTCAGCAGATGCCTCAGGACTCAGAACACTGTCAGTGCCATTTTATAAAGCACAACAGCTCTTGATGACAGGAAATGGCCCAGTATGGTGTTTCCTTTCTCCACTTCTGCTGAAGGAGTGATTTGCAATGTGGCAAAGAGATTTCTGCCCTGCCAGGGGCGCCTTGGGAAGTCGAGCTTAGCTGTTATTTCTGTGCGTAGCCTTTTTCAAAAGCACAGATTTTCAGGCCTAGTTGCTCTTGACCTGGGAAGGAAGGTGGGGGGGAAGTCCTGCAGAACACATGTTCTTCGGCATCAGCAATAGATGAGGGAGGATCTGATTTTAGCTTCAGGGAACAAAGCTACCAGCATGTTGCACACAGGCTGAATAAAAAGCATTGGACTGAGGCGTTTTTCAGAGCTGAGTTGTACTGCAGTTTGAATATGATTCAGGATGTTCACTAGCATTTTATCGTTGTGATTTGGTAAGTATTTATATTGGTGATGATGTTTTGTATACTGCTGTGAAAGCCAGGTCCAAAGGTTCTTAAATAAGCTGAAAAATTCTCATGGATTTCAGGCACTTTTATATGACAGCCTCTGTGAGTCATTTATACTGGCGGAGATTGGAAACTTCGTTTAAAGAGCTCAGAGCTATTAAAGAGCTTTTAAAAAGAGCTCAGATATTTTATTGTTTATTTGTTTATTGTATTTTCATTTATTTTTGTTATGTCTACATAACTGACATTATCCAATTAGAATAAAATATTCTGGAAGTAAGATTCCACAGGGTATCCACACACGGGAATACCTGTTTTTCCTGTGTAATAGTAATTCAAAACAGCTAATGTTTTTGTCCAAATTACTTCACCTCCTTCTTCAAATTGTCTTTGTCTTCTTAAAATTTGCTGTAAATTAGGACCTTGAACATGAATGCAAAATAGAAAAATCTCACAAGTAGCCTTACCATCCATCTCCTTTCATAGGTAGATATGTCTTTTTCTCTTTTTTCCTCTTGTTTTTTTTTTTTTCCCCTTACTGACAGGGAGAAGAAAGGAGATGCATTGTATCAAAATTAACTGGAACTTTCTCTACATTAAGAGCTTAAGTGGCACCAGCATCTTAAGAATGCTGCCCTTAATTCTAAGCAGATAGACTATAACTAGGGTTACAGGATAGAGTCAGTAGAGAATGCTAAAAGGAGAGACCTAAAGCAGCAATATGAAAATGAATTAATGAATTAGATTTAAGGGATAATAACCCTTGTACCTTCTCTACTCTCAGTCCAAGATCTAAAAAAACCTTATTCCTTTCTTACTGCTTGAGAACAATTTGTTATTTGACTGTAGTTACACTGTTTTTATCCCGCCACCAGCCAAGGGCAGCAGTTACCCACCACACATGCCAAAGCAAGACTGATAGCAGGGCTATTGTTCGCTGCGGTGTGGGAGACCTCTGTAGCGGGCAGCACTGACGGCCTGTCGGGGCCCTGATCAAAGCAACGTCTGCGCTGTGTGGGAATGGCCCAGGCCTGGTGAGGCCTCTCCTGCTCTCCTGTTTGTGGGATTTCCGGGGATTCTTCCCACGCTGAGTGCATTCAGTTTACCTGTAGGAGAGAGCTCGGCTCAGGTGGATTGCAGGAGATTTATGGAAGTGGTGGAGTGTCCAAGGAAGTACTGTTTTTCCCCAGTAGTAGGTCTAATTCTCAAGCAGACTACAGTCTCCCACAGAGTAGGATCTGTCTGCTTTCATCAATTTTGGCATCAGGAAGTAGTAGTATATCATATTCTCTGACCTCCCATATAGCACTGGAAATAGGCTCAATAAAGGGATTCCTCTCCAAAATTGTATTATTTTGGTTGAAGTTAGTTATGCTGAGAAGGCTGGAATTGCTCAGATGTTGCCCTACTAGATGTGAGTTTTTCTGATGCGCTGGAAGGATAGTGTAGGGTGGTCCTAACTTAACCACATTGCTTCTTTGTTCCCATAGCAGATTCACTTATTGCATGATGTAGAAAGAGATCCTGAAACTAAATAACATCATAAAATTACATCAGAATGAAAAATAACTTTCAAAAAAGGGATACTTTAATTTTATCTGTCCCTACTTTCAAAAAACATTTACTGACCCTGTTTTGATTTTCATCATTTTTGTATTTTTTAAAAACATACCTAAAGTGCAAAACATAACTTGGAAGTCTCTTTTCCTCATGAAATGCAAAATGCTTTTCATTTTTTTTTCTACGTAGACCTGTGCTAAAAAATACACATTGAAATCTTTAGGAGGACTTTCATCCACTTAGGCTTTCTGAAAAGAACCAGAATGGCAGCATAAGTACCGTTTCCCACCCGTATCTCAATGCTGATCTACCAGAACTTGCACTGGTCTTCGGGGTCTGTAATGCTCCTCCCTCTGCCCTCTGTTTTGGTGTCTAGAAGTCCCAAGACTAATTTCAGTTTTCGTTTACTAGGAAGAAAGGAAAAGAGAGGTATAACATCTAGATTAACATCTGTGCTATATCCCTTTCAACTCAGCCTGGAGTCTAAGAGGTGGAGTGCAAGTTCTGTGTCTCTTCAGAGACCTACTGCAAACTCTTGTTTTAATCAGGTGGCGATGAAGTTCTTTCTAATGTAATACTGTTCATCTCATGGGAAGGTCCTAAGTTTGAAAGTAGATGGAGGGGGGGGAAATATATATGTGTATCTAGATTATGTACTTTTTTCTTTTAACTATTCAGAAAATTTGGATGTGCAAGTATAAGTAGCCCCTAGGTGGCTATAAAATGAGAAATTGGCATTTGAATAGCAAGCCCCATTATATGTTATTGACCTTGGTAATACTACAAGAGTCATTTTCACACAAAGCATTTTTAATGGAGTATCTATAATGCATTAGCCACTGATACTCTTGCCTTACATCAGGCATTCAGATCCTTATGTCCATTTTCCTTTCTGCTGTACTTGAGTTACAGTCAAATTACAGGGAAAAGTTCTGCTCTTCATTACTGTACTGTTTCATCTCTGACCCTTTTGCATTCCTCTCTCTCATTTTGGAAAAGCCCTGTGTCAGTGTAAGGCTTTCATACAATGCACATCACTGCAGATCCTAAGAAGCTAAGGAAATGGAAGGATGGAAGAAATGGAAATGTTGAATGGAAAAGCACCTCAGTAATTGTAAATACCTCAGTATTGCAATTGTTATACCTCAGTACTACAATTCTTCAGTCTTTTTGTGCAGGCAATATGTTGAGATTGATTAGCTTTCACTTTGACATGACAGAGTAGAGAACATGCTCTTGTTCATCTTTCCAGAGAGTAAGTTAACATTGACGGCAGCATGGCTGAGTTTACTAAAAACAGGAAATATCAGTAATTATACAGCTTTAAGAGACTTTTACAGCTAATCTGTTTCAATAACTTGTTAGTTTTTAAGGATGATTCATTGGCAAATGTTGCAGAAGGACCTATGTACATTTAGCATGACTGGTGACATGGCTGGTTTTGGCAGAACGTGGTAAAATTGTTCTCCATATCTTTAAAAACTGCAGTTAAAAAAGAAATGAGGGGAATTTATAATTTTTATAATTCAGTGTGTCTGCATGACCTGCTGGCTTTAGTGAGGAGTGAAGGTAAGCTTTCCTTTGCTTTGGCCGCTGCTAAGGAGAGCAGTGAGTAATCTAGTGTTTGTCTTGCAAGGAAAGGTGCTCAGGAGGCACAGTTCTTTTCCTGGGTCTGTCACAGATTCTGGCAGATTCTTTGCATATGAGATATGGCTTAGGGAGCTAAAATAAAGTAAGATCAGGATCCAGGGAATGAGTGGGCACTTTTGAAAATTTTGGTGTGAACATGATAATTTCTGTGGTTCTGAATTGAGAGATTTGAACTATTTCACAGGATTCCTGGAGAGCTCCGTGAGTGTTTGCAAAGTGATATTAGAGATATCAGCATGGCATGTTGCATTGCAGCACAAAGAACAAAACCTTTACTTGAGACCACACCTCTGGAACATTCCTACATTTTGTGGCAGTCCCATATGACAGCAGTCCATTAAGAGATCTGATTTCCCCAGCTGTTACCCCATTACTCTCTCCCCCTGGAAATTGTATCTGTATGAAGAGGAATTTGTTTCTCCCAGATGTCTCCAGAATGCATTAGAGCTGTTTTATGGGCTCTTCATTGGCATATGCACTGCATGATGTTTGGGCCCAGAGTTCTATTTACAAGATGGTTTATAGAACCAGAATATGTGAAGGGCTAGATTATTCAGTGGAGATCATAGCTCCGTTCACCTTATCATAAAAGCACAATTACAATGAATTCTGCCTGCAAATTTTACAGATTACTGTGAATTCATCAAACACAGTAAGGTAGACATCGTTAAGAAATAGATCATGTTTTGTTAATCAGTATCTGAAAGGAAACCCTTCTTTTTCCCTTTGTTTACCAATAATATGCAATGTTGATAAATCACTCCTGTCATAGGCTACCATCAAACCTGTTTGACCTACTGTGACTCCCCATTGCACTTGGCGATTGAATGTAGTACATACAGCATGTAATTAATGAAATGTTTTTTTGTTCATCCTTTCAGTTAATTCTGTGTGTTCTTTTTTCCCCCCTTGCCCCTTTTGTGCTGCACGGCTGATTACCACCCTAGGACCCTGCAATGGGACACAGACCCCTCAGTGCTGCAACTCCAGTCTGACTCTGAACTTGGGTATATGTCAGCTCTTTTGTTACTCATTTATCATTTATTTGCAAGAATTATGTTGAAAATGCTTCACAGTTGAGCTGTTTTTATGTGATTTTCTTTTGCTTTGTTCACTCAAAAAGACCATTATTTAAGTTTCCTTTTTTTCAGTAGCATCAATGAAAGGCTTCAGCAAAGCCATATTTGTGGAAAATATATATATATATTTTAAAGAAGCTCGTGAAAAGATAAGCTGCTATTTATGTTGCCTGAAAAACAATACAAATAACAGTTTCATTACAGATGAAATGTTATTATTGTGGCACTTTAATGTGCATGTATAGTTTCACTGGTCTTGTTTGTACCTATTGATTCAGACTTTTCTTTCTGAATCATTTGCAAGGTACTTCTTCCCCTCCCTTCTGTCTTTGCCATAGTTATGTTGTTTCCACATACAATAACAATTATCTCTTTTTCCTTAGGATCCTATAAAGGATTTCCTTTATATGTGCTTGCAGTTGTGCTTTTAAATATGATCATGGTCTAAGGGTTGTATTTTCAGTTGAGTTCAGATTAGTCAAAAAGTATTTTCTGCTTGGGATGGAACTTCTCTGTCCAACACATCTGAAAAAAATAGTTGCTGTAGATAACAGAACCTAGCTGGTGCAGTTGGCCAGCTGCACTTAATGTCTTTAAAATGTAAAAGACCACTGTATAAAAAGGATCAAAAGTGTTCCTTGCAAATGCAGAATAGTATCAAGAAAAGTCTGAGAGTATGAACAGCTTATCATGTACTGTGGGCAAATCAAATCTTTGTGCTGCTGAAGTTGTTCTCCCTATGAGCTTAGAGGCTTGCCTCCCTGGATCGCCAGGCAAATATCTCATGCTTCTGCTATTCCTTGGTGTTTTCTCTCTGGCAATTCCTGTGAAATTCAGCATGCTGCTGGCTGTAAGGAAAACTACAGTTTCCCTTAATTATTGATTGAACGTACCCCAGAGAGAGTCACTAGCATCACAGCTATTAAATGTGAAAGAAGATCAAAAAGAGTGAAAACCATCCATGTAGCGTATTAAAAAACCCAGAACTGTTAGGAATATTTGTAATTTCACTTGAATGTATCCTCAAATACACCCATATTATCCTTTACTTGAATAATACCAAAATGGCAGAGTTTAGCAAGCTTTTTTAGTATAGAAGACTCTTACCTGCTTTTTCCCAGAAGCTGAGATTGAAAGGTGAATGGTGCCAGAAGCAAGGCTCCTCAAAGGGCTATGCAAGGCAAGGAGATTTATTTGACACATGTAAAGGTAAAACTGTGTATACCCACAAGACTTTTATGTCTTTTATGAACAGTCAGTGCAGAGACAGAAAGGAAGAATGCCAAAAGGATTGGATCCACACATTGCTGGATGTGCTCTATAATCTGAATCCTGTCCCCTTTGAAAGCAGACAGGCTTGGAAACCAAGGCGAGGAAGGATTAGACTTATTACTGGTGACATGAGAATAAATAAAAAATGTACCAATATGAAAGAAATTCTGCAGTCAGCATGTAAATGGTCTGTAGTTTAAAGTTTGTGGCAGACTCTGGTCAAGAAGCTGCTTCAATGCAAAGCTTATTTCTGTCTTTAGCAGCCTGTGATAACAGAGGGCTGACTGCACTAGGAAAGATTAATTGACCAAGTAGACAATGGTTTGAAATCTGCAGGTGGAGGAGGAAAAACTGCATGTGATTTTGCTGGGGTGTCATTTCTTAAAGCTTGAATTCACACTAACTCTCACTTAAAACAGCTACAGAAAAGTAACATGGTACTAAGACTTTTACTAGTTCTTACAGTTTCTTAAAGTGTCACAAGTGCAGAAGTTTTTCTGCCCTCATGCAGGATTGTCAAACACTCTATTGCTTTTGTTCCTACTAGCAGCATCACAGACTGGTGTAAGGAGGGACAGCTTGTTAATTTTTTTTTTTTTCAAAAGAAGACAGACTCAAAGCTGTAACAGCTATTATTGCTATAGTGATTTGCTACATGATGTGGCTGATTCATACTGATTACCTGCTGAATCTAATTGCATTCAGCTTAATAACACTCAGCCAGGAAAATAGATTAGAAAAATACATAGCTGATATAGCACTAACCATCTGAAGAGTTCAGTAGGTGTCATCCAATGATGCCAATTTCCTGTTGAGACTCTCATTTCCTTTCAGACGTCAGTCTTAATTGAATACCTAAACCACTATAAAAGATAAAAAGCATTTGACCTCTGTTCTTCTGGCAATCTGGAAGCGAAAAAGAATATAGTGTATTTGAATTTGCTGCTTTTCCAAATCGGTTTCTGTAATAGCATGGCAGTTCAGAAACATTATATCCATGAATCTATTTCCCATAAATGTATAAGCACGCTTATGTGTGTTGATTTCAACAACTAGATTTATTTCTCTGATCCATTTATTGTTTGCTCATTTGTTTCTCTCATAAAAGCTAGCATTTTTTCCAGTATGATATTTGCAAGGAAACATTTGTTTTTCTTCTCTCTCCACAGATAATCAAATAATATTCAGGAAACAACTTGATTTTTCCCTAATTGTTGAGCAAACTGTGTATGACTAGAAGGGTTCATGAACACAATGACCTTTGGTTTTACTGATTTATTTCATGTATTTCTTACTGAAAGCTAGGAAAGCGGTAGAAAAGACTACACTTGCCCTGCTCCAGCTCTGTCCCTTATGCTGCCCTGCAACCACTGGATTAACACCAGTAATCATGAACCTACAGCAATTGCATTGCTAATGATCCACTTGAAAGGGAGAATCTCCTCCTTTATGGAACTACCCACCTTGTCATTTAAAGGCTGGGCCATTGCTGTCCGATGGACGTCTGAGAGATGCTCATTTCCTCTCATTTCTAATCCAGCCTTATCTTCTTTAATGCCCAGTGCACCCTTCCACTATGTGTGTCTCAGACTGAGGATTAACTCTCCTGAGCAGGCAAAACATTGCAGTAATACAGATATGATACAGAAGACTGTATTTTTGCATAGATGTGAAGGACATGAGCAGATCATTTCTCTCTCCTATTTACAGTCTCATTCAGCTACCTGATCTAGGTCCAGAGAGGTTGAGTAACGATAATTTATTATGGCAATTGTTGCCAGGTTGATTTTCTTCAGTGCAATTTGATGCTTCTCATACATAGCATATTTTGTTTCATTTTGGAAAACATTTAAGTATTTTTCTCTATCTTGTTCATAAAAACTATTGCTTTGCTTCCTACTGCTGCTTTGTACTTACATGACTAACCTTTTGTTGCCATATTCAATCTTAGACGCAGACTGCACAAACTAGGAGTGTCAAAGATTACCCAGGTTGATTTCTTACCTCGGGAGGTGGTGTCCTACTCCAAGGAGACCCAGACGCCTCTTGCCACACACCAGTCTGAAGGTAAGATACTTACCATTTTTTTACCCCCAAAAATTCTCATAGAAAATAAGTCTTTGGGTGAGACTTAAGGAATGTAAGAAAAATAATAGTAAATTATAATATAACTGCTAATCACATTTTTTGCGAGTCAGGTATTGTTTATGTGATTAATAATTGTTCTGGTGAGAATAATTACAGTAATGGCTTTAAATTCAGGTGGAACCAAACTGCTGCCTTGAAATGGATTGTGCTTAGATAACAATATAATGAGAACATATTTTCAAATAAATCATTATGAATATAATTATCCAGCTGTTACTTAAACTACATGATTGCCAGTGTTGTACTGGAGAAATTGATTGTAGAAACTGAAACCAGTTAAACTGAATGCAAAACTACATATTAGCCTGGTATAATTTACACATTATTAGAAAGCAGGCAGCAGAAGAAAACTGAAAACAATCTTGAAAAGGTATATTCTGAAAAAAAAGAGCAGTATCTGAGGCATGACTATAGCTGTTGCTGTTAAGAGTGAAGATAATGGAACTTTACCAGGTTCCATATTGAAGAATATTTAAATAAATTGCAAAAGGTATAGGAGGAAATCTGCTTTAATATAAGTTACTGACAGGGGAGATACAGTGATAAACATACCTAGCTCCTTTTCTACAACTACATTACCATTTCTGCCTTTAAAAGATTAGGACTCCTCTGCTAGTTAGTGCGATCCCACCTCCTCAGACCACAAGTTTACCTTCTAAGCCTTGGGCACCCGTTGCCTGAAATTGTGCCTTCTTGCATCACCATCCAGTATCTTGGATGCAGCTTCCTGAGCAGTATGCCTTGGCGGCTCTGCCTCTCTGGGAAGAGGCAGAGGGAGAAGCCAGCTCAGGAACCTCCATAGTTGAGTCCAAGTACTCTCTGCTCGTCTGTCTGAGAGCTGCTGGAGCCCGGAAGAAAGGTTTGTTGTGGAGGCCATCCCCTGCTCACTTGACATTCGTAGGTTGACAAGCCTGGAGCATCTTCATAGTCATTGTTCGAGTAGATGATTCCTCTGTGACACAGTGCCCTGACCCAGTACAAAAGCCTGTTGGTGCAGGGAATAAAAGTTACGCCTTTGATGTGTTTACCACTCTCGGGCTTGCAACTCCGGTGCTCAATAGCTGACCTGCCTTTCCGAACAAGCCAACATCTCTTCTTCCAATAAATTATTTTTAAACCTTCTTTACAAGGAGCTCTTCAATTATTACAAAATCCTTTCCCTGTGTGGACGAGAGGACAGCGTCCTACCCTGCAAGGTAGGAACCATTGCGTGGCTGTGGAACTTGGCAGCCAGGATGGCAAGGACAGAGGGTAACATGAGTCTACCTTGATGGCTCAACATAAAGGAAGTTTTGTTCCTCCCATACTTGGTAGAAAATAAGTGGAAGTCTAAGGTGATGGGCCTTAGACTGCTGAGACCAAAGCTGTGATGAAAAAAGTCAGAAGGAAATATGTGTATTTTATGACAAATTTCACAGTCTTTCAATGTCACAGACAAGGAAACAGTGTCAACAAAAGTTTTAATGTTCAAACATAGTGAAAATACCACCCAAATGCTTACCTCAGATGAATGTTAGAGAAAGCTGAAATTATATTTCCTTTCTGATCTGCTGCTAGGCTCTACATACAAGCCAGACGTGAATATGACTCTTCCATTAGAAGGGAAGAGTCAGGAAATTTGGTTAGTTCATTGAAATGGCAGTTAATTGGAAAATCTGTAAGGAGGAAATAAGCTCCATGATTTTGATCTTTGAAGTGTTTTAAAAAATTAACTTCCCATTTTTTTAATCTCTTAAACCTCTTTGTGAATGCTGAGCCCTTGTGATCTTGTAACAGGCAAAGAGCAGAACAGTTTTGAGAAGTTTCTATACTGTTCTATGCATCAATGTGATAAAGTATAGCCATATCTTAAGAGTGTAACCACTACTATGTTTATTGCTTATGTTATTCAGTCTGAAGCCTCAAAGTTTGAGTAAGGAAAAAAGAAAATAAACACTTTATTTACATAGGCAAGAGTCTGACTTTAGCTTTTGGAATTCTTTAGCTGCATGCCTTGGTTACTGGAAATACCAAAATGCAGAATTTTAGGATGAGCCTATCACAGACTTGCTTCGGGGTTGGAGAAGTACAACTAATAAAACTGGATGGAAAAAAAAATGCATGTAAGATTAAGTCACCAAGAGAGGAATTAGTGTGCTTTCAAAGTTCTGAAGCTTTTTGAAATGTCATTATTGGGTTTTGCAGAGTACCTTAGAGAAATTGCTCTTTGGAGCTTGAGGGATGTGGGCGCTATCTGAGATAATGTCTGTGCCCCACCAGTCTTCATAAAACTAGTAAAGGAGAGCCTCACTGTGGTAAGTACAGTGTGGTGCCAGAAAGCCTGATGCCACGAACACTGAAGTCTCAAGTAGTTGGCTGCTAATTTTAGAAGAAATAATATGGCATTATTCTTCACTGCATCAAAACAGATTAACTCCTCTTTTCAGAACAGGTGATTCTTTTTATTTCAGAGGAATAATGACATGTCATTTCTTCCACCTACTCTATTATTTAGGGAGATGTGTATATGCATCTTTCAGCTCTTTGATCAAAGTACCTAATTCTTTTGCTTTATTTAGGTCACAGTAAGGTGTGATTTCAAAAAAAAAAAAAAAGAAAAGAAATCCAGATCTTGGCTCTGGAACCTGAGAAAAAAATGTGCTCTCTACTTTTCTCCTCCTTCTCCTCTAATTGAACTTGAATTTAGATATTCACAGGCACTTGAAAGACTCTTCCCTTGTGCTGCCTTTTCCTTTCTGAAGTCAATGAAGACCTAAGCTATGCCAAGGATTCCCTGAAAGATCTCTGGGATATGCTCCTTCACTGTGCGGAGACACTCACACAGCCCTATAGTAGCAGACCCTTATAACCTTTGATGTTGGACCTTCCAAAGTATCTCAGCTGCTGCTTTCTTGAAGGAGAAAGCAGCAAGGAGAAGGTCATGGCCCGACCTCTTCCCAGCATGAATCCCTCACTGTGGAGGAAGGACGCCTGTATGTCTGCACACAAGCTCACTTTACAGATTGGAAACCAATTGAAGCCTTACTGGGTGCCTCTGTCAGCTCCAGGCTGCCGTTCTCCTGGTCTCCAATGGGCCAAGAGGTAAAACTCAGTGAGGCAAGCAGCACACTGCCCTGTGCTGGGGAGAGATCGATCCCTGTGAGCTGACTCCCCACAAAACCAGGGGAGAGCAACAAGGTGGAGGTTTGTGAGTTCTCTGGCTCAGTCACCCAGTATCAGTAAGGTCTTTATTTGTTTGTCATGAGATAGAGACTACTTTCTGGCTGATAAAATCAGCTGTTTCACTTTTCTGGCTTGCCAAACAGTCATTGTGAATATCATAATCTGAAATGTGTTGCTGAAAAAGCAGGTCTTTTACACAAGGGAAGGAGATCTGAACTTCTAGTAGAGCGGAAGTCCTTTGTATAGATCTATAAGGTTTATCTGCTTTGACAGATGGTTGTCCACAGAAGGAAAACTAGTATGTTACCATGTTCACCTCATGAGCAGGATAACATCTTCCTGCATCACAGATCTTTGCTTGGTTTTGTGAAAGAAAGCAATTCAGACCCCTGGTGGGTTTATGCTCAAGTACAGAGGACATTTTAGCTTCCAGGGAAAGAAGAAAACTGAGCTGAGTATTCAGTTTGGAAATAGACCAAAACAAAGTGGCAAAACAGAGGTGAAACTTAGAGGTTCAGTTCTCCTTTCTCCTTCATATTGTAGTTTTCTGAATTAATGTTCCTGAAAGTTACATTTTTTAAAGCACTGAGGGAGGGCATTTTGCTCACAGTCTAAGGTTTATAAGACCAAGACACATGAATTCAGGTATTGCTGTATGTTACCAAGTGCAGGTGACTACTGCAGGATAAAGTGGAACTCTCTTTAGGCTCTACTGACTGCCTTAACCAGCTCTTCAGTGACTAGCTTAAGAGCAGAGCACTACAGGTAGACAAGTAAACATAGATTTTTCATGCTGAGTACTATGTCCCATTGTGAGCTTCAATAACTGAATGAGGAATTACCTATGACTAAAATTGACAAACCCACTGCAGCAAGAAATCAATCAGGCCTCTGGAAGTCCAAACACTTAAATCTAGAGACCAAATTATTTTTACTTCTGATTTCTAAGAGTTGATGTTCTTGGGTTTAAGCAGTATGAAATTAAATTTGTCTTTTCCATAAGACAACATGTACAGCAAACTCAGTGACTCGCATCTGACTGCAGCTCAGCTCTAGCTCTGTGAAGTACTTAGGAAAAGCCAGTCTCAGAACTGAGCTAGATTGAACTTGAGCTTTCCCGTGCTCTGTTTCTCTAGAGCTCTCGAATTAGAAGCTGGAGGTTGACGAGTTTATTTAGGCTTTCACTTCCATTGAATCTCAGAGATCACCATGAAACGTGCGAGACAAGTCTGGACCCAAGAATATCTCTGAGCCCCTCATTTAATGGGACATATAGATACACATTTGTGCATTGTCAAGCATGCAGCATATATGTCAGGATGTGTGAAAACTTTTGATGGAAAAGTTGGGAGAACATTAGACATGATCAGGCTAGGAGAGCAGAGATTCTGTCTTGAAAACAAAAGATGGTGTTGGAAAGCAGAGCGTTATTGGGATATATATCACTAGTTAAGAAAAAGATCCAATCTAAAGAACAATCAATGTATCAGTTCTGTTTTTATACTTACAGAGACAGAGCCTTATTAGTAGGAATAATGGACATTAATTTTGTAAGAAAAATATTATGGTCCCTCGTAGGCAGTATCATGTATCTGTTGGGTGTTTTTAATTAGCTATAAAAAGCTTGTTTCCCTTTTCTTCTCAAACCTCAGCCCACCAGAATCATCCTGTGGTTCTCAATAGCTGGCATAAACACCCTAATTCAAAACCTCTTTGTTTGATTAAATCAACAAAGCTTTTTCTGTACTATTGTACCAGACTGTACAAGATTGGATGAGACTAAAAAGGAGCCAAGGGAAGATTTGAGGCATTGCACTGTGTATCACTTTCAATAATTCCCTTTTATGTCTGTTACAATTGCTGTCCTTTTCTAGATAATACAATTCCCAAGGTGGGATTATTATTATTTTTTTTATTTTTAAGACGATTCCCAAGGTGGGATTTTTTTTTTTTTTTAAAATTGTTCTTAAAAATCTTTCAAAGGCATTCAGGCAGCTCCCTCTGGTGGTGCTTTGATGATCCAACACGTTCTACATAAGTAGTGCTGCAGAAGAGTAAGAGCTTCTGGTGTTATATGCAGATAAACACTACCCTTATTTTTATCTACAGCACTTAATAGAAGGTGCTTGAGTTGTATGACTGAAAAGCTGTATGAATGGGAATACTTATGAAAGGAATATAAAAAGAGTCCCAGCTATTAAAACAGAACACTGGAAAAAAAAAAAAGGAAAAAAAATAGAACACCAAGGTCATTGTCTAGAAACTTAAAAAAGGTTTGGGGGAGTAATACTCTGGTGAAATCCTCTACAAAGTCTGTTCTTGCCAGTCCCTCCTTAAAATGCAGTCAGTAAAGTGCAGTTTAATAAAGCCTTGATCTTCAAAGGCTTGAAGAACTTTTTATTCTTTGCTACAGCCATATCAGCTATATGAGCAGGCATGTGGTTTTGTGTTCCACACCTGGCAAGCTACAGGCAGTAGGTGTATACCTCCAAATGCTTTTTTTTCTACCAGAATGTTCAATAGAATGTTATGTAATAAAGACTTAGGATAAGGGCTTTGCTTTGGAAGATGTGTTTTCACATTTCTGCTTATTATATATTTGACTATGACAAGGATTTTTTTTCTGGGAAGAAGAATGAAGAGGCCATAGATTGTGGCCATTCATGTTTTGGCATTTGGAAGCAGGAGGAAGCGTTAAATGTCTCATCTCCTGAAGAATGTAGCGTATGTGTGCTGAAGCAGGATTTCTGTAAGACATACTTCCTCTGTAAAATTTGGCCTGTTACTTGAATGGTCTAATGTTATGTTTATTGGTGATCATTCCTGCAGTATTCGCTCCCAACCCCTGTCTTTCCTCCCAGTACACTCTCTAAAGACTTCTAAAGAAAGGGTTTTTTCATACTCAAGATGGTTTTCAGCAAATCCTTCTTAATGCTAAATTGTTTTGAACAGGCAGATCTGAGAATTTATTAAGCATAAGTAAATCTTGGGGAATTAACTACTAAGAACTGATTTAACAGAGAGAAGATTGGCCCTTAGTATGGCAGTAAAACCCACAATGGGGGGTCTGAGGAAAGAAAGCTTCTCAAGGATCTTGGACTTCCTCCCTGATTGTGTCATTACAGGGGAGGAATGAGCAATTTGACTTTTTCCTTCTCCTCCACAAATTTGGGGAAGGTGTTTACTGGACCAGGCCCATGTGCATGGAAACTTCCTGCTTCAAAGTGGCCCTGGCCTTCTGCAGACCCCAGGTTCTCTTTCCCAAGGTACCTCAGCAGCAAATGCCAACCTAGGAGATGCACCTGATAAATTTGCACAAGACTGAAGCACCCCACAACTAGCAGATAGGAGGAAAAAAAAATGTTAATAATCTTTCTCACAGAAATAAGGAACAAATTTTGAAGCTGTAGCTTCTTCTGGGGGGACTGTTGTACAAGTGTCATTATGGGCATGAAAGAAATACCGCTGTAAAGAAACAGCCCACAATGTGGCGAAGGATAACACTATGCCTCCCCTCCTTGTAGTCCCTGCTTGATCCTAATGGATGTCTTGCTACCTGCTTGTGAAAAAGTGGGTCCCGTGCTCCACATAAGAGCAAAACCATTCTTTTCTAGAATACAACAAAAATATTCTAGTCAGCTTCTTTGTGCAGAGCTCAGTCTATTCCCTTAGCTGCAATAGAAAGCATGTAACTGGATACGAATCTGGTACATCTGGTGTCACTTGTTGAAAAACAAGAGCTCTGATGTTAGCAGCCTTGACCTCAAGCTTCTTTAACTAGCTGTAAGTCATCTCGCTGTGCCTTTGACCCATCGCTGTGTCCTGACATCTGAAACTAGCAGTGATCCATGAATTCAGAGAGGAGCCTAGGAACACCTGTATGCAAATTGAATCCTTTTCTGTCTGAAAATGAAAAGGTTCATCCTAGTCTTTGCTCTCTGGGGTAGATCTTGGGCTTTTCTGGAACAGCAGCCATTTTGATCTCATTTATTGTGGGTCTCCTTGAAGCAGCCAAGTAGTTATAAACTTATTCGTAAATATATGATTACTGATGCATTCGAATTGGTAGGTTTTCGAGAGAATAGAAGGAAACTATCACGCTAATAATAGCCCCGTGATTTCTAGAGTTAACAGTCAATAAAAAGATAGTTCCTAATTTCTATTTGCCATTTCACAGCAGATAGGAGGTCATTTTACAATATCATTTCAGGTATTTACAATATCATTTCAGGTATTTGGATGTACTTTGAATTAACAATGTGTTGTACATATTACAGAGTAAGTTTCAAATTACATTATACATATGAAAGTGTAAAAGGGAAAATGTTGGGTTAACAGTGCTCCCAACAGAACAATGAATACACAATTTTCTATTTTGTACAGAAACTAAGTCCAAAGCATGCTTATTCCTGGCATCTCTGTAATTCTTTCTTTAGCCTAATGCATGATCTCTATTCAGTATATGTAGGAAAGCTAATACTCAAATGCTTTTATTGCCTATTTAGTAACCTTTAGCAAACTTTGGCTTTATAACATGCTCCAATCTCCACTGGAATTAAAAGGTAAGATTAAGAGAAATGTGCATTGCAAAAGTAGCAATTTTTAATCCTCAGTGCTTTAATTAGCACTTAATCTTTCTAATCCTGTAAGTAGATACAAAATCACTAGACACAGGCCATAACATGGAAAGCCCTTCATTAGTAGCTTTAAAAAGATGTACAGAAAAAAAGACACCCCCTCTTTCTTTATGCTTCTGAATTTGTTTCTTGGCACTTAGGACTGAAAGGAAATAAAAAGATTCACATGCCAAAATCCTCTCCTCTGTTTTAACCCAGATTGCTAATGTACTGGGGTCAAAAATTACACAGCTGAAAATTCTCCTGCTCACCCCCTCTCTGTCTCCAATTCTATAGCGGTGCTGCAGCTTGAGAAGGAGGGGCAGTTGTGCCCCTTCGGGGCCTCCCTTAATTGGCTCATTACCATAAGAGAGGCCACCTGCCTAGGGGAGAGCCCTGTCAGCTGCCTGGCCTCAGCCTGGCTGGAGAGGGAGCCAAGTGGCTGCGCTGGCCTGGCCTGGCCTGGCCTGCATGGAAAAAGAGACTTTGCCACAAACCGTGTTAAAGCTAAGAGGGGATGTGCTCCAGCCCCGTCTTTGTTCTCCGAGGGGATTTTCACAGGCTGACCTGAGCACCTGTGCAGAGACTTCGATGGAAACCCTGAGCCCGCTTCTTCTTCCCCAGCTGCCCAAGAGCTGTTCCCAAGGCTGTGTAAAGTCATGCTGTATTTATCACCATGGCAAACTGTAGATCTGAACATAAATAGGAAGCAATCCCTCCTTGGAAATCTACTGGATCCTTTCCAGAGAACCCTTTTGCCTGCTCACACATACTCTTAAGAGAGACTGTGAGAACTGAAGGAAGGATCTGGATGAAGAAACTTTTAATGAAATGAATATGGCAGTAAAGTAGAAGTCTCAGTGTGAATTCTCACTGGCCACTGTTAATAGAAGATGGAATTCTCTTTTGCTGCAGTACAATAGACTGTCTCCACAAATAATGTCACTTTTCAACCAGACTCTGGCTGCCACTCGCCCATCTATCTTATTTTAAATAAACTTAGCATAAATTCACTCTGAGACACAATAAATTTAAATGTATGTCTTAGCTCTAAGCCTCCAAAACAGTATTCTTTCTTCATTCAAATTAATACTCTACTCAAGGCCCACAGGAAGTGAGTAAATAATCATTATTTTTATAAAAGCTGTTAACTTCGAGCTAGGAAGCTTCATACTTATCTAAAGTCTCTAATTGGGTGTTGTTGCTAAGGATGCTCTTTTTTTCCCTCATATAAGAGCCACATAAAACCTCAAAGCAGGTCCAATTCTTCTAAACGTGGTACCAGCAGAATCCTGAGCTTATAAATACCCTCCCCCCACCCTTCCCAGTTTCAGGAATAGCTGCTGGGTTTTGGAAACTCTTGCTGATCTCACCATTTCGTTTGGAGCTGAAGTTTTCTGGACATTTTGCTGCAAAAGTGAAACTGAGAAGGAGTTTCACACTTCGGAGGAGATCTGTTGCTGAGGGACCTGAGAAGTGATAATGCTTGTCTCTGGTCTGGTCAGCAACGTGAGATACACGTTTCATAATAGTTACACCAGAGAATAGTCCATGATGCCAGTACCAATGATATCGTTTGGGCCATCCCATGTCCCATGTTAAAAATCTTTTGGCTGGAATTTGTACCCATGTCACTTCTTGACAAGCTCAGCTTACAGCTATCCCATCATCTTATATTATGAGAAACTTTCTTGCATGCGTTTCATATACTTTAAGCCATTACTTGAAGAGATGATTCAGGCCGAGAAAACTGAATCAAACATTAACAGGTAGGATGTGGTCCCTTAGTCTGTGTCCAGGTTTCCATGCCAGGAGGACTACTTGATCTGGTCATGGATCAGTCTGGATTCAGGCCTTAACTTCTAAAACATTTACTGACCTATTGTTATTTCATTTCTTCAGCTCCTTCATCTCTTACATATTCTCCTTTGAAGTTATTCTCCCATATACATATTCCCTACCTTCCGTTTCTTGAGTGAGAGCGTCTTGACAAACTATGAAAAATGAAGACTCAACTCTCACGTATTAGCTGTGCCATAAGTATGTTTTCAGACCTAATTACTGAATTAGTTAGTGCTAGTTTACAAATATCCTTAATAAGTCTGGATTAGGAATGGTTAGTAAAAGTAACTTTGCTGTTTCACAGTTCATCAGCTTGAGATAATTTAGTAACAAAGACTCATGTTGCAATCAGGGAAGGGACTCCCACTGACTTCAATGGGAGCTGGACTGGGACCAAAATGAAGTGTCTGCCATGCGTCTAAATAGCTGACTTTGTCACTGACTCATCATGTGAAGCCCTTCAGTACATTGTAGAATCATTTTATTTGGATTTGATTAAACATAAAAGTATTTTGCATGACTTTCCAGCTCTGAAAAACAAAGTCATTTACATAAGGGCTAAGCAACCACATAGCTATCCTCTTTTACCCTGGTTAATAACCTTAATCCTGCAAATATTTATGCATGGTTTTAGCTCTGTGCTCATGATTAGTTCCCTGGAATATTTGTTCATCTGACATTAAGCATGTATGCGTTTGCAGGAGGAGGTTTGGTATTGTAACATGCATTTGCTTTATCTTGTTTTGCTGATAGACTGCAAGTGCTAAGGGACAGGAAATGTAATTGTGTATCAGTATAGTGTATACAATATATGCTGTAGAAATACTGATCAAGAAAAATAGTTTTCTATTCCTACATATGCAAATATTAAGGGGGAAATATCCTTTTTTCCTCTGCATTCCAGGTTGTTTCACTTTGTGAGTTGCTAAAAATGTGCCTTTTATTATTAACACCTTTTATCAATCCAAAGAACAATAGAAATAGCAACTCTGCTCCAAGACTGGCCACATCTTGCAATAATTTATAAATGCCCTGTATTAAAAGTAATACACTTACTTGAACTTTTTCAAAATGTCCCAGGGTGAGCAAAAGCTTTTGTATTATTATTAGTTTTGACAAACGTGATTGTGTGCTGGCCATTGTTAAAGGGATCTGTCTGCCCCCAAACCCACTGAGAGACAAAGCATTTTTAATGAATTTAATTAAAACTTTATGTGGTTTATGGTGTTCACCTCCAGCTGGTGTGCCATTCTTCTCTAGTGAATGAAGTTTCCTCTAATGCATAATGATGTGTTTTATATGAGGGATGTTTGAACCCCCTTCCTAGTAGCCCTGAGGTAGTTTCCATGGTATGACACAGTGGTGAAGGATTTAAAATCAGGTCTCTCAAACTTAAGTGAATTATGTGTATGGTTAAATGCATATGCATCAATCCATAGATATGAATCTTAAAATAAGTTAAGGAATTTTTTTCTTTTCAGAAGCAGTCACTGTGGGATAGCTTATATGACCCATGCTGCTGAGCACTTGTCTGTGTATTAGCACCTTGACGTGAAAGAGTTTTATTATGTGATTGCTTATATTAGAAGTAGTATATCCATTGATCTGGCCCCCTTTGGTCACCACACTGAAAAGTGAAATCTGTACTAGGTACAAGGCCCTGATCTTGATGGGCACCCCTGGTGCTGCTGTAACAAAACTGAAGAACAATAGCATGTAGAGTTTCCTCTTAGCAATTTTTTTCAGTGCATTTTTGAGACATGTGGAGATGTTGCAACAGGCTGTGTCTTGCTCATGGCTGACTAGAACTGAAACCTGGTTCTCCAAATCTCTCATGTGAACAATGCTTTCATGCAGGGTCTGTAAAAAAGGCAGTGAAGTGTCTCTGTCTCTCCTGCAAGCTGTGCTCAGTCAATGTTTCTTCTCAAGGTCTTGATAATGGAGATAGGATGTTGGTTTGCTTTAGGCACTTGCTTTTCAAAGACTTGAGTCTGGGTGTTGCCAAACTGAAGTACAAAACTGTCTGTGTGGTTCTTTGGAGGCTGAGATCTTAGTTGTGCAAGAATCGTGATTCCCCAGAGATGAAGCAAGATATCTTGAACCAAAGCAACAGAACGTAGGAAGAACTCATATCTTACTACTTACAGCAGTAAGATCTCCTGAGAAATCTCAGTAATGGAGTCTACAAACTTTCAGTGTTTTTGCACAGACCAAGAAAGACTATTCTCTTGGTTGTACTCGGTTAGATAGAAAACTGGTTACAAAATCACCATGTACCAACATCTCCCTTTTATATTACCAGCCATCTCATTGAGATGGGAAGATCCCTCAATATGGCCTCACTGGAAGGTGACTCAGAAGAGAGGCACTCCAAGAGGTGGACCTGCAGGACCATCAGGTGAAAAAGCAATAACTGATAACCACCATTAGACCTTTTTCTTGCTGGAGTGGGACTTGAATTTTTGAATCCATCTGTGATCTTTAGTAGCTTTCCAACGATTAGTCAATAGTAATAAGATCAGTAAATGATCATATGTCTTCTCTAACTGATGAAATGTTATACAGGTGAAGACCACTGATCGTCTAAAACAGAGAGTACTTTAGAGAAAAGGCTAAACAGCAAGAGATTCAGCCCTTGGTGGTATGACAAAGAGCTAAAGGGCTGCAGGATCACTGTGAGCTAAATAATAACTCCTGGCCATGGGGAGGGACCAGAAATCCACATGAATAGTACAAGCAGGCAGATGGATAATAGACTGAAAAGAATACAGAAATAACAAAAAGGATGTGGAGGATGTGCTGACAACCACACAGGCGTATTTGTATTTTCCTAAGAAATGAAGAGAATGCTCCTGGAGGTGGCAGAGGGAAAAGAAGGGAAGAACTGACATCCTGCACAGGGAGAAGTCTGACCACGGACTAATGAGTCATCATGTTGCATCTCTTCTGATTCCAGATGCTCTGATTGCAGTTTACACCACATTTTTACTCTCATAGAGTAAAGGAGATGTTAACTTGGCCTGATTGGCTGCAATATCCCCTCCTGAGAATGTAAGGTTTCTGCCAGTCAACACAAATAGCTCTTCAGCTAAACGTACCAGCAGCTGAGCATTTGGGGAAATTCTCTGTTTGGGGGACAAATGTGTGGTTGGGGAGGAATTCTGTTGAGTCTGTCATCATCTGGTGGATTAGATATTGTGCAGAGGCAGTGCAAATCCAAAGCAACCCTGATTTAGGCACTGAAAGGGGGTGGCAGTCTCAAAACTGTTCCTGTTTGCATGCTGGCATGGAAACTCTGTCTCAGAAGGTGTATGGAGCTGGCTGAAATGAAGATCACACAGCCGTAAGGTCATGCTGCATCATGCAGCTTGGGAGTGTGCATGGCGCTAAGCAGAACGGACAGGGCATGGAAGGTCCTTTAACCCGTGTCCTGGCAAATCAGTGCGAGCCTCTGTCTTTTGTTAATGTTGTCAAGTGGCCAGGCTGTATGGCTTCTAGCTATATTTCTCTGGTCTTATGCTCTAAAACATCACGTCTATCTAGAACCCTTTGTTTTAGCAAGCAGTTCTGGGAGAAAGAAAAAGAGGAGAGGAGAGGAGAGGAGGGGAGGGGAGGGGAGGGGAGAGAAGAGGTGAG
>VWPW01001186.1:26539-128423 GCA_013389825.1 Crypturellus undulatus | reverse complement strand
GTAGAAGATAGCGTGGAGGTGGAAGACGGTGTGGGAGAGAGGGGTTGGGGGGGGAAAGAGGAGAGGAGAGGAGAGGAGAGGAGAGGAGAGGAGAGGAGAGGAAGGAAAAGACTTGGAGCCACAGGCATAGGCTTTGAACTGCATATCTGCCTTACATTTTTCTTATCTGCGCTGCTATTTTTTCATCAAACTGTGAAACCTGACAGCCTTGACATCAGACCAGTGGGTCCTCTGCAGACATAAGCAGACAGGGTCACGTGAAAGTGTCGAAATCCAGCTGTTCGTTTTAATCTTGCTGTTAAAAAAATGACAGAGGAGGAGGAAAAATAGGAAGGAGAGAAACAGAACCCTTGAAAATAAAGATTTATTTCCCTCGTAGATATCTTATACAAAATGGCTAATTAACAAAGGAGGAAGACGCATGAGAGCCTGATTTATAAATTTTATTAGTGTATGAAACTTCCACAGCAAGAATGAGAATTGAAGAATCAGCTGAGCTTGAAAGCAGGGAGCTTTCTCAGGCTGGCTGAAGGCTGAAGGTGCAGCCAAGCCTGCCACAGGCCTTATGCAGAACAGGGGCATTTTTTAGAACGGTGCTGCTAAGAATATTGGGCAGGATGTAGCAATGGATGTTGCAAAAACTGCTTTCTCTCACTCCTGATTGACACTATTCAACTTCCTGGCTTCTTCTTATGACTTCTGAATACGGAAACTAGCTACAAAATCAGCGTGTGCCAGCATCCCCCTTTGATTTACTGACCTTCTCATTGAGGTAGGAAGTTCGCAGCTCAGCTTACTTCTGAAGTAGGATTTACTTCGTAGAGCCTTTGCTGTGTTAGAGAAACTACTCTGATAGATTTTGTAGATAGCAGATTCAGATCCTCTCCTTGGAAGTGTCAATTGGAAGCACTGGCTGTTAAGAGAGGCTTGTGAGTGTGAGGGCAGGAGAGAGCTGTGTGCCCCTCGTGTGCTCTCTGCAGATCTCAGTTGTTCAGGACACAGTTCACTACCCTGAACATGAACAGGTTCCTCCCACTTCTTCACTCCTTTCTTCTAGTCCCAACCTTGCCCTCCCCAGTCTCTCTTATTGCCTCATTATTTCCCTTGACAGACTCACTTGGTTCCTGTTCACTCCACCTCCCCTGAATTCATATTTATAATTCAGCCCATCCATTTTTCTAGCTTTCCCAGAAAATCCATTTGCTCCTAAGTCTGTGAGGACTCAGGACCACCACTAAAGCCTCATCTATCTGGTACTCCTAGCAGACCTACTCTTAACTCCATGCCAGAGTCTGCACTGTGTTGCATCTGATAGTCCTGGTGCCTGATTGCTCCAGACTGGAGCACATCGTGCCTCCCTCTTCTAAAGAAAACCAGGACACTAGAAGATGAAGCAGTTGGAGGGAGGAAGAGCACCCTGAAGCCTTGGCCTCACAGGTGGTCAGTCGGCATGTGCCACAGGACACACTTGTCCTCCAGGGTGGGCACGGATCTACATCTTTTAGATGGCTTGGGCCAATACTGGAAGTTGAAAGTGAATCTGTGCTTGGATGCCACCAGCAACTGGTGGCAGGACAAAACTGTGAAATACAAGGAGGAACTCTGTGCAGCTGTTTTTTTAGGAGTCAGTCCTGCTTCTTAAGGACGAATTTCTGCTTCTGAGTACTTTATTGCCACTGTCACCTATCCTGTTGCAGGATGGTTGCATGTGATAAGAATTAAGTGATTTTTGGTGTATTGTTTCTGTACTTTGCATTTGGAATAGAGTACAATTTTTGGAAATGATATATTTCTGTGTAAGCATAGACTGACACAATTTTGAGGTGAAACAGCCTAATTAAAAATATGGATCAGAAGTAAGATATATTTAAAATATTCTTGGACTTAAAAGACTGATTCCATCAGAATATAGGGAGAATTTTATAAAGAGAGAAAAGAATAGGAAGAAAAACAGACTTTCAAACATAATGATATTTAGGAAGTCTGCCTGTATTTTTCTATGCCTCTGACTTCAGGCCAGATTGTCCATATGTGGAATATCCTTATAAGCATAAGGAAATTATACCATATTTTCTTCAGAAGAAATATGAGATTTGGCTCCTGTATTTTCCTTGAATGCTTGAAAATCCTTGGATCAAAGCCCACAGAATCTCTCCTGAGGAGAGATTTGAATGTGGATAATTATGCAGGAAACTATGAGCACTTTTATGTTTCAGCTTCATTTACTATTTAAGTAGAAGTTAAAATGAAATAAAAAGATGTATCATGTCTTATCTTGACATTTTTTTCTTTGTTTTGGAATCCAATATTCACACTGTCTCCAAAGACATAATGAAGAATTTTATGTAGAATTAGTTTAAATCTTTCTTCCAGTATTCTTTTTATTGAAAAATAATCTCTTTGAAAAGCAAAACTTTATATAGAGCTTGCCAGTATTGTCAAAGTGACATACTTCTTGTGACCTTTTCTTAATTTGCATAAATATTTCAATCGCTTTTGGTTGAATAAGTTTTCCTGTAGGTCCTAGAAAACGCTGTCCTATCTTGCTCATCTAATTAGGAAAACTCACAAGCAGCTCCTCTTCTGAGGGTAAATTGTCCTCTCCTGCACTTGCTCACCCATGCTAACAGTCTTCAGCTTGGAGCCCTCTGATGCCTTTGACACTCGGCTCATTTCGGTGGGGGACCACAGTAAAAAGAGTCACTGAGGACAGGGAGCTGTATAGCAGAGGGTATAATTCAGTTGTGGAGGAGATAAATCAATTATCTGTGTAGGAAGCAAGTCAGTCGCTGATTTGGCAGATCAACATGCTCTTTCCATCACTTTATATTGAATGGCACTTACCCCATCTGACTAACCCTCTGTGGGTATGGGTAATGTAGCTGGGTTAGGCAGTCCCAAGAAAGAAATGGGGGAGAAATGCTGAAGCCAATTGCAAAATCTCCATTAAGTAAAATGAGACCAAAGTTTTACCCTAGGGGTCCAAGTCTCTTGTGTATCCAGGCAGCTTTACAATGTTCTGGCAGACAATAAATCACATTCGCATTAACTTTAAAGCTCTTCTCCAGTCCCAGGGCTGTGTAAAACAGCTTCAGTGTACCTGAAAGTCAGGCTCGAACAATTTGCATACATTTGAATGATTTGTCCTGAAGTGATAAGCTGAAGTGAACTACAATGCCATGGCAGGAAAATCAGCAACGTAGCCTGAGACCTCCTCCCTCTGCCACCCAGCTCCACCATCCCATTCCCAGGCCAGCTTAATTAGGTTCTGCTGTAAGAAACCTAGCTCAGAATTCATTAATGTTAAACCTGGTGCCTCACAGGAAACAAAGAAAAGCACCTAGACCCATAACTGAAGGACGCTGTTTAGCAGACGCCGAGTCTGCACCATACTGTAAGAAGCTGACATCAAACAGGTCCTCAGGCTTCCTCCCACTACAGCCGATTCATTTCAATGGTCATAATTTACAACATGGATTGATAAAAAAGCCAATATATATATAATGGTTAAGGCGTTGATAGTTCTGCAGCCTAGGGCTGACTCGGAAAGTGATGGTCTGCCTTGCTCCTGGGATCTCCTGCTTTATTAAGGCAGACATACATGCACTTCATATCGTTAGCCAGTGGTGTGTTCTGCAGTTGTTATAAATATGTTCATTTTGGGGTCAGGATTTAAAAAAAAAAAAAGCAGCCTCTCTGATTTGTTGTAATGATGGTGTGCTGTCTGCACTGTGTCATTTTCTTTGCCCTTGTAGTGGGATAACATACAATTAGGGACTGATGTCAGCCTGTAAAATTTTGGTGTAAAATTTTGGTCGCACCAAAATACCATACTTCTTAACAAAGCTGGCAGACGTGTCCTCTGGCAGCAGCTGCTTGCCATGTGATTTAAAACTTCCTGTCACTATAATTGATGTGTTTTTATTCTTTCCACTTCCTGAAGCCTGATCAGAATTAAAATTGCTGTTGGAATTTCCTGTCAAAGCAACTCATTTATTCGCTGCGCAGCGCACTGACAGTACTTTGATTGGACATTGCCTTCAGCTATTCTCGGGCAGAGAGATTGCTGTGAATTACACTCCTTGCACAGGTTTGACTCCCATGCATGCCACATCTGCAAATATATACAGATTGTCCATCATGTGCTAACCTTGTCCTAATGAAAACTCCACATGTAAAATGTTAATGATTTGAATATCAAACCTGGCCACCTGCTGAGGCCCTGGCTTTCGTGTTTATTTAGGAAACCCCACAGAGTTTTCAACTGATTGTCTCACCATAACTTTCGTGTTGCCTACCAGAAAGGGCTCTGCTATATTTCTGCACTAAAAAGAATTTACGCCCTTTCCAACTTCCCTTTAAAAAAGCCAACTTATATGTTGCTTTAATTTTCTGCTTCAGGGTGCTATCTGCATTCCTGCCCAGAGGTGGCTGCATTACACTGGCGTGGGGCTGCCCTGCAGCTGCGCCTCAGAGTTTGCGCGGTGCTGTGGGATCATCCAGGGTGAGGGGCACCGCGTGCATGCAGATTGTTAGTGTTTGCAGCATAGGTGCAACGGGGTGGTAATTCTGTCCGTTAAGTGAATAACCTATCAAATGCACTGATGGATGGATCTTTCGGTTGCCCCATTTGTAATTCCGCTTTCCTGTTAGAGCTGCTAGAGAATTATAGGCTATTTTGGGAAGCTGAATAATGGATAAGTATTGGATTGTTCTGCAGTTATAACTGACACAAAGTCATTGTCACCTCAGAGTAGAAGAGATATAATGATACTTACTTAACTGCCTTTGTAAAGTGTTTTGATAACCTACGCTGAAACGTACTTACAAACCTGCAAAGTACTACTATTATTATTAAGGGCAATATATTATTTTTAAAGTTTTAACCTACATTATTTTGGGGAGGTAGTGGGAGTTTAAATATTCATGTGCGGTCTCCTTCCTTTGACCTAACTGGGTGCCAAGTGCTCTTCCAGCCTTTTAGGGAAACGTTCATGACAATTTTGGTCGTTAGCAGACGAGATCATTAAAATTGTGTGTGATTTGCACTCTGCCTGCAGCTCGCGGAAGCGGCTCCTGCTGCACTGTTCTCCGTGGTGTAAGGAATAGGGAGGTATCCCTGTGCTATCCAGCTGAGGAAGCAGCCATGGGATGCAGAGGGTCTCATGGGGATGGGAAGGGGAAAGTGGGAAAGTAGCAGCCGTGGAAGGGAATGGGCTGCAGTCCTGGCGGGGAGCAGATACTGAGGGTTGGGCAGTGGGGAGGTAAAAGGCACAGTCCTGCTTTCAAGGGCAGTGCCTGCCTCCTCGCTACAAAAAACATCAAGACTCCTCCGTTTTCTGGGTCACTCTGCAGCTAGATTTGCTATAGAGGAGAAAGCACTCAATAATGTGTTTGAAGGATGCCAAAAAGGGTGGTATGTAGTCAGTAAAAGAAGTGTCCAACTGTCGTGGGAAGGAGCATTAACAAGACTGAGGTTTCATTGACCAAGTGGCACAGCCAGGAAAGCCTCTGAACATTTGTATTTTACTGGAGGAAAACAGAAGTAAAATGCTACTTGGAAAAAAAAGAAGAAAAGAAAAAGAAAACCTGCCTCCTACTCGGGCCAGGAAAAGGCTAATGACTGCTAATGACTTATTTTAGCGCAGGCTTTAAGGAAGACTAAAGCTATTCAAAAGCTGGTCTTTTGGGCAGGGCTGGGTGAAGGAAACCTCACACTAAGGGGAGGGTTGCAGAGGCCCCGGGACATGTGTGTGTCATGAGACAGGGCAGCAGGAGCTCCCCTGGCCAATCCTTCGAGATTAGAGATTAAAAAAAAAAAAAAAAAAAAAAAAACCAAACCGGGACATCTGGGCAAAGCAAAAGGCAGCATCACGTTTGGCAAAAATAATGTCAATAGGACACTCCCTCATCTTAGACAGACACCTATATCTGTTTGAGAAGCTATAGAGAGGCACCGTGTTTGAGTTGGGAGTCTGCCTGTGACAAACTGCCAGGGAGCTTTGGTCGCCTTCTGAAAAGGAGTGGAAAGGAGAGTTAAAGTGAGTTCAGTTTGCCTGACTTGCAGATTTTTTTTTCCTTTCAGGAGAGTGCCCAGGATAGAGAGCGAAGTAAAATAAAAAAACACAAACAAACAAACTTGGTTTGCTCCTTCTTCAGCTGCCACGTCAGCCCAGCTGTAAATGCCCCATGTAGGAACAAGCCAAACCAACCGTCCCGAAGGCTCCAGGAAAGACATAATGCTGACACAACAGAAACTGAGTTCCCAACTGATTTCAATCACTAGATAAATATCAGTTTCAGCCCTAAATGATATTCTCAAGTAATTGTCCAATGCCCGATTGGGCTGGAACGGTGTTTCTTTGGAAGCAGCTCAGGCCAGCTCTAACTGCTCGGGAGCGTGTGGCCAAGAGCAGACTTATGTGCTGGAGCCCGAAATGCCATTAAACAGGCTGTAGTCGAGAGGACAAAATGCCGCGTGTGTTTAGTCTAATACACCATGGGACTTGTTTGCTACAGTTACAGTATTAAAGCTGTAATTATAGTCAGTGAACCACAGATGTACTGCAGCCATAGGGTTTAAACAGGGTGTTATTGCAGTAGAAGCCACCCCCAGTAGGTTGTAAGTTCAAAGGGTCATTTTTTTTCTCTCTGTTTAATCAGATGCTCAAGCCTATGGTCTTCCTAGTAATTATCATCAGGTATTTAACATCTCAACCTGTTTTCTTCTGCCTCCTCCATTTCATTTTAGTCTTTGTTTCTGTAACAGAAAGAGCAAAGCTGAATACTCACACAGGAGTTTAGTAACTATTTGGTGTTATGTTGAGTGGAAATGAAATACCATTTTTATGATGTTGCAGTAGTGGTTAGATACAGATATGTGACCCTGCTGCTGCATTGAGCCACAGTTCTCAGTAGGTAATGAAATAGATTCTTTGTAGTAGAGTGAAGATTGAAAATCATGGCTGAAAATATGGATTTTGGTGCAGGAAAGAACAAAAATAACCTCTTTAAGGCAGTGTAAGTGCAGAGCTTTTGGAGATAGTATCGAAATACACTTTTTTATAGCCTTAAAGAGATTTAGGGTTTTTCTGGTACTGTCAGTAATACTGCGTAGCAGCAGTGTATGTGGAAATGGTCTGAACATGAACACAAGCTTTTTGCTCGTAGGTATAGGTGCCTTAAGTCCAGATTTGAAGTGACTGAGGAAATGTCAAAATTCATATTTTTTTCCTCTCCATACTTGACAGAAAAAAAATCATATTGAACCCCAAAAGAGAAGATGATAGCTGAATATTGACTTTCCATTTTAGTGGTGAGCATAACCATTTTTTTTTCTGATTAAGCAGGACTGTAATGGTTACCATGTAGGAAAATACAGGTAATATTAAACTGAAATACGTCTGTCTAGGGATCCATTCATTTCCCCAGAATAGCCAGTTTCTATTTATATATGAACGTCTGTATGTTTATATATATTTAAATGCCCCATTTGCTACACTGGTTTTAGCTTCTTGTTAGCATCACTTCTTGTTAGCATGATGTTCTACAGCACAAGGCAGCTGGAAAAGTGAAACATGTGTTCAAGAATTTATGCAGTGTCTTTACTTTCTTTCATTAAGAGAACTAACAATAATAGCTACATATTATAAGTTAGCAGTGTTAAGTAGTATGTTATAGCTATGTCTGACAGACATGTTGTTTACATTCATATTTTATATTGGTGAAACTGTAGCTTTTTTATCAACATGACATTTTTCAAATGCAATATTTATACCTGTTCTTCCATACAGAGGAAAGTCAGTCATCTAAAAACATGATATGTTTTAAATCCACTTGTCTCCTTTTCAGTAATAAAATATTTCAAATGATTTCCCCAGCAAAATATCTAACTCTGCATGTTCTATATTCCAGGCCTTCTGTTAATTGATGAGAGAAAAATTTCTCACCTCGTACTAACAATAACCCATCTTATTTTAACATGGTTGAAACCTGATTTGTGGGTATGTATAACCCTCCCCTGTTGCCTATAGCAGTTTCTTTAGGGCTATGTTTGCCCTTCATTTAGTATGTGCTGTCTCTGCCAGTGTCAGTGGGAGTTGTTCAGACAAAGCAAGAGCTTTGGAGACCAACTTACCATGTTCCCCAAGGAATATCCTTGCCCAGATTGTCTGACTGTGGTCTCTGCGGACCTTGGAGAGGACTAAATATGCAAAATCCTTTTTTTTACATAGATACACTCCACAGAGATCTGTGATAATGAGCTGTATGGCCTAAGTACATGAATTAAACTGTGAATTAAATATAGATATGGCTTGAAAAGTCATCTTCGGTGCAAAAGTAAATAAACAAATAGATAATTAATCCACCACAACATCATGCCTTTAAAAATCAGACCTCCTTTTTAGTACTGTCTTATTGTAATATACAACCAGCAGTACAATATACCAGAGATACTCAGAAATATAATTGCTAGTCTGGATCAACTCTGAGATCCATCCAGTGTAGTACTTTGTTTTCAACAATATCCAGAACCAGGTATTTCAGAGGAAGCTTTCAGAAAGTTGGAGCAAGCAAATGTGGATAATTCCTCTCTCTTTTCACTGCACTCAGAAAGGTCTCTCTTAATATGTAGGGATTGTTTTAAATCCTTATCCATAAGGTTTTGGGTTTGTTCCAGTACTCTTCTTTTTTTTATACTCTCATAAGACCAGCAACATCCTGTCATAATGAGTACTAAGGTCCAATTGCACCTTATTTGAAAAAAGTATTTCCTCTTTTAAAGTTTGAATTTGCTGCTGTTGAGTTTCACAGAATATTCTCCTGTCCTTGTTTAGGGCCATAGGAATTTCAAGCTGAAACTTATCTGTTCTGTGTTTTATAAGCACCAGGGCCTCAAAGGTGTATTGGTCTTTGACTGACATTCCAGTTTCTGACAGATTCACTAGTGGATCAAATCCATATAGCTAAAAAAGAAAGATACAGAAACCTCTGCTCTTGACTCTCTTGTTATACAAGGCAAGGGTGATTAGGCCCAGTAGGGAATATTCACCCAGTCAGTGATCAGTTAGGAGAAGGTACTCTCTTAACCTTGCTGCCAAACTTGCATATATTCAAAAAATGAGGCTGAAGTTCGTATTGGAACAACAGGTTAGGCTGAGACTTGTTCAGCATCAGAAAGAAGTTATAGGTTTCTCGTTAGGCTTAGCTGGGACCAGAGGGGATTAGCTGGGACTAGAGGGAGTCCTCCTCAGTGGGTGAGCTCTGCCCACGCGTGAATATTGCTGGGATGTGTCTTGCCCCATCATTGCCTTCTCTGCAGTGCTCCTGGGAATGAATGAAAGGTCCTTTGATTTCTGCAGCTCTTCTGGAGACCCTAGCTCCAACCTGATCACTGAATTTAGCATCTGGCTAAGAGCCCAGTTCTATTTATGTTAGTTGCCTGGGTTCCCTGAGTGGTCAAGGACAGAGATGGACATCTCTAGGTGCAATTCTCTGCATCTGCTGAATGCAGGGTGGGATGATCTGTCTTCAAGAGATACCTATCTCTGTCTGTTGACCATACAGGGAGCCCAGATAGCTTGTTTGAACTAGATGATTAAACTTATGTAGGAGAAAGCCCACTTCGTGTGAGCAGGCAACAAATACGAGGAATGCAGCAGTGGGTCTTGCTCCACCAGCACGATCACGCATCACATGTT
Source organism: Crypturellus undulatus (assembly GCA_013389825.1). Classification (NCBI taxonomy): domain Eukaryota; kingdom Metazoa; phylum Chordata; class Aves; order Tinamiformes; family Tinamidae; genus Crypturellus; species Crypturellus undulatus. The sequence goes on along the minus strand of VWPW01001186.1, from coordinate 118,722 downwards.
GTCTGGCAGCTTGCTTAGGCAAAGGGCTTGAAAGATGCTTTGGGAAAGAGAAGAAACATCTCTTTGCTGCATGCAGCTGGCCATATGCTTAGTAATCACTTTTCGGGGGTCAAAGACTTTTTCCACATTTAGACAATGGAAGTAATGCTAGGCAGCCCAGTGATTGCTTCCTATTTTATACAATTGCAGGTTGTAGAAACATTTTTCTTCTGCTTGTTCATGTTCCCTCAAGCTTTCAAAAAGTACTAGGTCATAAGACAGAAATAACTCTGCATTTTAGGGAGTTATTAAAATATTATTCTGAATCTGTCCATTTTAGAAGAATATATTTGTATAGGTCTCATAAGCAGCTGACATGACAAGTACATTTCTTCTCTACATTGGCATATATTTTAAAGTTCTAAAGGGGAACTTTGTGACTTTGTGAATGATTTTTCTAGAATTTTGCCTAGTTATTATAAAATGTAATTTGAGCAAATTTGGTAAAGAAACAATGGTGCAAACAATGTGAAGTGCACATAGTTCTCTCATTTTCGTGTGGGATCAGGCAATCCATTAGTTTCTGTGTTTAATGGCAGACATGCAGGCTTGCAGGCATGCAGGCAATTTGATGGACTGCTGCATTGTCTTAAAAGGGACAAGTAAATAGATTGGATTCATGCAATAATAGTTATTATAGGACCTAGAGAAAGAAAAATGCCAATAACCGAGCAAGGACTAGCACACAAAACACAGTGGCTTTAATGCTTGTATAGCCTTATAAGATGGTTGTCTGTGTTGTACTCTTTTGGTTCTGCTTGGATATAATACCTGCTTAATACCTGTGCACACTGGATTGTCTGCAGGCATAGTATACTGAACGAAATGCAAAATTTTCCTTTCATCTGCTTTACACATTCTGTATCTGCACAAGGATCTTTACCACAATATTTTACACCTCTTCTGGATATGAAAAGACATCAAGATTAATGAGATTTGTTTTTCTTTCTATGTACAAACTAAACACACTGGACACATCACATCCTTTTAAAATAATCTGTGTTATTGTATAATGATTTTGCTCTTGCTACACCCTTAGTCACAAGAGCATTGCAAGTGGTTTCATGGAGTTCAGCTGTCAGCTCCATTGCATTGCTCACTGATGCCTATGGGATGTACCTTTATTCCAGTAACAGAGATTATATGATTTCAGGAAACACTTAAATGGTCAAAAGGCTTTGCTGCCAGTATCTGCTATGGGCGAAATGTTTCTGGCAACAGTCAGTGGTCTTTGCCACCTGACCAGCACACTGGGCTTGGCTAGCAGTGCAATATAACTCTTTGTGGTGATAACCTGAAGAAAAAAAAAGACCCATAGATGTCACTAAAGATGACCAGTCCTCTGCTGAATAACACAGGGATGCTAGGGTGCTGTGGAGAAGCAGATTTTAGAAGAAGAAATAGAAAGGGAGCACCTCTCCAGGAGGAACCAAGGTTTATGGATGACATCCTGCTAGGACAAAGCCAAATTTAGAGACACATGAAACATATGAAATGGGCACTATGAATTCTGGCTTTGTAGCTTCAGACTATTGTAATCATTGTATAAAAGTAGAGTCCTTGTGCATCTGACCCTCACCATGGGGAAGGGCCTTTCTGTTCAGTGGTGCCATTGGGGTGCAGAGAGCTTTGGGCCATGCAGGCTCCTCTGCAGCTCCTCTGGGAGCCCAGCACTGAGCAGGTCCCCCAGACTGGTCTCCCAGTTCCTGCTGGGAGAAGGTTGTTTTCTGAAATGAACTGCTGAAGTTGTTTCCAGCCAAAACCTGGCCTTATTTTCTGCAAGTAAAATAAAAACAGCTGAATTAGTTTCGGGATATGAATTCCTTTGGCATGCTAAAATCCTTAGCTGTCTCAAGCCAACCATTCTTCTGAGCCCATTATGGAGATATACCAGAGGAGAAGGTACAATAGGTTGATGCTGTACTCCCACAGTTAGTTCTCTGGGAGATACTATTAACTGAAGTAATTTAGAGCAGCCCTGAGGCTCCTCTCAGCCATGAAACATTCCCACTGGTTCAAGTTTGGAAAGGAGGGAGGGTGTGAGGGAAAGGCATAGGAGCATGGTTTTAGGATCTGAGTCAAAGTTGCTGCAGTCAGGGGAAATCTTTCTACTGACTTCAAAAGATTTTGAATCAAGGATGAAGGAATTTAAGACTGAGTTATGAATTATAACACCAAAAGATTATAGCTCCTCTGACAGGGGTAAATCTTATCATTCCTTAGTCGTGAGAGAAAAAGAAGTGTGCAAAGTGTGCCAGCTGCCCCAAAGATGCTGTTCTGCTAAAGCTCTCAGCTGACACAGTCTTACCTGTCAGTTTTTCTGTGATACTTTATATGATCATGCACGCTTTTGTACAAAGTGAAGTAGCTTCATGAAGCAAATGCTATCGTAGTTTCCAGATAAAAGAGCTGGGTATTCTATTTATTGGTGTGATCCATTGAATGTAATCTTTTGTAAACATACAAAAAAAACCCCTAGAAATTCTGTTGAGAACTTGATAAATAAGAGTTCAGTTCGATGCCATTAAAAAGAGTCTGAGTTTTGAGGAGATGGTATTGATTTGTTTTCAAATAAACTAAAAATTACAGCTGCACATAAGAGCCAGTTTGACTTTCAGTGACTCCCTGGAATTGTCTCTTTCTCTGTAGAATAAAAGCCTGGAAGTCTCATGCAATCATGTTGTCTCTTTTATAGACAGCGTAAGGGTTTGGTTATGTTTCTTCATCTGCGAGCAAAAAATAAGGCAAAATAATGCTACGTGAATGTCTATTAAAATAGGCTGTTTGTAAAAATATTTTTTCTGTGAATATGAAAAAGTATATGTAGGAGTTGGGCTTTTTTGTTATTTTTTTTTCCAAATAATTCTGTGTAGCTAGTAAAAAGTGCTAGTTAGGAAGTAATTTAACAGTGTTGTAAGTAGGCTGCACATATGCAAAGTTGTAGGTTGATTTAGAATCTTATGTAGAGTTGTGATAAGCAAAATGCTTGAAAGGGAGGTAAAATATCTGTAGTAGGGACCTGCTACAAATAGTGGCACAAAATGAAAGTTGCAGATTTGTTGCACTCTGTTGCAGTGCATGAACTGAGAGTTGCTGTTGAAACAAATGGTTTTGCTTTAGGAGTTGAGATTCATTTTCTTAAAAGGCAAATTTATAAACTGAAAGAGGAGTTCCCTCTGTAGATGGTACTGAGAGATGTGTGATATATTTAAATATGCAAGTAACTTTTCTTAAGAGTAACGTTTTTTGGAGTGTATCGAATCAGTATATTTTGAAAGGAAAAACAAGTTAAACTATTCAGTTACATGAAACTGAGTTCTGTGTACTGGGTGCTAACAGCCGAAGGCTTGCACAACGCTGCAGCACCAGTTTAGCTGTCTGTTGTGGTCTAGCACACAACTTGGCATGTAGGGCATATGCCTTTGAGATGGACTTTTCATCAGAGTGAATGACATCTCTTTGTAATGTACTCCATGCAAAATCAACAAAATCACAGTCTTCAGTTTCATCAGTTATATACTTTCCAGGCAAAATCGTATATTTGCACAGAGACACAAAGCTAAAGAACAGAGAAAGTTTAACCACAAACATCTTGATAAATATATAGACATGCATTCTCCTCAGACTTTGCTGTGCTAAAATGTGAAAGAGCTTTGAACCACTGAGCTGGTAAGAAAAATAAAATTTTCACCTCTATCATTGTATTTTCATTGTTCATTCTAGAAACAACAGGATAATCCTCTGTGTCTGTACCTTTATTTTGTTTTTGTCAGTGTGCTTTGCAAAGATCTGTTCTTTTAACATAGCAACTGAGGTGCTGCAAGGCAAGTGGTTTATCTTAATATGAGCTGGTGGCAGAATCAAGGCTTAGCCCTTCAATTTTCTTTTTCTCAAGTTAGACGATATTGTCTCTGACTGTATTATTGGAAGAGTAAAAGATACTGATTTATAGTAAAGCTAACTCTCAAGTTAACTGCAAGGAAACAGCCAGTAGAGTGTGCTGCGCTCTTATGATGAAAGGAAAAAAAAAAAAACCACTAGTTGTTGCTTTGCCTAAACTCCCCTACATTTATTTGTCCTTTATTATTCCTTAATATAAAATGAATCCTGCCAGGTTAGAATTTATATTCCTTCTTCCGTTGTGTTTTCTGGAGCAACATTCACAAAATCAGCAGGTAAACAGTACTGAATCACAGGGAGGACTGTGAACCCAGAGCCAGAAGTACAGTAAAGGAAAGCAATGGGGTCACATTATTTCATTTCAATTTCAGCCCGAAGTTCCCATTCTGAGAGTCCCATTCATGAAGATCCAAAAAAAGTGTTTACATTTCCAGTTCTCCAGCTGACCTTACCAGTTATCCTCTGACCCTATGTTATGATCTCAAAACATCTGTGAAGCCCTGGCAACTTCAGTGTTCAGGGGAGAGCCAGAGAGGGGGAACTGAGGTTGTACAGAATCTTTCATCGCCTTTTGCCTTGCTTATACAGACATTGCTGTATTTTCATGCCAGAGCTTGCATAAGAATATTTAAAGTAGTTTAATTAATTGTTTCTGAAGGTCTCTGTGGCACTGTTATATTATCTTTTACGATGTTGTCATAAGGGCTTGTTTTTTGTTTGCCTTTTTTTACAAGCTTATTGGAAACAGCATTTCTCCATGTGTCCAAACTTTTCCCGGCGTGGCACTTTCCCACCAGCTGGGAACGGAGGTGATGAGCATCCTTTGCAGCTGGTGGGTGCCACTCTCGTCTGGCTGATTAGCTGGCATGAGACGTCTTGTGACAGCGTGAAAAATGTCGTGCGTTGGCACACGAACCCGCGCCTTCTACCACGCATGCAGCACTTGGGCTGGGAGTTCAAAAGACGTGAGTCATGTACCACAGCGGAGAGCTTTTGCTGCTCACTATAATTCGAATAAGCCTCTATCTTCAGTTCAAGGGCTAGGAGAAGAGGTTGGGCTAGTTCTTAAAGGTTATTGCTGGTAAAAATCAATAAACAAAAAGAGGGCCCATGTCCTCCTGCCTTTCCACAGTGCTCACTCATGGCTTCAGATGGTTTTCAAGCTTCTCATTTAGCTTTTCAAGCTAAAATGAGAGAAAATCTCTCCAGATTATTATTTTGGCTTTGTATCAAAAAAAAAAAAATGTGATTAAAACAAGCTTGTGCCATTAACGCAATCTTAATTGTTTAACTAGAAACAGGACTTTTTTAGAGGAAAATAAAATTAAGTGGATTGGGAGAAATTTGATTTTAGCATTAATATGATCGAGATTCTGGAAACAATAATGGAAGAAGTGACCATAATTAAAAAGATGGACTAAACAGGTAAAACTGTAACTGTGTGTGAGATCAAAAGCGAGCAGTACTCTGATGCAGACAGCTCTCTGGCTTGTGCAAACAAGTGCTCCCATTGCCGCTGGCTCTGCTGGAGCTGCAGGCATCACAATGATCATAGAAAATGCTATGGAAAAGGGCAGATTTAGCAAATGCCTAAGATGACTGAGAGAAGATCACAGCTCTCAATGACATTTATTCAACTTTTACAACCATATATTTAGCGGGGTAGCAGTGTACTGGCTGAAGTTAGGGTGAGTCTTTAAGGACCTGAGTGCGTAGATCTCGCAAAATCAATGTGAACGTCCATAGCCTAATGCAGGTGCCATTTCTGTTATGTTGTTAATGTCTTGGGACGATATTTCTGTTATGATTTCCTCCAAATACCCTTCCCATGGCTACATGCTTAGGTATTGGACTAATAAGTATTCTCCTGTATGCGTTATACAGAGGAAACTAATGCAAAGACAGCATGAGACTTCTTGAAGCATGAGACTCCAGCTATGGGTGTGCTGGCCTCCATCCAGAGCGCTGGCCTCGGGACAAGTCTAGGGAGCTGCGTAGGGCCTTGGTTTGGTGACACTGGTGCTTTCAGGAAGGTGCCTGGCCTGCTGTGCTGGCTGCTGTTGGTTACCTGCTGCTGGCATCGGGCAGCGTGGGATGAACGTGGAGCCTGGAATGATGCGGCTCTGGCTGTGCCCACCTGTGCCGCAGCAAAGCTTGTTGCCATGGGGGAGTTTGCACCTCATCGCATTCACCCCAGTCTTGTGCGCAGTCTTTGTGGCACCACCTCACTCAGGTTCAACCAATTTTTGTGCACCACATTAATGAAACATATGTTTTCCTTTGTCACCCATCTTGAAAAGAAAAGAAAAAGATAAGGCAGATGCATACATGCCACATTTACTGTACTCGGGGAGCTGCACAGCTGACATGAAGATGAGATTTCATTCTGCTTTCATTTGCACTACTCAAAGAATTGACTAGATAATGCTTTTGGAGTATTAGGATATATGCATATGACAGTTCATTACATTAGAACAAGGTGTATGGTATTCAGGAGGCATAGTCAATCCTGCCTGCGTTAAAATATTTAAGTTAATTAAAAAACTGAAGGTGTAGAATATACTAGATTGCTGGATGAGGGTAGAATTACTACTGTAAAAATCACTCAGAGGGATCATTGCAAAGCCTGAGATTTCTGTGCAAGGAGGAAGAAGATGCAAGGAGAGAGTGCTTTGTGCTAATGTCCTTTGCCTGCGTGCCTTTGTGATATAATTGCTAGGTAAAAATGTAACAGTGTAAGAAAAAAGCATGGCGTGTCTGAATGGTAAAGCTTACTGCATTTACGCACAGGAGCAGAGGCTTCTCTTGCATCCCCGTGTGCCTACACAGCTTGCAAAGGTTCAGCCTTTTTATTTTTATTAGCAAGGTCCAGCCCTTGCAGAGCGGTTGCATAAAGATCCAGACAGTGCAATCCATGATAACAGCATGCTAAAGTCATTGCTTGTATTCCTTAAAAAGTCCATGAGAAGAAGCTGCTCCTGGGATACATATTTTTCTCTCAACATGCACTGTTCATCCATCCTTTCCTCCCATATGGCTTCCCTTCTCTAGAAGAAAAATACATATTTGTTTTTTTGCTAGAGCTGTCTTTTGTTTCTTGTTCTTCACTACCTGGTTGAGTAACACTGTCTGGGGCAAAAGGCTAAGTTTTCAGGAGATAATCTAAGAGATCAGCCCCATTACCTCCAAATGTTTACAAAACAGTCACCTATCAGAGATAGAGGAAGCATGTCAGATGCATGGCCTTGATGACAGTTTAATAGTGAAGCATTGAAAAATCTTGAGCGAGAAGAAAAAAAAAAAAGGCAATGACATAAATGTTTTCAAATGAAAAAGTGATTGAGCATTGAGGACCTTGATATCTCAAGGTCCAAACGCTGCTGCCACCCTAGCAGTCCATCGAGCTGACTTGATTAAGGTACAGCATACAAAGAAACTTGTGGTTACTTGAGGGTGGCTTTAGGCATTTGTCCAGAAGAACTCAAAACTAATGTTTGTATGCACAGCAAACACCTTAACCACTAAGCTCTGTGTGCTGTTGTAAACATCTCTCTTATTTATTCACATACATATTTGCACACTCTGAATGTATAGGTTTTGTCCATGTGAATCCCAGTGTTTGCATGCCTGAGAGACAGCGTGTCACAACTGCACCCACAAAATTATGTGTATCTAAACCAGACTACCCTGGGTCTTTGAAAACGTGATGTTTGCTGTTTCAGAGACATATTTTATTCTAAGAAATAGGTGTGTAACTTGTGTGATTGCACTGAGATCTGGAATTTCTAACACAAGAGATTTTTTTGACCCTAGGAGATTATGAAGTGAAGTTTTCGAAAAGTTTATCAGCCTAGGTATAAGTAGATTTGTGGCAGTTGTCCAATGAGATCTACATAGGTTTCCCAGCACAGACAATTTACATTTTTAACTAGAATGTGGTTACATTTTTTTTCCTAGGTTTAATCATTAAACACTGAAAATCTTAATTTCATCAAATGCAATCAAAGAATTTTGTATAGTAGTAATTAAAAGTATAAAACTGGCATTCAAGCAAATTGAACAGCTGCATTGGAGTATTTTTAGCATTCATCCCAATCAAAATGCACAAAGGGCTTTTATTTGTCTTAAGGAGTATTTGCCGGGTGTAGCTCTGGTTTCTGTAATTCTACAACCTTACTTAAAATACACATGTACTTTTAAAAATTAGGTACTGATAAGCAAAAAAATTTGTTTTTCCCCTATAAGGCAGCTTAGGTGAATAAGTTCAGAGGGCTGACACTGGCTCACTTGGTTTTACAGGAAGGAGCTTCCAGCTATAGTTGAACTGTTTAAATAAGGAAACCAAAAGCTGTTCTGTTGTTTCTGTTACTTTTACTGTACTTCATGTGTGGCACTGAGTTTTCCATATTGCAAATGCCACACATGGAGTTGGAGGACCTTGTTTCTCATCATTCCTAGGCGCTGCCACGTTGTGGCAGTAGGTCTATTTTTTTTTTGTTTTTATATTTTTACTGAAATGCCCAAGCTTTTGTGTAAGTCAGCCAGCGGAGTCCTACATAATCAGCTATATAATTAACTAAGTGGTAATTTTAAGCTTCAAGTACCAACATGTTCCATTTCCCTACTCTGTTTAGAGACTGAAGGGGAAGTCTGAAGAAATTTTAGAAGTCACTTTAGATGCACCAGGGTATTTTTTCTCAGCTCTCTCTACTTCATGGGATATAAGATATCCAGGTCATGTTATATGATAATACCTTGCAATGTAGGAAAGGTCCCAAATTCAGCTTCTGTCCAGCACCCCCAGAATCCCCTGACCAAGTGTGTGAGGGCAGGATGCAAAGATTATGCTCACAAAGTGACATGGTGGGTCCAAGGCATGACAGAGATCTCTGCTATAGGCAAGTGCAGCGAAAAACATTTTGGAGTAGGAAGGAGAAGGGGTGGGGTAGATATGAATGAGCAGCTCCATCAGTATATGTGCCCATCGACCACCTTCTGGCCTGCCTCTACTACTGCCGTGGAGTTTCTGTAACTGCGAGACGGGTTCATAAGTGCTCTACAATCATCTCACTTGGATTATCTTGAATCTATCTTACCATTACCCAGGTCCCTCATCTGCTGTGGCCTCACAAAGACCATTTGAGCTGAGATATAGGTATATAAGCACAAACTGACATGGTTTCATATTCAGTTCTCTCCTCCACTTCTCCATTTTTTTTTCCCAAGAAGTATGAAATAAAAGCACTTCCTAAATATCTGCTGGGACAGAGATCCTGCTTTGTCTTGTAAACACTTAAGGGACCTGTGTCTGTCCCTTTGCATGGCCAGGCCTGTGCTCGGATGCTTCATCCCTTGCACTCTTCTGGCTTCCCCCTTTGGTTTCACCCTTTGCTCCATCTAGCTTTGGGGCCTGCTTGCTGTTTTACAGATCAACTTGTGTTAATCAAAGCTGTTCACCCTACCCTAGTGATTCATTTTATTGTCTCCCATGAAGTGCATTAGCTCAAAGTTAATGAACTTTCACTAGAGCTCTTTCCTGTTACTTGCTGCCATGAAGCATCAATCAGTATCACAACAGTAAGTGCTAGTTTAGTGTGGATGACATCTTTCAAAGGAGGGATGCAGCTGAGGAGGTGAAAGCAAGTGGCTATTTAGAGCTCAAGTCATCAATTAAATTACTCAGTGACAAAGTCACTGTCTTGTTCTTTAGTGATGTTCGTGTCATGTTGCTGTGCTGGGAGGTGATGATGCATCATTGCACTCTGGCGCTTTGTGATGGTGTATCAGTGCGGGGGATATTTTCAGATAGTGCCAGTATTCTGCAAGCTTTGCGGGCAGGAGATGCTATAATGAATGAGAGAAATAATTACTGAATAACCCCTCCTAGTGCACTGGGATCTGGGGCTAGAACTCCGCTTTAATTTAAGTGCATTTTACTCAGTGAAAGAGGAGACCTTGTAGCTGCTACCAAACCACATTCTCTGGGGCCGACTGGAGAAGATATTTTCATACATTTTTATGCACACTAAACTTGCAAGACCTTTGCATAGCTGTGTTAATCTCTGGTCTTTTCTTGAAATTTACTCTAACTTGAAAGGATGGGGTGTTGTTGACAGTTCCTCTTGAGAGGGTGCAGAGGAAGTGCTTTTTTGAAAGGTCTTCTGAGGCAATTTGAGTATAGTGGAATTAGGAAAACACAGGCATTCAAAACAGAGAGTAACACAACTTGAAGAAGGATGGATTCATAAGCCTCAACTTCCTTCATGGACTGACTTCCATCAACGCTGACTGGCAGGGTAAGCCCAGAAGTGTTGGAGAAGCTACTCACGTGCACTCAGAAACATCTATATGCTGTCGGCCAGTCCTGGCCGTAGTGACACACAGTGAAAGGTGTTCACCTAAATTCTAATGATCAAACATTTTTCTTACCCAGGACTGCTTATTCTGAATTTTGTAGACTCATGCTTGTGGGAACTGTGTCATGCATAGAAAGCCATTTTTCTATTAACTATTGGCAAGAAAACACCGAGCTAAATATATGGAACACATGATTACAGTGGTATTAATTAAAAATACTTATCAGTCTAACCTGTTGCCAGTGCCTGAAGAGGTTTCTAAAGTATTTCACTGTAAATTATTTGTCAGTGAATGATGAAAACATTCTTGTTGTTTGTACTTCAGGGTTATCCTCTTAATAAGTGGCTGCCTGCCTGCCACCCCCGGTATATGTATTATTTTCCCTCACAAAGGTGTTTAAGGTAGAGAGAGACCTATTGCTTGAGTTAAGATATCATGTTTATATTTCAAAAGGCAAGCTGAAGCCTTCAGATTTGGTGTCCAGCTGAGAGAAGCACACGTTTAGAAATTACAATATTGGTATTGGTTATCTGGAGCTTTAGGAAGTGGCTGAGAGCTGGCAGTCAATTAAAACTGGGCTGGAGTTCAATATCAGAGTTACGCTGCCTGTTTTTGTAGGATGTACTTGAATCCTGGGCTATGCTGCAATATGGTTTTGATGTAGAAGTATGTAAAAAGGAAATGTAACCCTTAGAAGCTGTCTGCATTTTCTGGAACAGACAGGTTGTTCTACATAAGGCCAGCTCAGGACTGCATTTAGAGTAGAAGCTACACCCCACACACTGGCGTTCAGATTTTCACCCCATTTTTTTCTGGTGCAAACCAAGGGTAAATCTGCTAATGCTGAACAAGGATCTGTGAATCTGCCTGCATATCTGAATCTCAGAGCAGAGCTGAGGTCTTGACTCTCTGTCTCCTGCTGAATGCTTGGCTTTGGGGTGAGTTCTGTTTGGTAGCAGAAATACGAGATCTTGCTTCTGTCAGACTAGGAGAGATAAAGCCCTTTTACTCTAGGAAGAAATGTGGATGCCCTGTGGGTTAGGCGCAGAGATTCCTGGCTCTGCTATGGCAGATCTGTCTGATCCTAGGAAATCTCAGCACCCAGCTTTCTATAGCAGCTGGTTGATAAAACTGAATTCACACACAATTTTCTATAAGGATCTGGATTTTTTCTTTTTTGTTGTTTAGAAATTCAGTGATGCTCAGCAGCCCAGAAAGGTGCTGCAATAGAGATTAGGGTGTTATCCTCTAGTCACATAGATTGGGACCCTAAAAATAATGTCCACTCACTGTGAATGAGTTGCCCAGATCTATTAGTGTTAAAGAATTTGGAGCTCACAGGAATCTTCTTGTTCCTATCAGAGAAAGTAGATTAGGTTATTGTTCCAAAGACCTGTCTTTCTTCTTTTTCTTTTCTTTTTTTTTCTTTCTTTTTTCATTTATCCCTTTTCCTTTTCCTTCTTTTTTCTCTGTTTTTTTTTCTTTTTTCTTCTTTCCTTTTCCTTTCCTGTTTTTTTCCCTTTTTCTTTCCTACTTTTCCTCTTTTTATTTTTCCTTTTTTCTTTTCTCTTTTTTTTTCCTTTTTTTTTCTTTTTCTTTCTTTTAATTTTTTTCCCCTGGCATAGTTTGGGGGATGTAACAAGAGCATTTGGGAGCATTTGCAGCACTGTTGTGTATTCATGAAAAATACCACCTCCTGGCCCCATGAGTTGGAGAACAAGTTTCGAAAGGGAATATTTCCCCTAAGGGCCTTCCCCAAAGACACTGAAACTAATTAAAAGGCTCCCATTAACTTCAAGAAGTTTTGGATCCAATCCCTGGTGTTTTTGTTTTCTGAGCTGACTGCAACCACAGTTTGCAAACCTCGGTGTGAGGCAGCTTAGCTCCGATGGCATTCCCAGCAACTGATGCCCCTTGGAATAGGCCACAAATGTGTAAAACAGATTCTTCTGTTTACAATTCTTAAATGAACCCATTTAAACTCACTTTAAAAAGAAAGGAAATCGTTGTTCCATTCGCTTTAAGGGTTAATTATGCTGGCTAACTAGACTATGTAATGAGGAAAGGATCCAGGGATCTTAGGCCTAGGAGTGAAGTCATGCCCCTTACCAGTAGAGAAAAGAATGGTAATTGCCTGCTGTGAGTATGAACATATTTTGCTGGCTAGCAAAGAAATGGCATTGACAACTGGCAAATGTACTCTTCTGAAGAAAAATGTATTTTTGAGGCAGGCACATAGCCAGCGTTTTCATTCAGGAAGTCTCATAAGTGGAATCAAAACTCTTGCGGAGGTAACATGAAACTGTGCGTTAGAAGGTTGTTTTTTTTAATCCCACATTTAATTCTGTCAACATTTCATGCTGGAATAAGAAAAATATTCCTTAGCTTGGCTTTAGTTGACTCCCCCTCATCTTTTTTCCCCCGCTCAGTTCCTTTCTCCACCCTTCTCAACATTTCTTTCAGCAACCTATGTGTTTAGAAAGCCGTGATCTTCAGGAAGGAGGTGATGGGGTCTCCTCTCGGGCAGCCGTGCGGGCAGCTCTGCACTGTTTGTGCTTGGCCCAGACCTGGGGAATGTTCACGACCCTGGATTCAAGCCAGAGGGGTGGTCCAGTGGACACGGACCAGGCCTGGGGACCAGCGACCGTCCGTTCCACCTCAGATGCAAAATACGACCCTTCCTACGTTCTCATGGTGATGACAGTTTTGCCCTGAGATAAGGACTCGTAATATGCTGCAGATTGAAGGACAGAAATGAGACTTATGAAATGGGACAATTTTGATAGAGTGGGTATAACGGCAGCAGGAATAATAATTAAGTGCTGTAGTGTATTTATGAACAGTGTTGGGGTCATGTCTGCAAATAAGTTTAGATCCTGGTCTTCTGAAAATCTACACTACAGAGTAGATTTGTACATAATTTTAATTTAATTAAGAACTGAGACTCTCTGAAATATTAACCCTCTGCTTTTGCATTTAAGGATTGCTAAAGAGCTGGAACTTTGTGTCTTCAGTCCACATATAGGCACTTAAACAAATAGCCTGGTTACCCAAAGTGCTGAGCATTCAGCCTCTCTGCTTGATTTCAGTAGGGTTTGGCCTAGAAAAGGACTACTGAGCTGAGCTCCAGTCTTTCCTTTCCTCCCCCACTTTTTAGTGGTTTAAACTGTGTTCCTCTCTGCAGTACTTCATTTTCCAGTCATGTCTGCTGCATTTCCTGGGCAGCAGTTCCCAAACGAATCCCTAAACACCACTGCATGCAGACCTTGCAATCACAGGGATCCCACAGGTATCCCAGTTTCTGCAACTTGATTCCCTTTTTGTGCCAAACACTTAATTTCAGCAAACTTGGGTTGACAATGCCATTTTTATTTGAACCTCTATTATCATTTTTGCCTATCCCATTCCTGATTTCTCAGTGCTTGCAACATAGCTTACAGTTAGTTTATGCTTTGAGTATTTATCTATTAGTAATGAGACCGTGATCACCTTCTTACTCTGTATACTCTGGCAAGCAGCTATCAGATAGCAATTCCTTCTTGTCATCAGCCAGAATTTGATCTGTGCCACAGCTCTTTTTTTTTCCTAAAACCATTTCCTTGTACCATTAATTTCCCCCAAAGTTACCCTTCCTTACAGCGCAATAAATGCACTGTTGTTTAAGACTTATCTTAGTCCCTTATGTTCAGTCTTCCAATCTTTGTTGATTGTATTTTGTGCAGTTCTTTATCACAAAGAACCTTAACTTAGGGGAAATAAAATAAATATCTAATGCCTTAAATTTCTGTCACAGCAACTTTTTGTTTTTGAGAGTCTTCAGAGATGAGCAAATTTGCTGACAGAGAACTGGTTTGTTCAGGCTTTTCTATTTGCCACAGAAAAAGTAGCATAACAAAGTACAAATGTTCAACAAACTTGTGTAGTAGTGAAAGCCTGTTTGGAACAGAAGCTATAAGAAGGCTTTATCATGACCTTATTTATGGATAAACTTAAAAAAGTGCATGTGGGAAATAAATATTTCTTCTTTCTGTACACAGTTTGCTGTTGTTGAATTTTCTGGCAGTTTTCTGATGGCATTGTAGGGGCAACACAGCGAACAAAATCAAAATTCCTTAAATTCTTAAAGGAGTAAAGAAATCCAAGATGCCTGTTGGTGCCAGGAAGAAAATAAAAGACATTTTAGGAGTCTGTCTGGATTTCCTCTGAACAAAGATGAAAGTCATTTTGGACGGAGCTCGGCTCAGAACGGATTGAGAGTCTTTTGCCCCACATTGTTTTCTGGTGCTGCCAAAATAGTGTAATTGATGTAGGTGAATATGAAAGATAAAATATATTTGTCATTAACTCTGGGAAATATTTTTTGTCTTTTTACAAAAGCATTCATAATAACTTAATGGGACTGAAAAGCGAGGGGCAGACAGAAGTCCTCTATTGAGTCAGGGATACAGTGCACCTGTCTACCATTTTACTTGGCCTGTGCATAAATAGAGGGCTTTGGACCAGGTTGCCATTAATCTCTCATCTTTCATTATTATTCAGTAATTTAATCCATAAAATACTTTAAGTGGTATATTACAAACCTTTGATTTCTAAATGATTTTCCTCACAGATCTTTTTTTCTCCCTGCGTGCTTATTGCATTCCTGTGCAAGCGGAAACCCTCTGTCTGCCAGCAAGGCCAAAGCAAAGTTTTCGGCAGGGCAAACGGTTAGCCTTGCTTTTGAGTTGCAAAGCGCTTCCCAGGAGATGGAAGGGTCTGGGACGCACACGAGGGGAGCGGGGAGCGCGCAGACCCTGCGGGATGGAGCATGCGGACGCAGGGTGGTGGTGGGTAAGAACATCCTTTGCCTGGAAATGAAACTTAGAGGGAAGGTCTAGATGTGTTTCATCTTGTAGGCTCCGGGGGAATTAGCAGACGTAAAAGAACAGCACTTTCTGCTTGCTGCCTACTAGATACAAATAACTCGCTCTTGCTTAGACGATGTCAGTGTCAGGCTATCAAAAATGAGGATTCAGAGACCTCAGCTACACCCTGAGGTTAGTCGTTTCTTGAGAAATGTGTGTAGCAATTTATTAGCCAGTGCTGGTAACAGGAATGTTCAAATAAAAAAAAAATTAAAAATACACGGATTCATCTTTTGTCCAAAACCAAAGCAACTTTCATGTTTTAAGATGCAGTTACCTTTATTTTTGAGTCAGCTTTCTTCTAATACTTTTGGAACTTTCATGACTGCGGGAAACAGAAATATGGGCAAACTGCAGAATACCATCTGTGACCTGGCTGAAACCTGGATGATCTGGAGATTTGAGAGCAAAAACATTTTCTTGTGAAATTTTCAGTGTACTTCCAAAGGAAAAAAAAAAAAAAAAGATGTTGGAATGAAGTCCTTTAAACTCTGGAGAAACATCTGAACTCCGGGATATTCACCAAACCAGACCTAAAAAATAAAAGGAATATTAAAATGAAATGAATGTTTTTGAAAGAGGAGAGATTGACATCTGTGGAGATCAAACATTTCTGCTCAGGCACGGAGCTGTTGGCAATGCGAGTTCACACACACGAGCCTGCCAGGGCTCCGCAGCCAGAGTTGGACTGATGTTCTGCTTTTCCCCAAGTGAACTTCAAGCCCTATGTCCACAGACTTTTAATTCTTCTGTTTCACTGAAGGATTACTCCCAAAGAAGTCTCAATTTTCCCTCTTTATAGTGTTAGAAGTCTAGTTTTACCTTCAACATCAATGAAAATTGTGGTTTCATTATCTGTTTTCATTTCCCTTCACTCATGTCTTTCCCAAAATAGGTAACTGAGTATTTTGTATTTTGTATTATTCTTCCCAGAAGTTGGCCAGTACAACACACACAATGGCTGTGTAGTTTTGCCTCAGTTTGACTTCTTGTGATCTGCTCCTCTGGCTATTTGTTTTCACAGGAATGTTTGGGTTTTAAAGCTACCAAGTGAACGTCCCCAAAATCACAATTTCCACCACCAAACGCACTTCAGTGATGTACCTTAACTTTAGTGGAGAAAACTTGCTTCTAAGAATAAGATACAAATTCAGAGTCTTGTCCTTTTGCTGAGACAACCAACTCATGTGCTATCTAGTGGAGACACCTGTCCCTTAGGCCTGAGAGAGACTCAGCTCTTCACCCCGTTTCTTTGCCACCCTTTTATATTGGAAACAGATTATGGACCACTTTAATAACTGCCTTTTGTTTGTTTGTTTTTTCGTTAATAGGAAAAAACAGAAACATTCTAAACCAAGTTCAAAGGGAACTTGGTCATCTCCATTTCCTCATCCAGGAGGAAAGGAGTAAAATCTGTTTTGCATTTAGCTATCAATCTAGAAGTAAATTGAATTAAATGCGAAAATGTTTGAAAGCCGAGTTGTATTTCATTCCAATGGCATCGCTGATTTAAATGGGGTGGTGGAAGGGGGGAAAGAGTTTAAATATTCAGTATTTTTATGATTAAGTATCCCTTGTGCCTCCACCACACCTCCTCTGAAAACAAAAAACAGAGCATGTTTGGAAAAACCTCATCACTGCTACTCAGCAAGGCCCTGATGGCCATTCTGTTAAAGCATAGTCCAGAGCAAGACGAAGTGCTGAGCTTCAGCAGTGTGCGTGTGTTAGCACCGCTGTGTTTGAATGTGTGTGCATGTAGGCTTGCACATGCAAGTCAGACCTTGTGCAAATATCTAACAAGAGCCAGAACCTGTGCTCTGTATACGTTACAATGGTCTTGCAAGGCAAAAGGAGGGAAAGAAACATTCCTTGAATTGCAAAGTGCGGTAGTGGAAGCAAAGCTATTTGAATATCACTGGGCAGAAGGAGAAAAGGTTAGTCAGAGTTTTCCAAGGGAAAAGAAAACCCTGGTCTGTTGTTGAATTCTGAATTCCGTAAGGAGGATAGGGAGGGAAATATAGCTCTGCTATTTGTTTCACGTAAGAAATAAGTCACTACAAATGATCTGTGTCTCTGATTTATATAGAGTATTTGATCCTTATAGTATTAGGCAGGCTTACAGGATGACCGATATAGCAATTGAAA
Source organism: Crypturellus undulatus (assembly GCA_013389825.1). Lineage (NCBI taxonomy): Eukaryota > Metazoa > Chordata > Aves > Tinamiformes > Tinamidae > Crypturellus > Crypturellus undulatus. The sequence goes on along the minus strand of VWPW01001186.1, from coordinate 101,377 downwards.
AGAAAAAAATAAAAACAATGGAAAAAGGCATGCAAGTTTGAGAAAATATTGTGTGTGCACTGCATTTTGTGGAACACTGATTCTTTATAGGTATGTGTGTGTAAGTTCAAATTACATATGGACTATGCTTTGTCCAAAGAAACCAGCCGTGCTACAAATAAATATATCCTTAATGTATTTGACCTTTTTCAATAAGAGATAAATGGGATTGCCATTTTCTGAAAACACTGTAGTAGTTAAGAATAGTTCAAACGAACACTAATGAGATGCACTGAGATAAAGGCTGTTATTCACCAACGTGTGACAAAAAGAAATAATATGAATATGCATATTCATATTCGGCATACCCAAACAGTTCAGCATAAACAGCAAAGCTGGCACCACACTGGTGTAGTCTGTGAACAGAGGTTCTGGTCCTTACTTATATTTCTGATGCTAAGTGCTGCTGTCAGTCTTGATTTGGTCACTTACCCAGGCCGATCAAAATAAGGAGGCCTGGATTCAATCCCAGCTCTGACAGTTGGGCTATTTCTTTCTGTTGTGATGAGAGTTCAGAGTTTGGGGCTACAACTCCAGCCTGAACACCTTGATTCACATTGCCTAGCTGTTGACTTGCCGTCTGGCACAAGGACAGAGTGAGACAACTCCAACTGCAAGACAGAGAAACTCAGCTGAGTAGGAACAGAGAAGGACATTCATCTGAGCTCAGATCTCAGCTTTGCAAAACAGGGTGGATGTACCTGGCTGAAACCACACGTCAGAGCCATGAGCATCCATCCCAACATGGCTAAGCGAGAAGGGATGAACTTCCCCTTCATTGGCCATGGTCTGACTTACATCGGGGTCTAAGCAGCTAAACTCAACAGCAGGCAGCTGGGCTGATAGTAATATTTATCTGGGATAAATAATGTTTATAAAGAACTCTAAGGTGCACTGTCCAGGAACCCATGAAAAAGTCTGCTACATTAACCTAGCCTTTATGGGAAGATACATATTTTTAATGTTAATTCTGCTGCATCTTTAAATGAGATGTATTTTACAAGGTAATTAAGAAGCCCTTCTTTTCACACAGTTGTCAGGCTCACACTTTTCCCACTTTGCCTCCAATGCACAAAAGCCATGAAGAAAATCTTTCCGTGACATGATGGCATTACCAGCTCTTTTCAAGTGGGAGGACTGTACTCCTACACAGCAGATTTTCCCTGTGTTGTGGTATTCATGCAGCAAAGAGCTGTACTTCTGAAGGGTTTCTTGTTTAAGCTCTTTCATGCTTCTTGCCTTGGAGACTTCTTTTAGACTTGTAGCCAAGAGGAGGTCAGGAAGTGCTCCGTGCTGCAGCTTCTTTTTCTGTATATGTTTCTATGTGGTTCTCCACAGATCCGTGGAATACATTCCCTTCCATCTCTCTCCCTTTCAGAATAGTTTATGTTTCATTATTTGCAGATGGAAAAATGATAACTTGACAAACAGAGTAGGATCTTTTTATTTAAATCATCATCTTCTTTCAGCTTCTAATGTGCTGTAACAGGGCGATACTGAGAATACAAAAAGCTCTCAGATTTTATTTGTCCAATGCATGAAAAATGAGCTTCCTTGCACATTTCCATGTGAGATTATTTTTAGTTGTCATTCTGCTGATGGAATCTGCCCCATCTCTGTGACTTGCAGATTTGGCCAAACTAGTGATGCAGTTCCTGCCTGGGATTTCAGGTGGCTGGGTCTGGCTTTAAGAAGGCTGTATTTTCCTCTCTTTTGCAATTTTTCATTGCTAAGCACGAACGGTGACAATCAGGCATAAATGAAAACTTGAAAAAGCCACTAGGATTTCAGCAGCTAGAACCATCCCATCTGACCCAAGACACACAAGCTCCATTCTCCAGTTTTGTTTATTTTTTCCCCACCATGATCTACACCCAGAATGCTCTAACTGCACTTGCTCCTCACATCCCAGTCGCAAAACCAGGAAAGACTCTTGAACCCAGCAGTGCTGTTAAGCCCTTGTCGCATGGTCTTAACCATGAGTCAGAGCCCTGAAAAGCAGCAGAGTTTGAGGGTAATGCCCTGCCCTTTGTTTTTGCTCAGTTTCTTCTCTTGCCCTTTTTCCTCTGATATTAAATTTCAGTGCTGTAGGGGAAATGAAGCTCTGACAGTGCGTGGGGCTGTTAGCCAGCGCTAATTCGGAATCTGTCAGCAGCGTATGCAAAACTGATGGCGGAGAAGCAAGGGAGAGGCGCAGGGCTGAGCCTGCCTGGCAGCGCAGCAACAAGCCCAGGGAACCGGAGACCCTGCTTGGGCTTGTCCCAGCCCTCGCTCCTCTCTCCGTCCTTCCACCTTGGCTGCACTGCCCAGGGAGGACAGAGCTTCCCCTTTCCTTCTGGCGGCCCAGGGCCATTGATGGAGTGCCTTGCTACCTGCTGCCTAACCTGCCCGTGCCCAAAGCCACGCTCGAATCAAGAGCAGCAAGACTGAGTTTGTAGCTACCCGGTGGGAGACTTGGCACAGCTGAGCTCAAGGCATCAGGAGGACGTTCTCCTTCCTGACCACTGTGCTCACTGCTGCAGTTTGCATTTGTGTCTGTAGAAACCGATGGAGTACACCTTAGGGTCTCTTGCAGCATCCCAGTTTTCTAGGATAGCGAGCTTTGAAGTGACAAGCATTCATGAAAGAAAGTAATTAGTTCATAGCGGTACATGCTTTTAACAACTTGAATTAAGAACCAGGGGCAAACCCCTAATCTTTCCTTTATCTTAAGTTAATGGAATACGTGTTTTTATAACATTGATGTCATGGAATCAAAACAAAACGCTGCTTTGCTGTCTCTGTTTTGCAGTGAATCATGATTGTCACTGCAGTATAACAGTTCTGCTGTTATCTTCCACCTTCTCTCCCCAAAAATCAACTCATAAAAAACCTGTTTGGATTTTAGCCACCTGGTTATAGTTAGTTTCTTATTTTAAAATAGCTTTCAAAATAGATCAGACATTACACTGTTAAAAACAATTTTCCCTGCAGGTATTGAATATCATACAGGGCTTGTAGTAATAACTGATAGGTATCTAGAATAATCTTCAGTATGGACTGAGACTACAAAGATCTGTCAATCACTGCACTTAACTTTAAAACACAGATGATTTGAATTCATGTTAGCAGCATGAGGAAGTCAAAAAAATGGAATGGTGCTGCTAGGAGAAAAGATGATAGGATTACCTCTGCTGTTAGCCTTTCCTGCTACTTGTTTGAGATACTAAATCAAGGTGAAGTTTATGAAAAAGGCTACAACTGGGGTTTCTAACTCTTCATTCCTGCTGGGATTTTCCTATTATAAATCTGCTGTCAGAAATGAGTGCTCTACTTGTGGCTTAATTTTATGCAGGCACAAACACCTTAGTTCAACACATTTTGCCAGAGACAGTCTTGACTCTCTTAATGCAACGGAGTCCTCATTAACTGGGACCTGTGAAAAAGAAAAATGCACACATACGCTTTTGTCGTTGGTCATTCATGAGCAGTTTGATGAAAACTGAAATAAAACATAAATCCTGAGGTGATGTGGAGCTGGTGTGGACCTAGTGTGGAGACATGAGTGTTTGAATCACACAGCTTATGTGAATTATCCATCCCAAAGAACATTACACTCCACCTTTTGAATGAAGTTTCATTAATGTGGTGGAAGGCTTACAGTTTCTATTTGTTCTGCTCTGGCTGCTAAATTTAGCACTACCCCCAATGCCTACCCCCAAAGAAAATGCCTCTGTTGTGGTGATTTTATTTTTCATTTCTATTGAACTATATAACAGTACAGGCAGCTAAGACAGTGGTTTCAGAGGAGCTTGTCAGACTTGCTTAGGCAGTTCTCCCTTCTCCATGCAAGAGCCATCAGGACAGATTTGTGCCTGATGCTACTTTGCTGGCTTCATAATGTCCTGTTCATTTGGAACTCTGCATGCAAAAGGTAAATAAATAAATAAGATGGCAGATCATATCTCAAAAGTGAATGATAAGTGCCTCTTCGCACATTTACTCCTAAATTTGTCACTTCCTTGCATATTGGACTGTGCCAAATGTGCTCTAAGTAGATTTGTCATCTGCCTCTGTTGCCTTCTTGGAGGACGGATGTGAATTTTGCCTTCAGGCACTTAGAACTGGAAGTATGACTTCAAGATTGCTCTATCAAAAAGAAATGAATAACTTGTAGTTGTAGGCTAGGGAATCTCAGATCACAGGAAAAGAGATCTTGTCGCTACTGTGATGAAAGACATGCATTCCTCCAATCTGTACTTCTGTATTGCTTTAATATCAGATTTAAAAACACTCGCTCAGCTAAAAATGTATCACTTAGGAAGTGACAGAATTAAAGTAACTCCCAGATGGAATTCAGGCAGTGTTTTGAAATTTCAAAATATTTGACTTTAAATAAAAATTTTCCTTATTTTCTTATTTTCCAGTCTGGTCAGTCAACATTTTTTGTGTGTATTATTTTTAAAGAAGTAAAGAATATAAGAAGTGCTGTTTAATGGAAAAAAGTCCATGTTGAAAATATCAAAATAGTCTGTTTTGGTCTTGCTCAATTGCCTCTCCCCCCTTTTTTTCTTGGTCTCCTCCCCTCATAAGTAATTAGCACCATATACAGACTTTACAGAACAGCACTTTTTCTCATATGAGGGAAGGATGAGTGAGTTGAGATTCTTCAGCCTGGAGAAGAGAAGATCTTAATAAAGTGTATAAGTATCTGAAGGGGAGGTATCAAGAGGATGGGGCCAGGCTCTTCTTAGTGGTGGCCAGGGATAGGATCAGAAGCAACTGGCACAAACTGAAGCATAAGAAGGTCCATCTGAAGATGAGGAAGAACTTCTTTACTGTGAGGGTGATAGAGCCCTGGAACAGGCTGCCCAGGGAGGGCCTCTTGAGCAGGGAGGTTGGGCTAAGTGATGTCTACAGGTCCTGTCCAACCTTTCTGTGATTCTGTGAATATGTCTTTTTCTTTTCTTTTTTTTCTTTTTCTTGATCTGCTCTAGATAGAGTAGTCAACTCATGATATACAATGTGCTTTGAATTATCTCAGCAAAATGCTTTCAGTGAGTGCATTGGAGAGTGCGCACATGGTGTCTCCTCAGATGCGAGTGACAGGCTCATTGCTGACCGGCTGGAGGATTCCATGTTAACACGTGTAAACCCTGCAGCTGCGAGCCGTGCTACAGCTGAGGGGACAAAGGAGCTGAATCCAGCGAGTTACTGCTTCTGATTTTTATAAAAAAAAACAGAAAACAAGTCTATGCAAAGATGCCTCCCTCTTCAAGTGAAAGACTATGAAGCAGCATAATCCTGTGTATTTTTAGTTATCACCATTTTCATGTGGTTGTCTTGATTTAACAGCTTCGTCTGTAGCCTCAAAACTGTCTGAAGCGAGGCTGTTTATAGCATTTCAGGAAAAAAGGGAGGATTTTGCTTTACAGGCAGCCTATTGTACGGTACTTCAAAGCATCCATTTCCCTGAGTGTGAAAGATATAAAGTGGCCACAGGAAGGATACTCTGGATTTATTTGAGCTATGAAATGGAAAAGAAGTAGTAGATTTCACTAACCAGTCATGGAATGGTTTAATCTTGCAAAATTCAAAATGCAGATGTTGTCTGTCCATTTAGATCATCTGAAATGACTAAATTTGGTTAAGTTTAAGCAATGCACAGACTAATGCACCTGGATGCTCAGAGCTGCGGTGAATAAACAGTTGTTAGCGGTTTTTCTTTAATCATAAAAATTGGGAACTTCAAGTGGGCAGGATGTCTTTTTTTTTCTGTATTTTTTTAAGTGCTTTAGAAACAGAGCTGCAAACAGTCCTTCATCTAAGCATCCAAATTCAAGGGTATTTCTCTGCCAGACAGGTATCTGCAGGTGGGAATGGCTCTCTGCACGCACAAACCGCTGCCTCGTAAGTTGGGGATTTTTGGTATCTGCTGCAGCAAGGCTGGTGCCAGGGAGGCTGGAGAGGGGCCAGGAGGAAGCAAGAGGCCTTCCTGCTTCCCAGGGCAGCCCCTGCAGAGCTGGAGCCTCCTGCCGCAGGGCGCCAGGAGATCAGGGGCAGCTCCCAGGCGAGGAAGACCAGGTCAGGGAGGAGGAGGAGGCTGACGGTGCAGGGCAGCAGCGCAGAGAGCCGCATCCTCAACAGGCTGGTTGCAACNGCAGGGCGCCAGGAGACCGGGGGCAGCTCCCAGGCGAGGAAGACCAGGTCAGGGAGGAGGAGGAGGGCAGCGAGGCTGACGGTGCAGGGCAGCAGTGCAGAGAGGACCTGCAGGGCCTGCCCGTCCTCAACAGGCAGGTTGCAACCAGCGGTTTGGGGAGACCGGCTGTGAGTTTTAACGCTAATGTGCCTTGATATCCCCGAAAATGAGACATTAGGAGAGGAAGCCTCTACTCTTCCAGCACAGTAAGGAAAACCTGCTGAAATTAAAATACAGCAAGTTCCAGGCTGTCCGAGGGAATTCCTTTTTCACACGCAAGGCAAGCGGCAGTGACTAAGGTGAAGTGGCGTCAGTGGGAAGCAGAATTACCTGAGGTCTGTTCAATGCCTCTATAATAAGCCCATACTCATAGGGCCCTGACCCAGCTGCTCTTCTGTAGTTTATTTTTTAATAAAACATTTCTTTTTTTGACTGTCTTTTTTTTTAAGGCAAATGTTGAAATGAACCTTAGCTCATGCAAAATACATTTGCAAAATGACTAATGGTTCTTTTTAAAGTGCTGAGCACAGTGTACGCGTGTGTGTGTCAGGGAGACAAAGAGAGGGAGGTTCTGTGTACTTGCTGTGCTAATTGTGTATGAATATAGCTTTTTTTTCTGCCCAATTATCCTAGAAATACATCAGCAGCCTTGTCTTTGTTTCCCTCTGTTGAGGTTTGTATATAAGCGTAGAGACTTATGTTCTCAGATATTTCAGTTACAAAAGTTGATGTGTGGTTTTATGTATTGATTTTTATTCATAAAGTGCCACAGAGCAGAGAGCAAGAATTGTGTAAGAGATGGAGTTAAAAGTTAAAATGTGGTCATGCAAACAGCTCTGTGGTCATAAAGCTAATTTCAGGGTCTTCAGCTGAAGTGATACTTCATATTCAAAAAGACAAAGAAGAGACAAACTTGTAGAGGCCCCCCCGGTCAAAGGACTCTTGCTCTTTGCCTGACGGAAGGGTTAGGGCTGCAAAACCTGACCTAAAGCTCATTAGTGTGACTGCACTGACGGGCACATGGCTCGGAAGTGCAGAATGGTTTTATTCCACAATGGCAACCGTTCATAACGCTGCTCGGGCAGACGCACCGTGGAGAACGATACACGTGCCCTGTGCCCGGCAGTGGCACTTGTGGCTCGACTGAGGGAAGCCCTGGCCCTCTGCAAGTCTGCCCGGAGAACTCTGCAGACGTTCCTCACCCCAGAAGGTAGCCTCAATTCCTAGTGCCCAGGTGAGGGCCTGGCTTCCCAGCTGAGTGCTGTCTAATGTCAATATATCATGAGTGCATGCGTGTGTAAAGTGAAAGCAGCTTTTGTTTTACAACTGCTGCTAGTGCCATAGACCTGGGGGCTGTTTCTCATTAACACACGTAGGCTTTTGTGATTTAACACTATTTTGAATGTTCAAATGTTTGAAAATGACTTTAAGAGGCCCAGTCCACTAAATGTGCCATGTGTTTTGGTGCCCTCTCCCAGGGCAAGAGCTGCTGGCACTAGGTGATTTCCTCACTGGCACAGGGGAGCTGGTATCACCTCTTATACCTTTCGGGGCTTCTGGAAACCCGTGTGACTTAGCAACCCCATCTTCCAGGGAAACAAAGGCTCCCTACCCCTCTCTTCCTCAAAGCTACCATCAGAGCTATGCTACATCAGGATATTTTAAACTTACGCTGTTTGGTTTCGGTGCTGGAGGTCTGCAAATGCCTCTGTAAGGATTCTGCTGTTCTACCATTAATTCATGTTGCCATTCTTATTTGAAGGTCCAACCGTGACCAAGAAAAGGAAACTTCTGTGCTTTTATTTCTGTGCTACATCTTCCAGTTGGAATATTTTCAAGCACAATAGAATTGAACACGAGCTTTGGGGAGGGAGGAAGAGGAGAAAAGGGAATCAGCGGAAAGAGATGATGACTCCAGTGGGGTCCTCTGCAGTTGCTCTCTGGGGATTGAAGAATGCTTTCAACCAATGCAATGTTGCAACAGTCCAAAAGAGGAGAGAAAAATCCTTGTCTGGTCTAGACCGACCAGAAACTAAAAACAAGGGACACTTTGAATTCTGAGACTCTTACCACAACTGAAAACTGTGCTCAGGCCAAGTAACTGGAAAATCAGTTTCTTGGGTTAGGCAAATGCTTCCCTTAAGAATCAAAAGCAACTTTCCATTTTAATTAGTAAATAAATGATTATATTCTGAGGCATTGATTCTAATATTTGAACCAGTGCAAGGTCTTGTTATCAGGACTGTGAAGAGATTTGGATATTTTAATATGGAATTTTGTGAAATACTACAGCAAAACAAACAACATTTTTTTGTGACATTTACTTGCCATTTGGCTGTGATAGTCTATCATTTGTCACAAAATGGAAAAATAAGATCTGTCTTCATAATGTACCAAAAAGAAGTCTGACTGCAAACATCAGTCAGGAAGAGGCATAGGAACAAGAGCTGAGTGGTGAAACACTAGATTGGGAGATGGTTATGAGAAATCATATACCAGAAGACTTGAGAATGCCCTGAGCAGGAGTAATTCAATGCAGTAGTTGTTATAGAGAGCTATACAAAGAAAGGTTGAATAAAAATTACTTACGAGGTACTTATTTTAAGAGGGAAGTGTAGTAAATTTCAGGACAAATTTTTAAGTGGCGATAGTGCAGACAAGGCCTATATATATTTTCTGAACTAAATGGCTCCTCTCAGTCATTCAGGCTACAGTGTTTCTGTAGTTCTGTGTAAAACTATAGAGCTACAGTTCTCTGGGTGAAATGTGGTTTTCCTTCCTTGCACTAGTACAAGGATAGCTGAAACCTGACAGAAGGACTCTGCCCACTAGTATCACCTTCTCCATATGGGACAATGGGTGAACCTTGCATCGTAGAACAAGGAATGGGATCAGAAAATCCTTTTAGGTTGTGGCAGATATAGTATTTAATTTTTCAAGAAACAGGAAGAAAACTTATGATTTTGTCTTTTGGTCCTACTTGTAAAACTGGTTTAATGTCATTAGCCTGCTCATTTTCGAAGATGTTAGGCTAAATATATTAATTCCAGGATATCCTGGAATTTGCATGATATAAGTCATATATAAATGATATATAAATAAACATCATCAAATTTGGTTTTTGAATAAACTTTAAAACTAGATTTTCCTCAAAAAGATTCCTCAAGAAGAGCATGTACTGGAGGCTGGAAAAAGCAATTTGATTTACATGGTCTACATTTTAACAACATGTGAAACCACATGTTTCAAGATAAAAAGGGAGTTTGAAGATGCTAGCTAGTCCTCTTGCAGTGCTGTGATTTATTCTTGCAGAACTTACAAAACTGCATTCAAAGAAAATACAGACCATTTATTTATGGCATTGGAAAAGGCAAAGAAGGAAAGCGAAGGAAGAATATCACAGACTTCAAGTCCTTTAGATGCTGTGACCGTATAATAGTTCCAGACACTCATTCATTGCATTTTGCCTTTTCTTTTCCTTCTGTTTTCTTTAGCTAAACTTCATGCCATTAGAAAGCATGGCTTCTTCTTACAAGTTCATATAGACTATATATGAACTGATAGTGCTGATGATAGTGCGTTGTGTTAGGGATGTGGGATTCTAGGAGGATACTTTGGATCTTTTTAATGTTCCTATGTTCCTGCAACACGCATTCAAGTATCTTTCTGGGAAGGGGGCAGAGATACCTTGCATGCATACGTTACTTAGATGCAAATATGCTTGCAAGCTCAGACTTACATAAAAGTCTAGTATGGAATTTGTTGCCCTTTGCACGGAGCTTAAGCCAAGATCTGTTCACCTTTGTTTTTCTCAGTATTCAGCAGCAAGCAGACTTTCTTGCTTTGGCTAACTGGAATGCATTTTAGGAGGCAGCTGCCTATTGCCAAGAAGAGCCTGCATGCAAGAATATTTCCATCTGGGATGACTAACATGTGCCCAGTGTACGTCCAGTCTCACATCCTACTCTACAAACAAAATCCACTGATGAATTAATTCACTTCTTGCTTCAAAGGACAGTTAAAAGATGAAAGTAAAAAACTGGACATATTTCAAAAAAAATTCATTATATGAAAATTAGGTCATTCAGCCAGATTGCAAATCATAGATTTTCAAAAATGCAAAATGTCAAGCAGTCCTAGTTGAAAAAGTACGTGTTTCCTTGCTTTTTGCATATTTTACTAGTGATTGAAAGAATGTACTCAAAAAAGTAAGATAATGTTTTAACTCTTTCTGAGGATAATGCCAGCAGTATTTAACTTGTTTGAAATAAAGGCTTATATCAATATAAAATCAGATGCTTGCTCAGTTTGCAATTCATTCATATAGAAACAGAAAAATGAACAGTTAAATGCATTCAAGTGATGCAACAGTTGCTGGACTTATACAGTTGCAAATATCAAGTCTGCTTCTTGTGAAGCCACTTGGTTTCGTTAAATGCATCTCATGCACTGAAGGAATGTAGATGCTAATACAAAACCCATACAATCAGCCACTAGCATCTCATACATCAGCAACTCACACAAAATATATAATGATGTCGATGACAATTAAATTTCTATTTTAAAGATACATCATTAATAAAGAGGTTGTTTGTACCTACCGAGAATTAAAAACAGAGCTGTCAGTCTAATTCATTATAGCTGTCAATACTTAAAACAATACACAGAAGCTGGACCTTCTTAGTGGGTCTCCTAGGTGTATGTCTGAGGAGGTATAAATCCTCAAACCAATAGGAATGCATAATATGGGGCCTGCTGTTGAACTGGTGGCACATATATTAGCAGAGCAGAGGCCTGTGTTTCATAAATCCTCCAAAAATATTTGCCATTTAGTAAACTCTTTGAGCAGTACCAGTGCTTATCTGCCCAGAGCTGGAAATCTGAAACTCAGGTTTGGCTCAACCAAAACAGCGCGCAGCAGTATGAAAGAACTAACCTAACTAACCTAAGCCAGTGTCCTATGCAGTCTTCTCAGATGTAATTCCGTTTTACTCAAATGAATGGAATTAAAATTATCTGAACTAATAATATTGTCTTGTATTTTGTCCTCTGTGTGTTTAATATTTTTTAATGCTGTTAAATAAATAAATAAATAAATACAGCGATTTAAAAACCTGTAAAGTCCAAGCAGATAATAAATAGTCCAGCCATCTAAAAATGTGGGGCCTGACTTTTTGAGATCATCTGTGTATTGTGTAGACGCTCAGTGCAATTCAACACATGGACATTTCCTCTGCAGGTGCCAGAGGGCTGGATGAATGCTTGCAAGGCTCTCTCCTCCATGTATTATGATTGTAAAATGGTGATTCCTCCGTGTGGAGGCCAAGGCAAAGGCTAGACACAGAGCAGGCTTACTGGAGCTAATAGTTGGGCAGCATTCAAAAATTTGTAGTTTATGCACAGTTTAAACAAAGCTAGGTTTGTAGGGAGAGAGGCCTTATTGTTTTAATAGAGTGACTTCTATAGTAGGAAAAAACAGACAAGCTTTTGGACACATAAGACCTTCTTCTCATCTGGAACAAAATCTAGACTCTTCAAAGCCAAATGCAAGTTGAGAACAGTTGCTGTGCTTTTACTTGATCACGTTAAACAAAGCACTGTCAGGGCTAATTGGCCACCTCTTACAGCCCACAAAGTCATCGGGCTCTGAGTTAGGAAGAAATGGTTTGGATCAGCTATGTCCCATGCATGGCTCCAGCAACTTCAGCATCATGTTTAACCTAAACATTTAAAGGTCATTTCCACAGCTGGAGGGTTTATTTGCAGTGAAAGGCAGGGTGGCCGGGTGGGCAGACTGAAATTCTGAAGCCAACCCTCTATCCCTGCTGAGAGCTCTGCAGTGAGTGGATCCCTGCATCAGCTTCTGCATGAAGTGGCCTCCTTGCAAGCTCCTTTGAGATCTGCAAAGGATATGTGTAACACTGCAGCTATATACTTCTTCATTACTGGCTCTTTTTCATGTGGTTCATTTAATAGACATTTGGCTTCTGATTTAGATCTTCTGAACAGGGTGTAGCACTGCTGGTGGTAGCAGAGACACCGTGTTTGCCAGAGTGAGACTGCAAGACTCCCAGGACTGCTATGTAAGCAGCAAAAGAGGTATTTCTCTAAACTTCCCGATGTTAGATATCCTCTTAAATGGGGGAAGGCAATTTGTGTTCAGGAATTACAGAACTGCCTTAATCTCCCTTACAATTACAGCTCTGCCATCTCCAGCTTGAGTAGACATACGAGGAAAAAATAAACACGTAGACTTCCATAGATTTTTCAGTAAGTGTGCAATTAATGTTATCTTCCTTTTGTTACATAAAATACAGGAAAATGGATATATTATGAACATGTGCAAGTGTGCACTCATCAAAAATAAATAATGCAAAATACCCAAAAGGACTATGGCAAATAAACATTCAGGTTGCAAATCCAAGCAGAATTGGATGTTCCAGAATGCAGATTTCCAGGGCATCCTTAATTAGCTCTTTTGAATATGCATGATAGTTTTAATTACATGATAACCTTCCCTTTTTTCCTCACTGATTCTTCCTTCAGCCAGTCAATAGGGAGCCAGTTTTTAACCCTTCTTTTTTCTATCCTCCACCTTTCATTGTCTTGGCCTTCGACCTTGTGCTCATGCGTGTGGTCCAAGAGTTAATCTGAAACCAAAAAGCATTAATCACTTCTCAAGCTTTTGTTCCTCTGGTGCTCCTACAACAGCATCTGAATATGCCCCAAATCCTAATGAACGTATTTTTGCTCTGTGCAGTGTGAGAATATTATTGTCTTCATAAAATTATTATGTTCATGCATAAGTACTGAGGCAGAGGGAGAGAAAGGGCAAAATGGCAGAATGTCAACTATTAATAGAAGGTGGATGGGAGAGACGCTTCAGCGTGCTTAGCATTTCCAGTGCATTTTCTCCACTCCAAGCACAGGCCCAGCTGACTTTAGCTCTCCGCACTTCTGTGTTTCAGGCCCCAGGTGTCTTTTGTTGCACACCCAGAAATTGAGGCCAAGCCTGGAGAGGGAGGAAATTCCAGCATGATGTCATCCTGCCTGCACGGGGAGGGGGAAGGCACTAATCGTGCCCAGGCAATCCAAATTCTGGCATTTGTGAACATTTTAGCAGTTGGCTCACAACCGTATCATTTTTAGCTGAGTTCTTCTGTCTATATATATACATTTCTTCATAAATAAATACAGACATCTGAACTGTATCTAATATACTATGAGCTCTTGTACTACCTTCCCAGTAAAACTAACATATCAATGTATGTGCCCGCAGAGAAAGGCATGGCTTGCGTTGTAATAACCTTCACTTATTTTTCCTGCTCCAATTACAGCTGGAGAAATCCAGGGAATCTTAGCCTTGATTATTCCCGAAAGGGGAAGGAAGGGAAGCAGAGAAGATCTACCTTAGTGCTGCAGTATCAGTGCACCTCTTGCTCCAGCTGTGCCACAGCCATTCCAGCACTGCTTTAGAAGCAGGAATAGCTGGAATAGCTGGACAGACAAGCAGTTTGGGACCCTAAATCAGAGGGATCAAGGGCTTCTAGGGGATGGGGATCAACCTGCTTCACTTCAGTCCAAAAACATACTACTAAATCTCAGGTTCTACATGTAGGGACAATGTATGTTGTCCCTGTCAATTAGCAAATTACAAATCAGACACTGAAACTAGGCAAGCTGATTAGAAATCACAATATTTTAAATTAAATAGTGGCTTATTTTTGTTTGCCTTCTGATGGTTTTCTCAAACCATTCACCTTTTTAAACTTTTCTCCATGAGCAGACAGGTTGGAAATAGGTTAAAAATGGAAAATGAAATCCATATGTAAACAGCTGGCTCTAAGAGCTTGTGCTCTAGGGAACAAAAACTTGAAATGCAAGATGCACAAAACTCTTGTGGGAGTTGGCTTCGTTATGTATCTCCCATAAGTGTGTCTGAGCATATGTCCATATACAGTTGTGGTCCTATGTACTGGTGCATATGTACGTGAGGTTAGGAAAGCACTCGCTCCCCTACTGCTCCCGTCTCCCATCACTCCTATCTCTTCTCCGGCTTTTGATCTCTTTGAAACTGGGAGTGTCTCTCTGCCCTCTCAACAGTATCTTCAGGATAGGGGTTGGCTCATCTCTTGCATATGTTCCCATCTCCACTGCGCACCATAAGCTGATGACATGGGTCTTTTTTTTATCCTTCCTATGGGTTGAAAGGTGGACTTTTCCCACCATCCCTCTCTGCTGACCATGTTGGTTGCTCTCTGCCTTTCAGCCAGCAGATAGAACAGTGCATTTACCCTGCCTAACCTATGTGTTCTGAGTAGCTCCCTAAAAGCTCTTCCAATGCAAATAAAGGGTAATGTAATTGCCAGCCGAGGCATCAAGGTCAGACATCGTGAATATCCTACCGTCTATCCTTTCAGAGTAACTTTCCACTCATGGTCTGACAGATCCCTCATGAAGGGGTAGCATTCATAAGCAGTGTTTTTAGCCCTGGAAGCACCTCCTCCTCTTCCATTCTCAGTGCCTGTCTGGGGAGCACACTGTTAATTCCTCCTCTCCTTGAAGGCCAGGAGCTTTCCTTCCTTTCCTCACTACAGTAAATAGCAGTAGGGAGAGTGATTGTAGATCATATGCCAAGATTTCTCCTTCTCCCATGAGGGAAAAGCCTATCTGTCCATGCTGAGACAGTTCCTTAGAGCATGTGGCTGAGCTATGCTCGGCTGTAACGTCAGCCAGCAACAAGCACTCTGGGCATCTGGGAGGAGTTCTGGGGTAGGCAGAGTGGTGGGAATAGTATGGTGCCTATTAGGCTATTGAAAACAAAATGCAGCTGTGTGTTACTGTTGGCTGAAAGCAACCTGTCAGCACCAACATCTCCATAAGAAGCCAGGAATGATTGTAGCCAGCCTTTATAGGAGAAGTTGCCAGTAGCCGAGCAGTCTGAGAAGCATGACATGTTGCCCCCTTCCTGCTTCCAGGCCCACTGTTAACTCAGTAGTGTTAGAATTGCCAAGCACCACAACTGTGAAGTGTAAGGGGCATGTTGTCAGGTCAGAGAGGCAGTGAGCGTGCCTGGAGAAGTGCCATGACATGAGGAACCATATGGCAATATGCAGATTGCCCAGAAGGCCCCAGAGGAACGGCAACGTTTCACCAAGCGCGCTCGGTCATGGATCTGCGCTGTTGTGCAATGGACAGCCTCAATGTGCTGCTCGTGCCTGCTGTGCCTTGATGGTATTTCTTTGCTCCATGGTCCTTGAAAAATAATACCTGCATAGTCCAAGGATTTGTTTATCATAATTTTTAATTAATGTAGCTCCCCTTTTTAGGACTAGGTCTATTTTCAGTCTTTGTAATTCACTGAATCTAGAAGAATGTATATTCCTACCCTCTCATGGATGCGTGTTGTGTGCAGGCTCCGGGCATTGACAAATGAATCATGTTGCTCCAGCTGGGAACAAGACAGTTGACCCAAGTAGTGAGGTTTAGGTAGGTTTTTGAGCCTTTTTGGTGCAATGCTGTTTTTCATCTCTCATATATTATTTTTTTATTCTAACAATCAGAACACTTGTAACTTCAGACGAACATAAAGAAAAAGCATGAGTAGTTTGCCCTTCTGAATAAAATGAGAACATGTGTATTTGGGGAGGGAGGGAAAAGGAGAGAGGCATTTGCATAGGTCAGGGAAGGTCATTAAAACATCTGGCAGTAGTAACTGACATGTGTCAAATTTTAGTGTTCATTAAATTCATATTAATGCAAGAATGGTTTTTAAGCTCCAAATGCCACTTTTGCTAGTTGTGTTCCCCCAGTTGATGGTGATGACTTTTCAGAACTGTATCATGCTTGTTTGCTTGCTAGTGGCATCTGACCTGAGGTCAGTCTTCTATTTAACCCCTTCCTGTAGGTCAAAAAACAAATTAATCTGGTGAGAATTGAATTGGAAATGAGGTGTCTGGATAACAGGTGTCCTAGCTGTGGAATTGCTGCCAGGCTGAAACATGTTTGCCTCTGTTCTTATGCCATCCAAGAAGTCATCTCCAAGGTCAGGGAGACATTCAGACGACATCTGAGATGGGAAGTTGCCACAGGGAGCACCAGTGGCAGGTTCCCTGTGTTAATATATTCTCTTGCAGTCTGGGGGCAATTTCTGAGAGCTACATTTTCAGTATAGATGTAGACATTTCCATTTGATGTGAACTTTGTTCCACCTGTGTTTACTGCCAAAGTATAATTGTAAAGATGATACACTATTTCTCATATCCCTAAAGAGGAGAATCTTGCAATTCTTTCTTTCTTTTTTTAGAGGATGAAGATGATGAAGAGATGGTGGAACCAAAAGCGCAAGATGATTTGGAGATGGAAAATCAAGACCAGAAGCAGGAAGTGAAAGAAGGTACTTTATAAAATGAAAAGTGTTTTGTTACAATTTTAAAGGACTCAGTCCTGTAAGTAGTTATTCTCAAAGGCGATTTCATTACTGAGAACAGTGAAAAATGGAAAGTGTCACAAGTTCTATTGATCTACATGAGTGGCATAAGAGCAGCAAATAGTATCCCAATGACCCAGTCAGTAGGCCTGAGAAGCTTGTGAGAGGCATGAGACTTTGTTTGGACAAAATAATATGGCCTTATAATTTGGGGAGCAGCGTAGGAATTCTTAGATTCCGGGACTGGTGCTTACTTGTTCTCTGGCTTAAATGGCCCCGTTAAATGAAAGCATTCCAGCCAAGCATTCCAGGAGCACCATAAAGTTTGTTGATCTTCAAAGGTACTTAGAGCCCATAGCTGTCTGTCTGTTAGAGAAGAGCAGACTTTAACCTAGTGGTGGTCAGGAATCTTCCATCAGAAAACCATTTCACTGCAGACTGTCAAAATTCCCCCAGGGAATGTAAGATCAAAACTGAAGCCAGGCAATTCTAGTCCTTTTTTCCCATTTGTCTGGATTGAGACACTCTCATGTGTCATGAGAGACAAAGATTCAGGCTTCAACTTCTTTCTGGTGCAGCTACGGTACGTACATCAAGCTGGTGCATTGAAAGCAACTAGATATTCTGTGTGCCTCTCATTTGTTTGGTTCTGGTTTTCTAAATTAAAACAGATATATGAATTATGGGCTTCCTCATCTTTGGGAATTTACCAAGTTATTGGTTATTCTGATATATCACTTGGACCAGACAGTGTTCACTTCTGTGTGTAATGGGGAAATAAAGCTGAAATAGCCACAACTCTAGTGCAAGAGGAAATGCATTTTTCACCCAGTATTTCTTAGCTCTGTATTGCTAACAATGCTGTTTACCTTCTTGAAAGATAACTTACCTCCTCAGGTAGGACCTCAGTTGCTTCCTGCTGCGTTGATCATTATCAGAACGATTCTGTGGCTTTGGCTTTGCTTTTCACAACAAAGTTTCACTATGGAAAGAAAAGGGAGTCATTTCACTGACAAGTCCATGAAAGCATTACCTGTGGATACAGCAGTGGATGCTGCTTCTTCCTCCTCTAAGGGAACCTGTCATGATTTACATCAACGCCAGAAAAATCCGAGTCTGCTGGGCTGTGACCATGTCCACTATCCTCATATCCTGAAGTGAGCTGCAATGCTCACCATACTGTTCTCATTAGAAATTGATCTTCATCACAGAAGTCGCTGTGGAAATAGATCAGCATAGAAATCGCCTGTGCTTTAAATGCTGGGGTGGCTGTGTTTTTTTTGGTCCTTGCTAATTCATGAAATGGGTGTCCCCATTCCCTGCAAGCCCCTCATGTGGTGCTGCCGCCTTTGGTGCTGCTCCTGCTGCTGCACTGGCGCAACCTGCGCTCCTCCGACTGTGGCTTCTCATGTGGCCCTGTGGCATTGCTGGGCACAAGAAGCAGCAATAGCAGAACTGAAGGCATGAGGGAGGGGACATGGCAGCAGTGAAAAATGAGTTTTTCCCCAACATTGTCCTCCCTCCCAAAACTGTGAGGTCAATTTAGATATGCACCAGCAATCACTGTGTCTAACACAGAGAAGCCATCAAAATTGGTATCAATGCAATTATGCAGTCCTGAGTTGCTGAACACTCATATAATACTCCACTTGCAGTTGATCTCTTCCATTTATTTCCACATGAAAGTAATGCAGGCATTTATACCTGGGGAAAAAGAAGAGATTCTGAGGAGAAGAATAAAAAATCTAAATACAACCCACAACCAGTTTATTTTAGATTTTCATGGGCTTTCAAGAGAGCCTTTTATGTGCTTTGCTGACCAAGTGCCGTCACCACCATCTCCTGTTTCTTTGTCATAGTTTAGTCTGGGAGAAGTGCTTCCCTTCCTCGCCTTGCAGACCGCACAGGAGCACCAGCGCAACTGGATTAGTTTAGCCCTGGTCGCTCTGACACACAGACTGCAGAGTGCAAAAGCAAGGCACAGCTTGTTTTAGCAGAACCGGCTTTGTGAGATGCTAGCGCTTCGCTGGGTTCAAGAGAGAAGAAAATGCATTCAATTCTGATAAAAGTGAAGTTGGCCTGCAGTATGTGTTGTGACAGAGATAAAATAGCAGCATGCTGATGGCCACCATTAAATGCTGTGAACCCAATGAAGCAATTGTCCTCATATTGACAGAGAGCGGGATCCCACTTTTATTGTTTGGTGTCATTCTCTCGCTGTTGGCTTTAGCCCTTTCGCCAACAATCCTCTTTGCCTCTCTGCTGTAATCACCCTTCTCATGTTCTGAGCAACGCTCGGAGTTTGAAGCCATCGTTTGTGTTTCATGGAAGTGATTAAAACCATGTTACAAGTCAAACAGGAGTCTAGAAGAACATTTCCTGTCGGTGCTGCACTCTGTGTGCCGACACAGAATTAATAGCTTTTCTGCAAATTAGCACATAATGGGTTAAAAGCATGTTTATGTTGGCATTAAGTACTCCGGCTTCTTTTTCTCTGCAAGGCAAGACAATATTTTGCAAACTTTTTAAAGAATCTCTAATAGATATTATAGTGGCGCCATTCACACTGCTATATAGTAGTTAAGGCTGTGTCAGCACTTCCATTATGAATCCTGTTTTTCAGGGATTTATAACCCAGCCATAAAAATTTGCTCTGGGCTGAAATTTGGTTTCAGCTCAGGGAGCACATTTTTTAACAGATTAAAAAAAAAAATCAGCTTGGCCTTTTTTGAGTTATAGGAGCGTAAAAAAAAAGAAACGAAGGGAGAAAGAAGTGTGGGGAGAGGCAGACGATTTTTTTTCATGAGTCTAACTCAAAAATAGGTCAGCATGAAAACTAAAGATTGGATCCAGCCTGTTCAGCCTCCCTCTCCCCAAAGCCAACAGGAGTGCTCTATTTTTATAATGCTACTTTAAGAGGAAATGTGCGGGTTTCTTTTTCTCCATGGTTTATAGGTACTCCAGTTTAATTCTACAGACATTTATTGCATGCTTAATTTCCTTGCTTTTCCCTGCCACATGCCCCAGCGTTGCACTGCTGGGCTTGGTGGACTTAGGCAGCAGGCAGGGCCTTTTGCAGGATGGGACCCTTGGGCTGGACTGGTCTCAGAGTCACCACAGAGCACAGAGTGCAGCTGCAGTGCAGCACTCCGCCATTTTTAAGCCTCGGGACCCACATTTGTTTCTTCTGTGAATCCATCTGTTGTCACCCGTAGGTGAGACTCATGGTCTCCACGCTGTGCTTGGAAGAGCCAAGTGTGGGATTTCTGATGGTGAACTGGGCTTGGCCCTGGCTTTTCCCAGCCTCTCCTGACCACGTAAAGAGGAGGCTGGGCCTGTACTGTGGCATCAGGTGGGACGGGGCTTTCCAGTGCTGGAGAGCTCCGCAGCTCCACCTCAGGCGCCTCTTTTTGTCGGGGCAAACCACATGAACAGCGGGATGGGCTGCTTCTTGAAAGAGGGCCCCAACCCGCATTTATCTGAAGCTGTAGCCATATCCACAGAAACTTGCATAAAAGGCTGGGATGGGGCCGCCCGGGCTGCACAGCTTCAAAGGGCTGGGCACCCATCTCATGCTGCACCCGCACGGGCTGCCGGGGGACGGCCGAGCTCAGCCCGCGCAACCGGCAGGAATGGGGAAGCCACAGCTAAAGCAACTGCTGGGCTGGCCCCTGCGACCTAGCATGGGTTTGCACAAGAATCTGTAATGCCACAGTTTCACTGTGTGGGTACCACATCTAGCTCAGGTGTGCCAAAATACCCTGTTCCCAACCTTGGATGGTCCTTGACCCAGCCACTGGAGAAACTGTCTCTGCTGCGGGGTGTCCACCCAGAGAGCACAGCCCCTGCCTCAAGGCAGTCCTGCTAGTCTAGAGCTGCAAAGGCCCTAAGTGCACTTCAAACTCTCCCTTGGTGCATCCAGCAGTTGCGTTGGACAGAGGCTTGCGTTATAAACCCAGCACAGTCCAGACACGCCAATGCATGGCATGTGTTGAGACGGACACAAAAGTGAGAAGCGCAGGAAGGGCAAGAGGATCAGAGGCCGTCGGGGGACAGGGAGCAGATCCACTGGGGCAGCTCAGCACTTTGCTGTTCTCACGCTGCACATTCCTGCTGCAGACAGTAGTCAGCACATCTGAAGTTTACACGATTTTTAATGCACACTAAAAGAAATAACGCAGCTCTTAAAAGGTTTATACTAATCTCCTTCTGTCTCTCGTTATATCTCTGTGCTCATAACAAGGTTGCTTCCTGCTTTGTTGGTTTTATTAGTTCGTTCGTTCTTTCATTCGTTTCTTATTCCTGTTTTTGCTTCTTTTTTTTTTTTTGCCTTTCGTGGACTTCACTTGTCAGTTTTGTACAATTCCTTAAGTTCCAGGAGAATATTTTTATATGTTATTACTACACTTTCTTAAATGTGTCCTTTTTTTGTGATATCTTTTTGGCTCCCTCAGAAGAATACTCAAATTCTACTATTTAAATATTTGTAGACTTAATCCTGTACTGTCATTACAATTATTTGTATTATATTACATTTACTACAGTCTTGTGTCTGATAAGGACAGGACTGGAGTGCTTTTTATCTTAGTTCTTAACTGTCCACAGACTTTTTTTAAAATGAAAATTTTTTTTTTCAGTTTTGTCCAAGGAAATCTGTGGACTAAAAATCTGATGTGAAAGATGATATTTCTGTAGATCATGCTAAATCACTTGGAAAATAATAAAATACTCTTATTTTTCATAAATAAGGGCTGAATAAGCCTGTTGTCTTCATATCATGGTCAGTTTTTATTACTTACTCTTTCTGATCGTGCATACGTGTAGAATATCTTTCATTACGGAAAGGCCTCACATTTGCTTCCTCTGCAGTGCCCTCTGTGCCTATATAACTGTGCAGTGTTTTGATTTTAAATGTAAATCCTGCTTTATTTTGCGTAACGTGATACATCCAAGTGCACAGAGCTCCCGTGGTACCTGCTGTTGACCCCGTAACTCCAGAGTCACCGGCAGTCTGCCCGCGGCCACGTTACGTCGAGTCCCTGCTTGGGCTGGCTTCGCGGTGGCCCTGCTGTGAGCAGAGCTCAGCGATGCCGCAGGGGCTGCCACGCGGGTCCCTTCCTTTGCTGCCCAGCCAGGCACCTGGAGGACTGGAGCAACCAGCTGCTCGCTGCAAAGCTGCAGGGTATCCACAAGAGCAAGGTCTTGCTTTTCTGTAGCTTTCATTACACTTAAGGAAATAAGTGCGTAGCTTTCAGCACGGGTAAGCCAAGCATCACATTAGGCTTTTTTACACATGGAGGGTTAGGCATGGTTTGTTTGCTCCAGCTAAAGCATATATTTGAAGCCAAATACTGTATTCTTAAATAGATTTTCTGAAGATATTGTCACATCACATAGGTCTCTGTAACAAAACAAAACAAAAAATACTTTGATCAGCTACTTATGTTTCTCCTAGTTTTCCTTGAAGAGTGTCTGTAGAGTCTGTGTCTGTTGAAAGCTGAGATCAAAGTAACTGTAAGCTTCCAGATAGGATGAAAAATTGCAGAAAATTGCGTAGAGTCTTTTTATTTTATTCAAGGTAATGGACAGAAAGGAAAAAGGAACAAGGGGAAAATGGAAGTGGCTCTGAAAGATAAATGCTTAGAAAATCTTCATATTTGAAAGAACAGGCTTGTCTGTTTTGTTTTTGTTTTTTGTTTTTGTTTTTTTTTTGCTTATACTTCATGTATTTGCAGTAGTTACAGAAATGTTTTACACTGGAAAAAGTAATGATGTTAACATTCTTGTAAGAAGAGATTGCCTCAAATAAAACTTCAGAGGCAGCCGAATGAAAGAAGAAAATAAGGTTAAAATATGAAGCTTAATATCACCAGGGGGCATCTGGCGTGTCAGTCAGATGAATGAGGTAAGCTGATTTATGCCCTACAAACTTTAGCCAAGGTGTTTCTGATGCCGAAGAGGGTTTAATAGACTGCTGGCCTCCCACAGCTTGTTGCTAACTGCAAGAGAGGTTTTGCTGAGGTAGAGCTGCAATCATTTGCGTCTCTGTTGCTTGTGAACCCTCCAGAGCTCCCAAGCTGTTTATTTTTTTGCCTTTCCCTCTTCTATTGATTTTTGGTTGTATTTTCTTTGCCAGTTATAGCTGGCGGATGCCCAAGTAATAAATTTATATTTCTGAGCTGCAGAGAGGATTTCATTTAGCAAATAATTTTTACCATTTGGAGCAGTTTAAAATGAGTTTTCCAGTTGCCTTTGCAGCTATTTTCTCCCCTTTTGTGCCGTTCTGCTGCATTGTCATGCTTGTTGTCTTTGATTCTCGGAAAGCAATGCTTTAGTGGTGACAGTGGGATATTGCCTCATTACAGGCTTCCTTGCCAGATGAGTTCACTTAGTGCCAATTACTATTCAGTAGTGGATGCTGCAATAGGTCAACCTGTACTTTTTGCTACTTTTTGCTAGTCTTTTTTTTTTTCTCTCATGCATTGCTTCTGTCTAAAGCACTTAGAGGCAAATTGTGCTCCTGCCTTGGTAATTGTTGCTCTGCGGTACAGGGGGATCATGTAGGGGGATGTAGATGTTCTCTGAATGTGTGGAGCTCCACAGGGACCACTAACCTGGAGGCAGGAGGCATAGGGCCAGGGACATAGGAGAGCATCAAAGGCTAAAGTTCCCAGCTTCATAGCTGTTTAGTCTCCTGAGGGACAAATTGGTCCTCCATCCTTTGCATTTTCCCTACCCTCCATGTTTAGGCCAGGTGGGGTGCAGAGAGGTTGTCTTTTAGAGCTGAAGCTTAGAACAGTTTAGGCAAATCCACACAAGGTGGTTGCAGCCTCTCCCTACCACAGGGAGCTCCCTAAAAGTGAGTACCCAGAAAACTGAGGGAGCCAAGGAGTGCCGTTAAGAAGCTAGATGGATACCCCTGCCTCCTGCTGAGCTTGAAATCTGTCCTGCCCCCCGGAACAGGTGGAATTGGATGTGGGTGCTCGAGGGCAAACTTGCATTCCTGCCTCTGCTCCGAAAGCTACAACAACCATGGGAGCAGCAGATGGGGCTGGCTTGTTCCAATCTTGGGAAGAAGCAGCCGCTGCAGCATAGCACGGCAGTGGGAAAGGAGTTTTAAATTGCAACCTTAAACTGTGTCACTCTGCATGTCATTAAGCATCAAGGTATGACAGGATTTGGAGTTTAATATATTCTTGGGTGTTCTCAGAGGCACAGTGCTGAATTTTCTTTTCTGACTGATGCTATTTTTACCCGGTATGGCCTAGAGAGACTGCAAGGTCATTCTCAAAAGTAAAAATCTCAGATCTGTAGTATGAGGCCCAGTACTGGGGATGGTTGGTTGACAATTAAACAGTAAATACAGGTCTGTTTAATTTTACAATAAATCTGCCTATCTATTTATAATACATTGTTTGTATGTGTAATTATGTATTTGGAACAAGAATCCCTGCCAGCATAATTCCTGTGAGGTCAATAGGGCTTTTCAAGATGCGAATTTAACACAGTTGCAAAGTTAGTGTGGCATTACTTTGAAGATCCTCCTGGTTTTTTTTGAACTGTAAGTAAATTTGAAATGGAATAGCGGTGATCCAGAATCACATGGGCAGAGGCCCGACAGAGCAGTAGCAACGTCCCTATTCCCGTCCCCACTGATGCTCACGTTTAGGCACAAGGTACTGCCCGCTCATCACGTTGCCACTCAGCCTCATGGCAAAAAGCAGTGGCTTTTTGCTGGGTTTTCCATTCTGCTCTGAGAGGGATCCAACTGGTGGTTATTTGCACTACTTTCTCACACAAGCTCTGAAACAAAGACCAAATTTACATGTGCTGCCAAGAAATGGGAAGAAGCAGAGGGAGAGATTAGCTGGGACAGTGTCTAGGAGCCCTTTCATACAAAGAACTGTAGTATAAGTTAAGAAGATTAGTTTATCATGGGCATTTTTTATAAGTGATCTGCTTTTAAACAGGTCCCCTGTTATATAAGTGTTCTACTTTTTTGAGTCAGGCATTGCCCAAATGTCAGTCATAACTATTGCCTGAAATAGGAACACAGGGTTTATTTAATTCTGCGCTTTAAGTATTATCCATTTCAGAATAATAAATATATGAGATGTAAGATCTCCTTTATGTAAGTGGGAATATACAGGAGTATATTTGGATATATTAAAAAATATAACTGTAAAAGCAAAGCTTTGGTTTTTGTTCTGTCAGTACAACAGCAAGTTTCATGTCAAAAAAAAATCTTGCTAAAGATGTTGATTCATTTGGAAAGGGGTAAAATGTCCTATTTTTAATGATAACTTTTCATTTTCCAAGCTCCTCCTCGAGAACTGACAGAAGAAGAAAAACAGCAAGTTCTCCATTCAGAAGAATTCCTGATATTTTTTGACCGGACAATACGTGTGATTGAGCGGGCTTTGGCTGAAGATTCTGACATATTCTTTGACTACAGTGGCAGAGATGTAGAGGAGAAAGATGGGTCAGTTTTGTTTTGTTTTGCTTTGTAAAATAATCTTTAAAAAGAAATTCCCATCCTGGGAAAACATAAATAAACTAACCAAACTTTTTTTTTAAAATAAGAAAAGGTTAAAGTCTCTTCTTGAAGGCCTGAGTCAGTTAAGAAAAGGATGAAGTCTCTTCTTGAAGGCCTGGGTCACTTTGTAATCCTAAATTATTTTGTAAAATAGCTTCATGCTTTATTGGTCGGTGATTTTTTCCTTTAAATTGCTATGCAGATTTAATATTTGTTTAATATTTGTTTCAATGTTCTGGTGAAATTTTAAATTCAGAAGCTGAAAAAAATGAGTACCCAGAAAGCTTTACCTTAGTTGTCACTGCATTTGAGTCCTCGTTGTTTAAAAAGTGTAATTTTGCTATTTAACTCCACACAGAGATGTTCAAGCAGGAGCCAACCTCTCCTTCAATCGTCAGTTTTATGATGAGCACTGGTCGAAGCATCGTGTGGTCACCTGTATGGACTGGTCTCTGCAGGTAAGGTGCAACGCAAGGAGCTGTTCCTGTGTTGCTTCCACCTTCTGTATAGAAAAATATGGACGGGCTCCTTTGCATTCGTAATATAGATTAGGATGTTATTCTTAGCTAACAGGAAGACACTGAGTGAATGCACATTTCTTCATAGTGAAGAGCAGTGGGCAATAATGAAGCTGCCTTTTGTCTGTCCATGTCACTTGATCTTCAAAACCAGGGCTTTATATTAAAGCTACATGTTGACAAATCCTCTGAGAGGTGGGGACCTCCACTTTTCTTGCCTCCTCCAATAACTCCCACAGCACATTAAATTGCTCTTAAGACAAAAGGTTTACAATTAAACCAATTAAAATAATTAAAACCACTGAATTGTTAATAATTTATTTAATAAACAATTATATTATACAAAATAATATGCAAAAATAAAAGCAATGAGTAATAATGATTAATTTTTTGGTGTACTGGTACTCAAAATGTAGACATATCTGAACAGCTCTGGTAGAAAAGGGATTTTCCTGAAGATGCTGGAGCCTCTCCTCAAACCTATGGAAGAGGAAACTGCAGCAAGCCAGGGAACAGGCTCAAGTAACATGCCTGGAACACGTCCGATTTCTGTACAATGCAAAGCACTGTCGTATTTCAATGTAAAACTTACTGCAGAAGTGCCTAAACTTCCCAAAGCCATTACAGCCCCATCAGGAGGATATAGAAGCCAGGCGAATTGGTTATTCCAGGGGAGAACTGGAACTTCTGCAGACCCCCCTCATCCTCTCTACTTCGTCAATATTAGTCTCTGCCTGGGTCCCAGGCTGGAGCAAACCAGTTAAATGTCCTTGGCAAGGAATCCTAGGAGATTCTGCTCTGAGGGCCGCAACACGACTATAGCAAGCCTGCTCCCGGAGGACCTGAAAAACAGGGAGGCAAGGGAGTCCGCTGGGCAGCAGAGCCGTAGCGCGCTGCTAGGAGCGCGCGTGGCGTAGCGCAGCCGTGGTGGTAGCTGCTCTTCCTGCGCTGCCCGTCGTGCTGTGCGCAAGCAGGTGAGCGGGGCCTGCGCGCGGCGGGGAGGCGGAGGGCGAGGGGCAGGGCGAGCGCCACTGCCGTCCCGCGCGCCCGGCGCGGCTGCTCCCGCTCCTCCGGGTCCTTCCCGTTGCAAGAAGGACGCAGCAGCAGCGGGGAGGAGAGGGGCTTGAGGGGCCCATGAGCGCAGCTGGTGGCTGACCCTTCTAGGTGGCCATAGGGTCTCTGCATGTGCAGAGGCTCCTCTTCACACTTGTGCCCCATGCATGGAATGGAGAATTTATCCCTTTGCTTTCCTACAAAATAGCTCAATAACCATCTCAATAACACAAATGCGCGGGTGTGATGTGGGTGGCCTTTAAGCACATATGGATTTCCACAGAAGTCAAACACAAGCCTGAGGAAACACTTATCTTAGGTTGTTCACTTGTTCGGGGGCTGGAAATTACATGGGATTCTTATCTGATATTTTCGTAACAGGCAGCTCGCACTGTATTCCCAAGGAAGCAAGGAAAGAAGCTGCCTCAGAAACGGGCTGCCAGCTGTAATTGCTCGGCCCGGGGGTGCAGAGGCACGTTCTGCTTCCCACCTCTTTGTTGCAGGGTGGCCCCTCCTGCCTTCCCCAAGGTTTAGCGCGCGTGGCTCCCGGCACCCAGCCGGACGAGGAGGCACCCTGGCCTCTCTTGCCTGCTCCAAGGTGGATACTGCACTGGGAAGCGGAGCTGGAGGGAGGTGTTCAACTGACCTCAAGCTCCGCTTCTCACTCGTGTCCTGGGACGCTGCAGTGTCCCGAATGCCCAAGGGTAACTTGAACGCTCATGGGAATGGCAGAGCACATTGCTCAATATTCTGTGATAAAACTGTTGCTGCAAAACATCCCGGAGGCAAATAGAAGCTTAATCAAACAAAGGACCTTGATGCATTGATTAAACAAATTTTTCTGTTCCCTAGTCACATGTACAACATGGTCTCAGACATGTGGGATCACTCATGCCATTAAAGCTAACCCACTAGCCCCTTGAGTCTTTTACAGAGTGAAGAGGAAAAGGCTTAGATCCTTAATCAAGGCTCAAAGGGAAATGCCCAAGAGATTTAGTGCAAACACACAGGGTGGGATCACCTTGCTTTGTCCACAAGATTACTTAGCTCCTCTGAAGCCAGCAAGGTTACAGACTCTGAGATACGCCTGAGTCCTTCCTGACTCCCAGGGAGCAGCCTGCATGCTCCTTCACCTAGCAGTATTTCCACAGCACTTCCAGCTGAAGTCACAGACAGGCACATAGTGAAGTCCAAAAAATCTGTAAATGTGAGTGGACTGAAGCAAGCAGGGACTCGAGCACGAATTTATGATGCTGCAACTGACTTGCTTTTGTAGGGCTGAAAAGCCTCAAAATGATGTTGGCCAGGTAAGTATGATCAAGGTTACCTTTGAATAACCTTGACACTCTTTCCAGTCTGATGCATCAACTACCATTGCAAAACATGCACCCAGACCAGCAAGGTTGGTAGTGCAGATGCCCCTCCAACCAGAACGTGCTTGCCAACCTCTTCAGGAGCGTGAACCAGCCCCAGGGAGCCTGTGCAGAGGCATTTGGGACCCGCTCCCACATCCTGCCCGAGCGCAGCGGTGCTGGTGCAAGAGGCTGTCACCCCTGCCTGCCCGGGGACGGCCCGCGAAGCTGCTGGCTCAGCCACGCGTGTCCCGGTCACCCGCCCTCCGCAGCCAGAGCACGGCGCGCCGGCCGGAGCCCGCTGCAGGCACACGCTGTGTGCTTGAACCCGGGCCCATACCGGGAGGCAAGGTTCAAAGGAGACGCTGACTGCCAGCTGCCAGGAGCAGCTGCAACCCCAGTCGGCAGAGGAATGGCAGCTAAGGCAGCCACGTGGTGTTGCTGGGTTCCCCCCCAACATGGAGCAGGATCCAGAAGCTCTATCCCAGGATTTTATTTGTGATTACGAGCTTGAATAGGAAAAATAGTCACCTCCGTGATGTGTTATCCATAAAAACGTGCATGAAGTAGGAGGGCACAGCTGCTGGTCACACAAGTTATAGATACATGCATTTCTTCCAGACGGATTTTGAGAGGCAGAGAGGTTCAAGCCCCACTGAAAATGATAAAATATTTTTTTGTTGTTAAATTGCCTGGTGCAGACCAAATTCATAGCTCCTGGTAGCACTCTTGGCAGTTCCTGTGCCCCACTTACTTCACGTCTACCAGCTCTGCAGCTCCTTGGTGAAGTGGTAAATGGTTTGGCAGAAATTTACCTGAGAAAGACAGTGGCAAACATTTGCAGAGATCCTGGAGAAATTTGAGGAAAAGGATTTAGAGTTGACCAAGTTAAAATGTGGATCCTGTAGAGCTTGGGCTGTTAGCGCACCAGTCTGCCAGAATCCATGTGCTCTTCTCAGAAGGTGCTGTAAGGTCCATGGTCTTGTTATTCACGGAAAGACAGAGGTTGCAAGAGGTGCCTAGTGTCAGATGTGAAAGTAGGGGGTTGGATGCTATTGTATAGGCAGAAAGTAGTTGATATGCTGTGGGGAAATTGTTATTTTTTTGCTGCTGACAGTTTATAAAGGTGCCCAGAACATACTGCAAAAGCACTCAGCAATCAAAGGCTCTAAAATGTGCATAATTTAAGCCCCCTTTGCTAATTGTTAACGTGATTTTGTTTTAGCAAATGTTTCAGCAAGATGAGGTTAGATTGTGTAGTCCCACTATAACTATTGCCAATTAAATGGAATCAAATCCAAAGTATCAAAGTATTTTCTGCTCTTTGACTATTTTGCTTGGGGTGCTTCAGAACAACACAATGTCATCAACAGTGTGAAATTCTATTTTTTTTCATGACTGATTTTATATATATATATACAAATATATACAAATGCATACACATAACAAAATACATAATTATATGTGTGGTGCATATCTATTTATATACACTGATGGATACTGGGTGTACGAGAATATATGGATCTGATTTTAGAGTGCATGTTGCGTCAGTCTTCCTGAGTCAGTGAAATTCGAGGTCACCCAGTGCTTTACAAGATGACCTCAGCATCTTGCAAAATTGAGCAAAATTTCTTCTGCGAAGAAAATGTTTTGTTTGCTGTTTGAATCATCAAGAAGAGCTTTCAAGTTGATTCTATATATAAGTGAATAGGAAAAGTGCATAATGCAATAAGAAAGAATAGGTTTCTAGGGTGCTGAAAACCTGTGAGCTTCCGAATAAAGGAGAGTCCATGCTATGCTCATACTTGTTATATTACCAAAATGGATTAAGACAATGCAGAAATGCTGAAGCAAATAAGTTATGCAAGATTTCAGGTTGTCCTTCTTGATAGAATTTTTGTTTTGCATTCCCTTTATGAATATCCTGGTTTTTTATCTTTTCTGAGATTTACCTGCAGAAAATAACAATGTGTGTGGTATCTGAGAATAAGTGATACAGAGCAAAGAGCAGCGGCTGTAAGCTCTGCATGGACAAGTAAAATATAAAACCAAATGTAAAACCAGAGTGCATCTAAGAGCTGTGACTGGAGTAGTGAGTGTTATTATTAAAACCAGATATTCCATATGTAGTGTGAGATTGTTTCTGCCTTGTCTGATTTTGCATATCTGCTCCATTCTCCTGCTTATTGCAGTTGTGTGTGTGTGTTTTTTTTTCTCTAGTACCCTGAATTGATGGTTGCTTCTTACAACAATAATGAAGATGCTCCCCATGAGCCCGATGGGGTGGCCTTGGTTTGGAACATGAAATTCAAGAAAACCACACCAGAATATGTTTTCCATTGTCAGGTAAGACTGAGAAGGCCCTTCCTTTCATGGTAGACAAAACAGATTTTACTACATGGTGCATCTGCCCACTGTTTATATGATGAGGTTGAGGCTAAAAATAGTTTTTTTTTAAAAAAAAAAAGTGCAAGCAGCAGTGCAGGGTTTTTTAGAAGGCATTCAGCCTTCTCAAACAATATTGCAAGCCTGTCAGGGGTTGTGTGTCATTCTTTGTCTATTTAAAACAGTTCCTAAGAGATTTAGTTTATAAAGGCCTTGCACTTATGAAGTAACTGTGGTGTACCACTTCCTCATGCAGGCAGCAACATATGCTTTCCCACCCACGTTAGCTTCCTCGCACCCTCTGTGCTCCAAGCGCCTACTCTTGCTTTGGTTCTGCTCAGTGTCATGTTTTGCTTTTAAAATTCCTCAGTGCACTGCATTTCTGGGCATGCGTCGTTCTTACAGCTCAACTGAAAACTCTCTCGACTATGCGGATTACTCCACCTATTCCTTTTTACTATCCTTTAAATTAGTTAAGTTAGTTATCCTTTAAATTTCCTCTTTCTCAGTGCTACTTTGTAACCATTTTAGAAGTCTACAGGAAATTCAAAAATAGCTGGATGTTTTATTTCCCTAGGTCTGTTTGCTCCTCTTTTGCCACTGCTTTTTTTGTGTGAAATAGCACAGCCTTACATTGACAGAACTGTTCTGTTCATTGACTCTATCTCCATCAAACTGACCAAACTGTGGAACAGCATTTGGGCCAAATTTCCAGCCTCTTTTTTAATATCCTTCTGTGGTAATTAAATACAGGACAGTGGCATTCAAAAAACCATATGGAAAAGTTTGGCTAAGTAGAACTTAACAATCGGAGATTAGTAAAATGCGGATTATTCTGTGGTAAAAATTGCTTCTCTTGGAAGGATATGTATTACCTGGCTAGCTGTGTAAGCTAAGTGTCGTTTTACATTCAAGGACCAAACATCTTTTTGAACTAAGTTTATGTTTGGACTTGGGTACATTATCAGATGTAACATAGTGGGAGGGAGTTGTTGGAATTGAAGTTACTGCTTCAACCTGATTAAGTAACCTTTAATTCTCGGCATGTTTTTCTAATTTGCTATAGTGAAAAACAACTTCACAAGCAGTCCAGGCCTGTACAGCAAATACACCATGCAAATCTATATATGTGTGTGTATGTGTATGTACACTTGCGTGTGCGTGTTTTACCTTTGAATTTAGAACTTTTTCTAGATATCATATTCAGCAGCCTGATGTGCTCTGATGCGCATAGCTCAGTTTGCAGGCTCAGATCCTTCTAGGCTGTTCATTCAACTTAGTGCTTTAAATAAAATATTCCAGAGAAGAGATTGCCCATTGTATTTTCGGGAGAGTAAGTTTTAATCTAGACTGATTTTACAAGATAATAACCAGATTCAGTCTAGCTCTACTGAGAACACAAAGGGAAGATTGACTACAGACATAACAATGTGCTCTGTTAATTAAAAATTCTATCTTGTTTAAAAGAAAGTACAGTTAAACAAGGGAGCTATGACTCACTAAAATGAAAGCATTGGAACAGGCTGTATTCCCCATTAGAATAATATACATAGAAAAAAGTGGTGTCCTGATATTTGGCCTGACTGAGCTTCTCTCTAATTCTCCCATTACAATGAATGACCCCATTTTTTAGCACTTGAACCTTAATACCTGTGAATTTTGATAGACATGTGGCACTGTGCTTTTGTATGCATCTAGGATTAATCATCTTCCAGTAAAATGAGGTCAGTTCAGATGTCAATTGGAAATATTTACTTGCTTGGTCAAATTGTCCACAGATAGTTTGCATTGTGAGTTGGAACCATGTTTGAACCACCATTTTGGGGCTTCTGACATGTGGGATATCTTCTGCATGTCAGATTGGATGGGTATACCCACATGAGATTAAATTGGGAAGCATAAAGCATGTGACTTGGTCATTTGAACAGGCTTTTCACTAACTGACTCAGATGGAAAAATAAGAAAAAATTATCTTAGCTCAGAGTCTGGAATTCAGTTCTGTAGATCATCATGTTATTCTGTTAGTGGAAACCAACTGTATCATTAGTTAGTTCCATATCATTTATATTACCATTTTGTAAGAGGAATATTCCCTGACTCAGTCCTCATTCAGTCTTTTCTCCAGGTCTTCCATGACGCATGTCCGATTTTACTTCAGCTCTACATGACCTTCCAGCAGTACAGCGGGTAGGGATGAACACACACCTTGCCAGTATAGCTACACTGCCCAGAACTGGCAAATACAAGTTACTTTGGTCATATTTTCCCAATAGACTCTCTATATTCTTTTCCAAAGAATTTCTAAGTATCCATAATCTCAATCAACACTATTTGATTGTGACTAATAACTTTTGCCTTTCAATTCTGAGAGTGCTGAGGAAGATCTAGAAAATCATTGCAGATGTGACTGTCAAGGAACTCATGGAAACCTCTTCTGCAAAGCTAGACCAATGTTTATAAATCCATTTCTCAATAGGTTCTAAGAATTTCTTCCTCAGGAGTTCTGGTATCATCAGTAGAAACAGATACATGAAACATAGCTGGACAGCTAAAGAGTGTGTGAGCTTCAGAAGGTAGAACTTCAAGTAATTTTACAACTTAGGTATGTTTGGTAAATTCTGGAAAGTAGGAGCCATAATCTCATTTATCTATCTTTCTTAGTCCAAAATAAAGATTTAAGTCACATGGTTACCAAGGGATTTTTTTTTCAAACTTCTTCCACGACTTTTTGTAATCTTACATACAATCACTGAAATGATCAACAGTCTCCCTTCTCTGTAAGCTGCTGGAACCAGGGGCTACACCTGAAGTTGTCTAGGAGCCACGACAGACAATGATGCAAAACATATGTCAGTGGCGATGTCTTTTTCCCAACACCAGATCTCATTTCTGTCCTAAAATGTAAGGGCTGGTGCATTCTGTAAATGTTTATTTTAGCTGTTGTCATTGATGATGTTATGGTTGTTATTCCTATAAACTTCTTGCTCATTTTAAAGTCTCAGTTCATTAATCTAGTGTAGGTGTTACTAAATCTCATAGTTTCATAATATGTTGTGCTACAAATGCTGGGTCATTTAAAAATATGTTGCTGTTTGAGTTAAATTAATGTGTATTAAGGGAAATGACCATCAGCCAACTGGCACTGTTTATTCAGCTCATTCATTTGTGTGCACTGTCATGTGATCTATGATACCCTTTCTAAACAAAACAGTTCTACTGGCTTCTGCCCCATTCTCCTGTGGAATAGTTCTTTTCCTCTACTCATTTTTGCCCTTCTTTAGGTTTTTATATCTACTTTACTCAGTGATGTGCTGCCAGTATTTTAACTGGGAGTCCAGCAGATTTTTTCCTCTATAGCTCATCGTACATCTTTTACCACAGAGTTAGAAATAGAAAGGCAAGGAAAAGTGAGGGATTGGGTAGTATGTTCATAAGTTTTCCCATACAAGCAAAAAAAAGTCTGAGAAATATGATGAATTTGGAAGGCAATATCATTTGCCAAAGAAATGAATGCTCAACGCTTTTCTTAGGTAATGAAGAATAAATTGAGCATTTAGCTAATATTGCAGGGTGCAGCCTGCGAATTTCCTTGTAGGGAAGATTCGGGCGTCCACACGAGAGCATCACAAAATCTTCGTATAATGCTGTGCATTCCAAAGGCAAAAACAACCCATTCAGAAGTACTTTTTGAGGTCCTACAGATGAGTCATTCCTGGTGAGGATGGTTTGGCAGTCTCCGGAGAGGGAAACATTCCAGCAAAGACAAGGAAATAACGCTGACTCTTCGTCAATTTGGTGGCAAATTTTTTAGTAGTAGCTTACACAGTTTCTCTCAGCTACTGTAGATCTACTTTTACAACGGGGCGTTGAAAATAAAAACAGTATGACATAGTTATTGAATGATACGACTCAACACGAATTCAATGCTGTATCAATTTATGCAATCCATGGAGCTGGCCTCGTATGCCAAATGAATGTTCCTATACAATCAACTGATAGAGTAGCATCATGATACTTATCAGTCTTATTCTGTATCTCTTTCTTAGAAAGTACTCCTATAATTTTTTGTGGGTTTTAAACAAAACTTACCTCTACTCATCATGTTGTTTCTGTTTTCTAATGGACTGATCTAAGATTTCTAAGTCAAAGTGGCCTAAAGAAGTATCTGAAGCTTTGAATCAACATGTATGATTGAGTGGGGCAAATAAGTCTTTCCCCTAGACTAGTCAGGTGTGAGTTCAGCTCCTTAAACCATACCACAGCATTCATGCAGCTCCGACTCTGAACTAATATACCCTCCCTCCCATAAAATCTGTTGGCGTGGGTACAAAACTGCTGTTATAAAAGCTTTTGTGTTGGAGTTGCCCTGCAAATTCTGAGGACACAAAGGAGAGACAAAGGAGTTGGGGGGAGCTTTATGATATTTCCTTTTTCTGAAAACGGAGGAATTATTAAAGCTGGTTGAGATACCTGGATCTTGGCTTTAAACAACATCCATCATGTCATTAGAAGAGCTGGGGCAGGGGAAAGGGGGAAGTTTCATGAGTTATGCTTCTCTAAAACCAATCTAAAGATGCCAATAACAAAAAAAACAAGAATATATTGACTGCATTTTGATTTATTTCCTGATCCATTCATTTCCTCTTTCGCAGCTATATCTTTTCAAAATGTCTCAAAAGGGCAGTGAGATGTACAGCTCTGACACTTAGAAGCGACTCCATTCAGCATATTTTTTAAGTAAGGAGAGCACATGTGAAGTAGCTTTTATTTCAGGAAGCAGTAACCATTTGAGAGTTCTTTCAAGGAGTCAGATTTTTTTAACATAATCATAAAAAGATTTCAGCAGTATATCACTTTTAATAGTTGCAGCTATTTCTGTTCATTTCCTGAAATGCCATGCAGTCAGATTTACTTGGTTGGTTCCATCTCTTTACCAACTGTCTTTTTTTTTTGTGGGATATGGGGCTTGTGTTTTCTATTTTAATTTCAATAAAAGCTGTCCATGCTTGGAAAATATTGGTGGATTGGGTATAGAAATCAGCCACTCAGCCACACCACAAAATGTTTCATTCTCCCCTAGTTTTTTTGTAGTGGCTTCTATACACTGTCATTAAGTTATGTGTTTGACCACTCTTCATTGCTTATCCTGGTGTGGTCTTTCCCTTTTCAACTGAATGGATGGAGTCAGAAATGCATATCTTAGAATTAGATGCACTGAGGTAAGTGAAGAGCTATATTTAGTGGCTGATATTGGGCCAGAGATGCCTTTTTTTCGTGATTTGGTTCCTTTGTTGTTGTCTGCTCTTTCAAAGTCAACATAAATTCCTTCAGATGTGCTTTTTGCTTCAGCAGCCTGCCTTCTAAAGGTGCTGAGCACCCAGATCCATGAGACTTCATGTGTGGAGCAGGCTGAGGTAACAGCGTATATGACTAATATCCTCATTTTTCTCTTGTTCTCCAGTTTCCTTCTCTGTGGAAACCAAACCAGAGGTCAGTCCTTCCAGGACTTAAAAAGAAAGTATGACACCCAATGTATTTGTCCAGAAGTCATGTTTGAAATAAGCTAATAAATTAAGCAACGTTTCTCTGGTAATTTTGCTAGTGCTTTTCTACCCAGGCTCCCTCACTTTATTGCTGTTATCTAAATTTTTGGACATGTTCCATAATACCCACACATTGCACCTCTGTGTTTCAGTCATCATGTTTTCACAAGGAAATGATTTCTTTGTCTCTGTGTATGTGTCACTTTGGCATTTCAGCGCAGTAGAAGAAGTGAAAGTCTCTAAGGTCCCTCAGAGCTTCTCAGAAATCCCTATCACACTTCTTGTGATAGAAGGACATATTTCTTTTGTTCTTATCTTAAAATATATTTTTTTCTGGCCTGTTGCATTAGTTCAGATTGGAACATCGAAATCCAAACTATGTTCTGTGAGGATTTGAATAAAAAAGAGCTCATGACTTTTCTCTTAGATTTTTGTTTTATATTTTGCCTCCTGTTCTGAAATGCTGCCTTTTTGTCCTCCTCTTAGTGGAGTTTACACCATCTCCAGTCTTTGGTGGTTAAAAATAACTATCGTCTGTCCTAAGATTAGTGCTCCAGTACTTGTGGGGAGATTGTGTGTGAGTCGGTAGGAGTTACACCCATGCATCCAAAGGCTGTATGTAGTCCTAGGAAAATGTTTTTTGCTGTCTTGGATGGAAGAAGAGGGTTGCCTTCAGCAGATAGGCAAGGGGACCAAAGCAGAGAAAACATGTCCTATCTCCCAGATAACAGTGAGCTCACAGCTTCTTTCAGGCAAGCTCTAAGAAAACCGACACACCAGTATTTAGATCCGTTCTGAATGGAAGTGAATTGGACTCATCACATGGCATGCCTCCCCACCCATCTGCCCTTGGCTTTCCTAACCCTTAGGGAAGCAGGTTATCCCATGAGGACTTTGATCTCCTGTTATCTCGTGCAGAACCCTGAGAAGCAGCGTGCCCATCGGAGCCAATGTGTGCAGAATAACAGCATAATTGTATGCCACCAAGCAGCAGTCTCCGAAAGGCTGCTAATACAAAAGATCGGTGAAGTTCTCATATTAGTAATTAACATTCTGAATTACTCGGGAACTGTGTTTATCCCTACTGAACCTGCTAGCAGCAGAACGCTCCTTGCTTACAGTAACGCTCAACCCAGATCTTGCACATTTGAAACTAAGATTTTAATTATGAATCAAACAATTAGGATGTGACAAGATTTGCTTTTCTTGGATAGAAAAGTTTAGGCGGTTTCAGCTTCTGTGCCTTTTTGGAGAAGGTAGAGTGTTATATGCCTAAATGATATGCTGTCACCACTAAAATAGTGCTGTGCATTTTATATGTGTTAAAATAGTGATTTGTAATGAATCTTTACTTACAGATGCTATTTCTTTACTTACAGTTCACATATTCTTTCCTTCAGATCAAATTTAAAGAAAATATCAGTTACTCTTGTTCAGTATGGCAGACCCTCTGTTTTTAGGAGTTTCTCACTTTGTTTCAGTAATAACTTGCATTGTACTTTTTTGAGATATTGGCATCTAATATGTAACATGCAAATAATGCAGCTTGGAGGAAACCTAGCCTTTGAATTTGCAGAGCTAGATATACAGTATTTTTAAAGCCTTGGCTAGCTAAGGAAAAAGAAAAGAAGGTCTCAGTCAAAAACTATATTTCATAAGAGAAAATTATAGTGATATTGATGGTTTGCCAAAACCTCAAGCAGTGACAAAATCCACAGAGTGTCCTGAAAGAGATGCCTTTGCAAAACCATTCCTTTGCAGATGGCTTAGATTATTGATGCTTATAAACACATGACATTATTCATTTGGTTTAGAATTTTGAAAAACTCTGTTGATAAAAAATGCAAATTTGTCATACTATCCCAAAATCGCAGAAAAAAAAATCACCAAATCCTGCAATTGTTCCTGAGGGTGTTTTATAGCTTAGGAGTTGTTGATTTGGTTACATTTTAACATGATCTAGCGTAAAATATTTTAAGGAAAAGGGAAGAAGGAAGGAAAAAGCCCCATAGCCTTCCTTTGTTGATGTGAACATTATATTTCAAAGTTTTTCTTGTGTATCTGAAACTCCCAGTGCTAAAAGGGTTTTGAGTGAGCCAGAAATGCCGAATCAGATGTGAAATCAATAAGTAAGACAGATCCTTCCACAGAATTTCTTTCCATAAAGGATATAAAATACCATGCAATTCCCCAGTTATGCTGCAAATGATAGATAAACAGCCATAGGCATGACTTTTTTGTTTAGGTTATATAACTGTTCTCTGTACAAGCTACTTGCAACAGAGAGTACATTTGGTCCAAATTCAAGAAAATTATTTCACCTCATGATTTTTGTCTCTGTGGGAGCTCTGTGTGAAGAGTGAAGCCTCATTCTGTGTTACCTGGCACAAAATATAAAACAGTTACTTTTTTAAAGTGCTGTAAAAGTCCCCAGGAACCAAGGAATCCATCATTAGTACCCTGGATATGACTGTCCTCTACCTTATGTCTAAAATCAACAGTCTCCACCCTCTGCCCCCCTGGCTGGTGACTGGCAAGTAGCTCCCTGAAAAGAACTTTTGTGTTAGGAGGGCATGAACTTGACAGTGATGAACAGTCCAGGCCTTCCATTAAGTGAGAGGGGAAGCATTTGCCTAATGACCGAGGTAATGGTATTAGCTTGGGAAAACTTCTTATGCGTGCCAGAGAATCCCTGGAAACCAGCAAAATGAGAAATCTCTCACTTAGAGAGTGGATAGTAGTTGCTATTTTATGGGCACGGCTCCGCCTAATGGTACCATACTTACTGTCACAACATGGTCACAGGATCATAATGAAAAGGAAACCTTTATTAGTAATAAGTACCCTTATGAAGTCATTCCTCATGTTTTGCCATAATTTCATGATCCATTTTATAACCACAATAACAGAATGCAAATAATGACAAATGCTGTAGATTTAACTTTCACAAAGCAGATATGTCTGATGAAATTTTATTAAAGCAGGATTGTCTTTGTCATGAAAAATATCAGAGCTTAAAGTACATTTTTTTTCAATATGAGATGAAAAGCAAATATCTTCTGTGCAAGAACTGATGCGCTTTTAAAAACTTGTCATACTGGAGAGATGGTGTTTTCATTTTCTGTAAGACAAAATGGGCTAGGGTGCATTAAGATCTATGATTAATTCATTTTGATTGCACTTCTAACAATGTTTAGTATTTTTGTAGCTAAATATATCTATTCCCCTTCAGTTGCTTATTGTTCTTGGACTTACAATGAATCACCAATCATTTCATGTGGAGAACATACTTAACATTTGCTATCTCATGTTTGTTGGTATCTGTAAATAAATACACTAAGCACAGTTTGGATTAGGTAAACAGCGCATAGGAGTTGTGCAGAATTGCTGTTTGCAAAGAACTGCCTGGGGTAAATCCATTCTTCCTGGAAGGGTAGTGATGGGTTATAAAATGCGCTGTCACTGGTGACAGTGGATGACCCCACTGTGGATAAGTTCTTCGTTGAGCAAGATGTGCTCCTCTCTTACTGCAGTTGTTAGCTAACGTATGCTCCTGTCCAAAACTTCTCATGGAAAAAAAATAGCAAAACCCAAGTAGCAGCACATGGGAGTCATGTGAAATGTCAGGAAGCTAAGGTCTGTTTGGAGAAAGCAGGATTAAAAGCTGGGTTTGTAATGGGAAGCAGTCGTCTTTTCCTGAGCAGCCATAGCTGTTCCCTAATGCTCTACGGGCGCAGAGCCAGCTACTCCTCTCGGAGCAGGTGCAGTAACTTACTGTAACAGATATGACTGTGTGACAGCAGCTCATGGGTTCCCTCTCTCATCCTTTAATACAGACTTGCCTGTGGTATCTTCTGCATTTCCACTAGATAGCTGTTTATCTGTGCTTTTCAGTCCCTCAATCCTCATATCTACGTGCAATGTTTAATTAATTTTCAATTATTTCCAATTATCTAGTGACATTACTTATAAATGATACATAATTGAAAGTGATGGATTTGGGCAAATATAATAGCCTGTCAGTCTTCACTAGAAGCTACAATTAAATCAAAAAGATAAGAAAAGATTACTGTAATTATTTTGACAGTGAACTGATAGGAGTTTGCCCAAGTGACACAGACTACAGTTGCTTAGAAGCAAGTAAAATAAGATATACTGTTACCCCTTAGCTCATTTGGGACTGCCTGATGGAGTCTTCTCATAACCTTAACCTGGAAAAAATTACATGATCTATCTCCAGGGTCAGACAAAGTTCCACTCAACCAAAGATCTGTAGGGTTCTTGATAAGTAGAAATGGACCTAGAAAATACAGATTTGTTCAGTTCTGAGCTTCCCAGTAGGAGGACGATATGGACATGCTGGAGTGAGTTCAGCAAAGGATCAGTAAGATGATTAGTGGACTGCAGTCTGTCTCATATAGGGAGAGGCTGAGAGACCTGGGACTGTTAGTCTGGAGAAGGGAAAGCTTAGTGAGATCTTATCCACGTTCATGTATACCTGGTGGGGCAAACAGAGCAAA
Organism: Crypturellus undulatus; assembly: GCA_013389825.1. Taxonomy (NCBI): domain Eukaryota; kingdom Metazoa; phylum Chordata; class Aves; order Tinamiformes; family Tinamidae; genus Crypturellus; species Crypturellus undulatus. Next base: position 60,824 of record VWPW01001186.1, on the reverse strand, counting down.
GGAAACAGAGCCAGACTCTTCTCAGTGGTGCCCAGTGACCAGAAAGAGACAATGAGCACAAATTAAAATACAAGAAATTTCATTAAAATGTAAGAGAAAACATTTCTACTATGAGGATGATTGACAGTGTAGCAGATAGATTGCCTAGAGAAGTTGTGGAGATATTCAAAAGCTGTCTGGACACAGTCCTGGGCAACCTTCTTTGAGCAGCAGGCTTGGACAAGGTGATATCCAGTGCTCTCTCCAACCTCAGCCATTCTGTGATTCTTTCTCTGATGTTTCAGGCTCTTTTTGCCTTCTCTTTAATTCTAAGGTTATGTAGAAGTCAGATGGGCTTTAATTGTCACTTAAAATAGTCTACTTCTACAGACTCTTCCAGGGAGAGCTGGATGTGGTAGCCTTGAAGATTGTGTGGCCTTGAAGGAAGGCTACAGGCCTTCAACAGTTCTGACTCAAGAAGGCTATGCTTAGGAAAGCTCTTACCAGTGTGCTTGGCTGTGAGTGAGCTCTCGAGTCACCAAAGTAATGGGAGTCTTAAAGATTATCACCTACAATTACGTTTGTGGCTACATGTCTTTTTGAAAAGAGATGGACTTAAGCAGAGAGTTAATTTTTTCCCTCAGTTGAGGCCTTGACATGTTCTTTATCTAGTGTCTCAGCCTTCTGACTTGGCCCAAGTATCCATGGCTAGTATGTTAATTGTAGATGGTTGGACAGAGTGCTACGCTTGAGATGTGTTTGTAACCTGCCTATAAGAAGTTGTGATTAGTATGTCCCATTTGACAGACCCTGTTGTAAACAGTTCTTACATTATCTATACTGGCTTCTATTTCATCTCTGCCCTCACATGGCTTGACTGATCTACAATGTTCTACATGGTTTGGGGACCTGCTTCCATAGAAACCACTGAGTGACCATCACACCTCAGGTACAACTGGTGTTTCTGGTGTTTCTGTTCCTGTTCTCTCAGCTCAGGATTTGTTCTCTCTGTGTGTTCTGTAAAGCCCAGCTCTGATACTTTCCAGAACTTAACCATCAAGCAATCATCTGTTTTGCTTTCTGTGTAAGGAAAATCCAGAATACATTAAGGTATTAACTGACTGAGGCCAAGGACAGTTTGTTTTCTTTGCTACAGTTGTATATGAGGTCAATGACTTGAGATGTGATGTGGTGCCTACAAGTACGAGGAGAACTTTCTGTTGCCTTCAGAATGTTTTGTGTCCATTTAGTAATTAAAATGATATTCAGCCAGATGTTAAAAGATGCTTAAAGCCTTTCTGTGCACCTGCAAGTTAGACACAGGGGCAGAAACAAACAAGAAGACTGAACCTAACCTACTTAAGTGATCCAGATGGCTGAGTGGAGGCTAATGCACAGCAACAATTGATACTTATTCAGCGGAGTTAGGCACCTGTTTTTTGGTTAAAGCAACTAGAGTTTCTGGAAATTGGCATCCTGATAATATATATACCTGTAGGACACCGGGATGCCAGGCAAGCCTGGCCCATTCCTTATTCACTGAGCCTTCACTGAGGGATCCCTTCCACCTTTGCATAGTAGCCTACCTTTTGTATAATACCCCACAGAACAACAAGATGGGTCTAAGCTTTCCTCAGGTCTAAAGAGGTGTGAACAAATGGTTATTACTGCTCCAACATATGTGTTAGCAGTGAAACAAGAAGCAATCTCCTCCTGAAGCTGGATCACTGTTCAGGCAAAGGCTGACTATCACCAAGGAGGAGACGTAAAACAGAAGCTCATGTCTTTAGCCTGGTGGCTGGGACATTTAGTGAGTAGGTGACTGAGCTGCCAAGACTGTCTGTAGTGTGTATTGGATAATTGCTGAAGAATATGCAGAAATAATTCAGGAAAAGTGACCAGACCTTCAGGACTTGTCCCTCCCAGTCAAGTTCCCCAGCCATTTTCTAGATACAAGAAGTGGTTCAGCTTCTTAGATGCTTTTCCCTGGAGTTGCCTAACTGCAACATTAGTTAGGCTTTGGTTTATGTGCTGTTTTGAGTTTCTCAAGCCCTATCATTTTGCAGTGCAAAAAATATTCCCCCCACAAAACCTCTAAGCATACGAAGAGATATGATAATGAATATATTGACCAAAGAAGCCCAAACTGAACTCTTCCTGGTTTTTCACAATGATCTCTAATCTTGTTATCTCTGCCCTGCCATCCACACTTGGATAATAGTTCATGGAAATATAAACAGTGCTTTAAGGCTACACAGATGGAGACCACTTTGGAAAATCTTCTCTACTAAACAAAGTACTTCTTTTAGAACCTTCTGGCACTTAACACTGCAATCTCTGCCCTGTTATCAAAGAGATAGTGCTAAAGATAATGAAAAGAATCAAGGAAGCATCAGTTTTTATTCTTCATTTTATTATCTGCATGTACTTACAGTAGATTTACTATATGCATTGCAGACTGTGCACAAGAGTTATTGGATAGTGTTAAGGATGCTCACTGCAGCTCCTGTCTTAATGAAGCTGTCTCTAAAATTCTTCAAAAACCATGTCTTTAATCAGATTTCTTTAGGGTCTGTGATCATGGCGAATAAGGCATTTCAATGGAGCTGTAAAGTCAAACATAAAATCTTTTAATTTATTTCAGTTACTGTCATTTCACAAATTATTGCAGCCACTTTGCTATAATTTATCTTACTGATTTTATGAATCTCAGATGAAACCCAAGCACAGCTAAGCTCATGTGCAGATTTTATTACTACTTCCAAAGGAGAGCAATCACAGTAGAGCAAAATGGTGTTCATGGTTTGTTTGAGGTGCTGCCTCTGAGGTAAGGGGAGGGGATTCGTGCTATCTAGTCCAAATTCTGGCCCACTTCTGGGATGAGCAGGGGAGACATTCCCTGACACATCCATTTACAGATGCATCCCATATAGCTGCAAGTCTGCAAGCATTTTTCTTTAAACATGTGAATAATTTCATAAAATAATTGAGTGCTATTGTATTGTACCGTATTTCAAGAGTGTTGGAGTATCATGACCTAAATAAAACAGGCAGACCAAGGAAGTGCTTTCTTCTGCAGGCACAAGAACATTAAGGATTTGATCCCACAACTTGATAAGCAGCCAGGTCCTAATCAGAGAATACTGACAAACACTTAACTTTTGGTACCTAATGTTAAAAAACTTGATATTGATGTGCTCTGCTGATTGAATTGTTCATTATTTTTCCAGGCTTTAATTCTTTCATCTTCAGACTAACCAAGCAAGTATGATATTTAGCAAAAACTACATACTTAAACTCACATATATGCATAGTAATTCAGGGTTACCAATTGTTATTTGCAGTTGCAGGTAAATGTAAGCAGTATCTCCCTATAATCTCATCTGAGAAATATCATGCCTATCCATTTCTACAACACAACAAACAGTTTTGCTGTTTCTTGTGTTGTTCTTGTGTCATCAGAACACCACTGAATGAAAAACACTATTGAATGCACTTTACAAAAGGGCTGAAGTGCAGATTCTACTTTGGAGGCAATTTGTGGACCTTCCTCTGATTTATTTATTCTTGTAGCTACACAGGCTGAATATGTAGATATGAAGGTGAAAGTACAAAGCTTCAGCTTTCTTCCTTGCTTAAAATGTAGGTAGGAAACTGGATATTGCCTTTCTGTAAAGCTAATCAGAGTGCTCTTATTCTGCCGCAAAGCTCAGATGTCAGCACTGAGGTTAGATGTCAGTTACCTACCCTGGAAACTCCACTAAGAAGGAGCTGTGTTTCCTGACATACACTTTTCCTTCTTTTTAAGGACTTAGTACTTTTTCAATAAAAATAAATTTAATTTGTGGCTACATTTCAGCTCCACTGGTTTGATGGTATAAGTGGAGCAATACCAGCTTTGGACTTAGAGCAGTCGTGTGGCTGCGTCTCTCTGTGCAGCTTTCATGTGGTTGAATGAGACATTCTTAGAATCCCCAAACATTTTTGAAGATCCTAAACTGGAGACATTCACAATTCTTCCCTCCCTTTTTACCATTAATCCTTCATGTTTTAACAAGCACTGAAGTTAATACAGCCTACACTCTTTCCTGTCACACTGGGCCCCCCTCCCTCCTTTCTTTTCCTTGAATAAAGCAATCTGTTCTTTCCAGTCCATACTATCGTAAATCAAAGGGATAGATGTCAACACACACCATAACCAAGTATAAACTTCCTTTTTTTAATTAAACAGGATTTTGACATTTGGTTTGAAGAAGTGTTTGTTTGGTTTTATTTCTTTTTTTTTTAATATGTAAAGGATGTCAATTGCTTTTATTTTATTTTTAGTAGAATCCAAATTTTGTATGGTACCACAAATAATCTCTAGGACAAAATCTTTCAGATGCTATTTTGTAGTTCAATAGGGAGAGAGATGGGGGAAGGGAGTAATGCAGAAAGCTTATCATTTAAGACTTTTAGAACTTAATACTTTAAGACTTTTAGAACTTTCACCTCATTGGTGAAAGTTTCCATACACAGAAAACATGTTTCGGTACATTTTCAAACTTAATTGGGGAAAAAAATTAATTCTGTTAATTCTCAGGCCTTTTCTCATTATCTCATAACTGTTAATTAGACTTAGATGTTTATGTGGACTACAGAAATAACCAGAATCGTAATAGCTGACACTAAAAATAAGTTCCATCTTGTAAGGATCATAGTCACTATTTTGGGGTGAAAATGCACCTATCTTAGAAGCCAGGGCAAAGTCACAGTGGAGTTGCCTCTTTCAAGTTGCCTCTTTTGTGGTGCAAAGGGAAGTAAAAGCGTGTTAAGATGAACCAGTGTTCTGTTATGCCTTGGGCTGAGAAGTCCATTAGCTGACTAGAATAATTTTATTTAGTGTCACTATTGATATTTTGTTTCTAGATGACTATTTTAGCCCACCTTTCCAGAACATTATGAGTATCCGTTTTGGGGTCACATATGGGTGTGCGCAGCAAGGCAAGTTAGAGGCGAGGGTCTTCTGATTTTTTGGACAGAAGAACGTATGGCATCTCTTACAGGGCCCCTGAGTCCTTAGGGTCTTAAATGCCGTTCCTGATAAACAGTAGTGAGAACATACGACTAGGAGCAAATGATGCCTGTATTTTTGGGTTTTGCCATCAGGTATTTGTTCCTCAGGAGGAGAAGCGTAAGCAGGCAGAGGTTCAGCCCAAATTCTATTGCTGTTTGTGGTAGACTGACCTACTGTAGCATGACAGCGAGTACAGGACTTCTTCACGTGTGTTTGCTCGACTAGAAGATCTAGCCAGGAGTTTCCTGATTATTGCTTGCTGCAGTATAACCTGGTATTCTGGAGTCTAGAAATGCCTGTGAACTCCTCAGATCCCTTCTTCCCACTGCTGAAGTATTGTTTGGAGATCCATCTGGTGTCAAGTGTAGGCATATGGCACCAGTATGGCAACACTGCCTGTGGGGGCGGTTTCCTGCATGAGGGATCTCGCTGGGCGCAGTAGTCATTGCCTACTTAAAGTTATTATTGTTCAGCACACAGGTCTTTGTGAACTTGTTCAACCGGTGGCTGGGCAGAGTGCCATCCGGAGCTACGGACATGAGCGCGGGCAGGCGAATCTCTGGGGCCTTGCGCGCATCAGATGTGGGTGCTGAGGTCAGGCTTTGCCAAAAGGAAAATCTAAATGGCTGCCTGTCCTGCGCATGTGTATCTGTGGTTAAAGGGATCATTAATCCAAATCTGGGCTGGATTAAGCTTCCAAAATGAAAAACAGCTCTGCTAGCCACTTGAAGAGAGTTTGGGGCCTGCTTGAATCGAGTGCATCAGTGTGGAGGGAGGAGGCGAAGGCTGTGGAACAAAGTCCTCACCGCTGTTGTCTCTGTAGCAGTTCTCTACGTACAGGGTGAAACAAGCTGACAACTGTCAAAATGGTTCACCGGAGTGGGATGTCTCGTTCCCTTGGCTTGTAGGCCTCTGAAGCGGAGAGCAACATCTATTTCTCGAGACCAGCCCTCGCTTTGCTATGCCAAGAGCACAGCCATTGTGTTTGACTTCTTAGGTTATACATTCAAAGGTGTTCTTGACGTTACAGCTAGGAGCAAAAGTTTTAGCACTTGCGGAGCATGAGCACCAGTTGGTCAAACAAAAATCTCAGATTTATGAGTCCAGGCTGACCCTGCCACTCACCTAGGGCATACTCTGAGCTAATTTGGATTTGCTCCTCGGGTCATTTGAGCCACTCACCTCTGGGATGAAGGGACCTGCCCAAGAGCTGTGGCAGCAGGGTCCTGGATGGCAGGGCCCTCCAGGAAGTAGTCACAAAGATAAGGGAACAGAAAGTCTGAGTGGAAGATCACAAAGGCCAGAAGTGGCCTTTGGTGGCCTTCTGTTGGGCCACTGAGAAAGCCACAGAGAGGCAGCGAAAGCTAATCTGAGAAATCTGGAGACTGTGTATTTGCTTAGAGGGAAAACACCAGAGCATTAAGACAACCAGTTAAGTTGTTCACTGTCCCGAACAATTCAGAAGAATGAAAGTGACCAATTACTGGGATCCCTCGGCTGTTGAGAGTCAAGACAACTTGTACACGCAGACGTTGTGTTGTACCCATGAAAAGATAAATTTGTTAACCTCATATTCACAATGCTGCTATTGTACTATGGACATTCAGACTCTCTAGGGAAACTCTTTCTGACATTATCCTTCATAAATTGCCTTGTGCAGTATTTCCATATGCTAGGAAAGCACCTTTTTCTTTTCTTGGCTTGCATGAAGTAACTAAGCAGCTGCAGCAGGTAAAATTTACCTAATTGAAAAGCTGGGAAGCTTTACTGTTTCAGTATTAGAAAGTGCTGTGGGATTGCACCAGAAAGGTGTGGTTGAGGTGCAAAGGAGGATACACTGTTATTTTAAAACCTCACCATGTGCTGGTTCTTTCCTCTCTGAAGTCAGTGTCAAAGCTCAGTTTTAGGGGAGATAGATTGCTTGAATCTGCAAACAAGATGCAGCCTGGAGGCAAAAGAGGCTTATGGTGCTGGGAATAGCTTCTGCTGCTCTCCTTGAGCACAGAGCTGTTCAGACAGACTGGAGACCTGTCTGCTGCTCTCTCCTATTAAGACTAAGAAATGAGTGCTTTTAAAGTTGTTAAATGAATGAGCTGGATCTTACAACCCTTACTCATCTGAGCACCGCCATTAACTCTAAGAAAATAATCACTTTATTAAGTGCTATGGAGTGGAGTCCTTAAACTGTTGAATTCTAATATTTGACAGAAGTTTTCCTTCAGTAGAAAAACAATATTGACATAATTAAAAGGATGTGAACGTTTCATCAGCTAAAGAATATGAGTTACTTTGGAACACTGTGTAAAACTAAGAAGTAGCGCAGGGGGCATGTGTCATGCCTGTAAGTTATTTTTGAACTTCATGAAAAATACACTTTAGCAGTTTATGTCTTGACCATTCAGCTGTATTCTGGGATTCTGAATCAAAAACATTCTAACCATGAAAACACAACATTTAAAAATACACCGTCCAGTTGGGTTTTGCCCTGCTTTAGAGTCTCCCAAGTTTGTTTCAGAAAAACTGAGAACTTTGTTGTGGAATGAATGTTTGAATTTGGGTTTCTTAAAATATATATGGAGCCTTGTAGCTGCTGTGGGGTGTACATAGCGGTGTAGCTGTACTATTTTAAAATCATCTGGCTATTTCATTTCATGTAAGAATATCTGTCATCTTAGTTATAAGGAATGAGAGGGGTTGATTAAAACAACTCATGAAGCCATTAAACAGAGAGATAAAATGTAGAACATGTGCTGCAGGGTCATTTTAATTATAATATATGGGGGGAGTCTGTGGAAACCGTATGGCAGCTGAAATGTAGCTGAATTTTAAATGCCTTTTAGCAGTACTGGGCCGCTGTTCCTCAGAGGTGATGTTTTTCTTATATATAATGTTAGTAACTCCTTTGGATGTGGTACTTGCAACCTATATTTGGGTGCTACTGCTGACTACAGTGCTATTGCTGACTATTATGCTCAAATGCAAAGACCGATACAGATTAAAACAGGCATTTATATATTCTAAGAGTCTAGACACTAGATAGTAGACTGTGTAACATCAGAGGAAATACAGAAAGCTTTAGTAGAGAAGGGATCGAACATATCAAGTGAACACCCATGAGAACTTGGAGAGAATGGTGAAAAAAGTGACAAATTATTTCACTAGGTGATTTTAGTAGGTAAAAAATACATAATTGATTATTTCTCTGAATGCTAGAAGTATTTCTTCTAGCTAGAAGTATTATTTTTGAATATTATCTGTCTTTGAACAATAAATATCAGACAACCACATGAGTTCAGTAGAAGCTGAACATTTTTGTTCATTCTTTTTAATCCCAATAACAGAGATCAGGAGTTAGCACAATTAATTCCACCTCTGTTTAAAAAGCTATTAAGTGTCTCGTTTAAGAGTTCAAATCTGTCTCTAGACACATCAGCGTGATGCATACTGATGAGAGAAGACTAGACATTTGTGATCTACTCCTTCCAGAGACAGAATCCTTAGCTGGATAACACAGGGTTCAGTTTGGCAGTTCCTCTGTTTCAAATTCAAGAAAATTACCTAAATATCTGCAATGCTATTTTTGAAACTGAAACACGATAATTTGGCTACTGTTTGGTCATTGAATAAAATGAGTTGTCATTTCAGGATATCACCACTTCATATCACCACTTCAAAGTATCTTTTCATTAAAATATAACAAAGATTTATTCCCAGACTTGTTGCAAAGAGTCAGAAGATGAAATTTTAAGAATATGCCCACTAACTGTGAATTTAACATTGTGACTGTAATAGACACAGCAGTTAAAGTCTTGCTCTGTGGTTCATAAGCAGTACTAAAGCTGCCCATGGAAAAATGACATTTGCTTTTTTTTGCAGAGTATGCCTATATTAGCATGTGAATTCTCAGGAAATTATATGAATGCTGTAACTTTTACTTTCCAATTTGCATGACAGAAACGTGAAACATCCAGGACCAATTATAAAAAAATGGAGAACAGTTCCTTAAAAAGTGAATGGAGGACTCAAGGGAGTTACAGCTTGTTGCTCTTGGCTGTAGCTTTTGGGACATGAAGATTCTGGGGAGTATTCCCTTGAGGATTTCAGAGGTTGTATGTTATTTTAGAGAGACTGGAAAGAGGTAGCTGAGATGATAGATATCCATCTCCATGCAGGCTTGTGGGGCATTTTATCAGATGGCTAGCACAACTGTTACACCAGCCTGGCTCCTCAGCATCCCCAGTGAAAGAAAATATACAGAGGCAACCTGCTGTCACTCAGATGAGGAAACTTGTTTCTGCTCAAACAGTGCTTACGCTTACACTTAGACATATGTAATTGCCTCTGCTATTAGACAAGGACCTATCTGTAACAGAGAACTCAGTCGTTGATGTAACAAGATCCCGCTCTTGAGCCAATGCTCTCAAGGCAGTCCACCCTGAGATGCACTTTGGAGGGTCCCTCACAAACTCATCCCAAACTGTTTAAGCGGTAAAAGCCAGTGGGAGCAATAGGGGAAGAGCTCTGTCTGTGAGAAAACCCTGGGACAGGAGTCTTTCTGTTGGGTTGGCATCTGTTTACTTCAAGTTTTTCTGGAAAGGAAAGGAAACGAAAAGAGGGGAAGGGAGAGGAAAGGGAAGGAAAGGGAAGGAAAGGAAAGGAAAGGAAAGGAAAGGAAAGGAAAGGAAAGGAAAGGAAAGGAAAGGAAAGGAAAGGAAAGGAAAGGAAAGGAAAGGAAAGGAAAGGAAAGGAAAGGAAGCACTTTCATATCGCTGTCATGGAGAGAGTGTCTCAGGGTTTTAGCACCATGTTAACACTCAGCCCATATATTCTCCTAAATGAATGAAACTGAACATTTTAGTCTCAAAGTAGCTCTTTGCATATGTTCTGTTGGCTTTTGTAGAAGTTACCTGTTGCACAAGGAATGTGATTTCTAAATGACTGCATTTCCTTAATTGAATTGGAGAATTGAAAGGTGACTGACCACGTAACCCTCTCCTTCTCTACCCTCTAGTCCTCTGTGATGTCCGTCTGTTTTGCCCGCTTTCACCCAAACCTGGTTGTTGGTGGCACATACTCTGGTCAGATTGTCTTGTGGGATAATCGCAGCCACAGGCGGACTCCAGTTCAACGAACTCCCTTGTCTGCAGCTGCTCACACGGTAAGGTTAAAAGTCACCTCATCCTTTCTTGAAAGTAAATGGTCGGCAGGGAAGTGGAGCTCCCTAGATGTGCTTATGACGCTGGATGTCACACTCATGCAAATGTTACACGTGGTCCTTGTGGAGAAAGAAATAGAACCAGCTATTTTAAGTGTTTAACCAGCACACTTTGTATGATACTTCAGGTCATGAGGAAATTGAAGAGGACAGAAGTGGTTACAAAACCTGAATGAGGTTTCGTACCTATGTGCCACCTCAGTGGCACTGTGCTTGGGCTCAGGCACATTCTTCATGGGAGCAGACAGGCTTATTCTGTGTGTGGTGAACATACCTGATCTTGGCACTGGGCTTGGGGCCATCCAGACTTGTTCATGGAGTTGTAGCCAGAAGTCCCACTTGGAATACTGAAGTGGGAAGTGGAATAGAAAATATAGGCTGAAAAGAGGAGGAAAATGCAACGATGTGATATAAGAATATGGAAATTTGTAGAATATTTCCTGAAACATAAGAAACTGAGGTACACAAAGCACTCAGAGAGATAAGAAAATAATCTTGTTCTAGCAGAGAGAGGGATTAGACAAAGTAGTAGATCTTTTGCATCTCCAGCTTTTACAGTTCTGTGATTCTTATCTTTGCAATTTGCAGATCAAGGTTCAGCTTTTAGCTGACTGTGACAGCATAATCCCCACAGTTAAGAGACAACGTCTAAAAGCCACATGAATTAATGCAAAAGATTCAGTCTGGGGCCAGCATTACGATGGCATACATCTTATATTAAAAAATGACAGGTGTGCACAGACACTCTTAGTGACCCAGGCAGTGCAAATATTGTTCCCTAAGTTTCCACTATCATGAATGTCGATGCAATAATCTAATGATCTGTGCCAGGGGTTGCAACTTCAACATTGCTTTTCATTTCCCTAATGTTTTTGCTCATTTTCTTGCCAGTATCTAAGCTAATGTTGTTCAACCTGCATGAAAGGAAACAGTCTCTCCTGCAAGTGCAATTTAGAAATGTGGTAGACCAGAAAACTAGTGGCAAGAAACTGACTGTCATTGAAAATTCAACAACTGGGATCCAAAAATCTAGTGGAAGAGAAGAGATTAATGAGAAGAAATTTTTTTTAGATTCAAAAAAATGTACAAGACAAAACTGGACCTCCTGGAATTGTACATTAAACTAGTTTTATTATTACAGTAGAAAAATATGTGATACTTTCCTTTTAACAAATATAAATAAATGACTTTCAGTTAATTGTGGATGTGGGCTTTATGCACCGTCATACACTGTACATGTTTAAACAAGTGTTTACCAACCCTAACATGAAGAAGGATGGTGTTTTTAAGGAGTAATCACATTTTACAATGAAACAGTCCTTGCTTTCTGTTCACATATAGAAATTACAAGAACTTTAAATGAAGTGTTGGTTGCAAAAAGCTGACTTGAACCCTTGCTGCCAAGAAAAAGAAAAAAAGGTTTAAATTGGGATGATTAAATTGGGATGAGTGATGCGGTTCTTACTTTGTGTACTGATAAATAGTTTAAATAGTGGTTTTTTTTTAAATCTGAACCTAGGCCATATTTGGAAAAAAAAAGATTTTTCTCTTTTTCTTCTCTCATTTTAGTTATCTGAAACACAGACTGTGTTGTTATCGCTGATATAAACCTTCCTTAAATTTAGTCTCGCTGATTGCCGCTTGGATTCACCAGGAAAGAGAATTCTACCCGCAGCTTACTCACTAATTTCCTTTCACACCCACCACACATCTGCACTTGGGACAACAGGAAATTTTAATTAAGACAAAACCCTTTTGCATGATGATTTCATTTCCAAAACAAATAAAAGCAAGCTGGCAGCAAGCCTTTGAAAGCAAGGCGCCTGTTTAGGCTTTCTGTTGCGTACAGTTGGTTGTCTTTTTCATCCATTTGCCTTATGTCTTTTCATTTCTGCCATGAGTTTTATTGTGCATGAAATTGATGTCTGGTGATGCCAATTAAAGTCAGACATGGCACAGGGAGGTGCTGCTGGAGCAACATGGCTCTCTCCTCCCTTTCCCCTAAATGTTCTGGCCACTCCACGGCTTATTTTAGCTTCCTCCCATTCTCTGTATGCCAGTCGGTTTGGCCTCCCGGAGGACTAACAACCATTGAAAATTAGGACTGTGCTTGTTTCGGCCATCACTCAGAGTTAACCATTTTTAACACTGTGGTAACTAACCCACCACAACCGAGCACATAGAGGTCCATCTTGGTGCTAACACCATGAGCCACATTAGAGACACAAATCTGGATCCAGTGTATGGTCTAATATACATCTGATGAACCAGCGGAATATCAAGTGCCAATCCTGAGATAGAAATGAGAGTCAGAATAGACTTTGTGACTTAGGGCTCTTTGGTGCGTGCAGGTGGCCTCCAAGCACCAGGTACGTTTTCAGCAGCAATTGCTACTGAGTCCTCCTTCAGTGTGTCCTCCCCAGTACTTGGGTGCTTCAGGCTTCATGCTCAGAAATGGAGGTGTTTATCAAGCCTGCATAGGCATCTACCAAGGTAACTAATCTGCCTCTGAAGATCTGCTTTTCATTATTAGGTAGCTGCCTAGATAGGCAGTCTAAAATATGTGGTAACTCTGCCATTTCTTTTGGTATGATCAAATGCTACATTTCTAAATCTAAATGCAGTTAGTGCAGAAGCTGTATAGGAATCTCTTGTGAAATTGGTCCTAATTCTTTTTTAAAGTATTACTGATAAGCACTTTGTCTTCTTGGAGACACATGCCTTCTATTCAATTGCAGAAGAGGCAGAGAACCGCAGTTTTGCTTGGGCTGCTTTCCATGCATTTTATCCTTCGTCAGAACATTCACTTGTAATGGCCAGAGGATGTTAAATCTCAATGCTCAGTCTGACTGATTTTCCTCCCAGGAGACTGCTGATCTTGAAGTAGCACCTAATCCTTCCTAATTCCCAGTCACCATCAGATGTCGGTTGACACTTTAGACTCAAAATATCACCAGGTCCTTGAAAAATGAAGACAGCAAGATCCATTACTGTATGCTAAAAGGAATTCAGCCTCCATGAACTAGTACCACCTACTATTGTGAACCAGATGTAACACCATAAACAAATTAATCACATTTTTACCAACAGATCTAAAAAAGTATATGGGTCAATGATGGAGAAGGTCAAGGGACTTGTTCACATTTTTCTGTTGGAGTACATTTGCAAGTATTTGGTGTGAAAGCCAGATTCTGGCAAACTTCAGGTTTTACACAGCTGTTTTGTTGAATAAAGTTATCATTTTGAATCCATTTGGACAATTTGCTTCTTTCTGCCAATTATTTTCAGTGTCAAAATCCATCAATAGAAGGATGCATGTCCCTGTGGATAAAATCTCATCCACATTATTTCAGTGTGTTCACAGCATTACTCAGCTGAGTTGTTTTATGATGAGGAAAATGAAGCTTTGAAAACATTACAACCTCTAAAATATGCTTTTAAAATTTTAAATAAAAAGGCAAATTTAATTCCTATGTGGCAAAAGCTGTGTCCTGAATTTTCCTGGTATTATGTGTCTATTTAATCATTATTTAAGATACTGTATGAGACATTAGAAATTTGTTTTTGACGATGTGAGAATGGGTCCCTTATTTTGAGTGCTAATGTGTTTCCAGCATCCTGTGTATTGTGTCAACGTCGTTGGAACACAGAACGCGCACAACCTCATCACCGTCTCTACGGATGGCAAAATGTGCTCCTGGAGCCTGGATATGCTCTCAACTCCACAGGTGGGTTTGTTTTCACCTATAGAGGGGAAAAAAACACCTTGATTAAAGCTAGATACCAGCTTAATGGAACACAGTTCCTAAAAGGCAAAACCTCACGTCCTATACAAACTAAAACCAATGGATGCACTTGAAAGAGTACAGCTTGCTCCCAGCAGTCTCTGCTAAGAGCCAAAACCCATTTCCTTCACCACAAATCATGTAATTATTGTAATACGTTAATACACAGGTCAGTTTCAAGTGAAAACGAAATAATCCATTTTAAAGCACAGTAATTACAGAAGTCGCCCGTGGTATAAATTGTACTTACTCTGCAGCATTGTTTAATAAACACCAACTAGAGTGCACTGCTGCCGAACACACCCTGCGCACAACGGGTTTCCGAGGCACACAGAGAGCTACCTCGTTGTCTGCTCTCAGTAGCCAAAGGGACACACAATGCAAATCTACAGTTTTAGGCCTATTTCCCCACCTCAGGAATGTTTTTTGGTATTCTCTTACCCTCCTCCTGCTTCTCCTTTGCATTAGAAATGAAAGGAAAACCAGGGAAAGTGCCCAAACCATTAATGATTATAATAATGGAACGTAAACAAAGAATCTGGTGCTGAAAGGGATCTATGGAGAGTATCTTTTAAGTGTTATCTTTTGGAGCAGTACATTTTCTGTTCCAATGTATCATTCATTTTTCATTCATCGTTTCTTACAATGAAACTATGTTTTATGATCATTTTCATTAAACGTTGTAAGATATGCTCTTGTTTCAAAATGGTTAGTAGAAACTCCTCTTAGTCATTCTATTAACCATCCATTAATCACGGATGCAATTACTATCGTGTTATATGTTTTTCAGTGTTGACATGAGTGGTAGAACTCTCCTCTCCTAACTTTGCCATCTAAGTTAGCTCTGTGCCAAATCTAAGGCATTAGAGTTCCCTTTATAGATATCCTGCTGAGAGACTGGGCACTCTCGGACCAAAGACAGTTCAACCCATCCAAATGTGAAATGCAATTTAAGATAACACACAGTGTGGAATTGTCAAATCAGAGTGGAAGTGACCTCTGGAAATCATCTACTCTAAGCCCGTTCAGAACGAGGCCAACTTCATACTTAGATTGTGCTGCTCTTTCATTTGAGACAGCAGCATGAGTCTGGTAGTCGCGTTATGGGAACATAGGAAATCAGTACACTTCTGGAAGAGAAGGGAGGCATCTAAAATGTCCAAGATATCTATTTTTAGGTACTCAAATCTCTCTCCCAGTTTCTCACCTGAATATAGATTAGATAAATGCTACTTTTATACATTTGTTTACCACTATACAACATTTTGAGCAGAGATTTGTGAAGATCTCAGTTCCAGGACTTCACTGCTCAGATGGCTCTCAACAAGTCAACATCTCCTGCACCACACTGAAATGTCAGTGCATGATTTGTGGCACTCTTGCAAAGAAAGACATAGGATTTGAAGTCAAGCTGCATGCCCTGCCTTTGAACTGGGAGGAGCAGAGTGTTGTAAGGTTTATGTCAGTCTGAAACTTTCCCAAGACACAGATCCAGGGCATGTAGCCATGGTGTAGGCACCAGGAGTAGAGAGCCCACTGCAACATCTGGCTGCGCCTCCACAGAGTCACTGAAGGGTGACCTCATTCCAGAACATTTTCACTGAAATATACGGGCCACAGGTGCTCTGCCAATTCATTTTCCAGGCTTTCTTTTGGCTTTTTAGTAGAACTAAATGCATTTCAAAGAGATGTATAAATCAAGGAACAGTATTTCCTCATGGATTTTCAGCTTTCACCTCCCACAGGCCTTTCTACTTTCTTTAGCCACACTAAAACCTCTTGTGAAAATCAATGCTAAGGCTCTGACCCTAGAAGACTAGCAGCTTAGGTATTATAAACACACAAAGCATACCCACTTAAATAGCCAAAAAAATAAAGTTGCTAAATCATTCAGCCCTTTTGTGGATTCTTGGGTTATACCATTTAAGCTGCAGAATCAAAAGTTTAGAGATGGAAAGATCTGCTCAATACACCTGCATTGTGTAACAGTCATAAACTGACATGCTGGTCATATTTCAATAGCAAAAACGGGCATGCTGATTTGCTTGGAACGACATCTACAAAATAAAAAGAAAATATGCTTGCTGGCTTGTAGCTTCATGGTGGACTCCAGTGAGAATGTTTATGGTTTTAGAAACACCCTGAAAAATAGTGCTCAGAATGACAGCAGTGACACTAACCCAAGTTTATAGATGGACAAATGGCACCATCTGATAAATGCCTCAGATGCATATGATATTATGTGTGTTTCCTGGCAAACAATTGATTTCAAAAATGTTTGTAAATAGAAGGTATTGTGTATTTTATTAGAGCCTTGGGCTGGCAAGTGTAGCCATTAAGGTATTATCTTTACTTTCTGCACCATTAGTCTTTAAATTCTCACCTGTCATCTCTGCCTGATTTAAGATTATGTAGCACAGACCAATGCATTGCAGCCACTCTGAAAGGTGTGACAGAAAGCGGCAGGGGTGGTAGGAGCTGTGCATCCTAATTTGTGACATTGCATCTTCTTGCAATAGTCCATATAGAAACTGAAATTCAGTAACTGAGTCAAATGATTTCTTGTTTCTCTCCTTCCTGTTAGCCTATATAATATTTAGAAACAAATTAGTAAAAACAAACTCAGCAAAACAACTGCAGAATAATAACAAAGACCTGTTTTGATAGGAGAGCATGGAGCTGGTGTTCAATAAGTCCAAACCAGTGGCGGTTACAGGAATGGCTTTCCCAACTGGAGATGTCAATAACTTTGTTGTTGGCAGCGAAGAGGGGACAGTCTACACAGCTTGTCGTCATGGAAGGTGATATTCAGTATTTTGTACTTAAATAACATTGTGCTTCTGTGTTGGTGAGAATGTGAGGTAGCCAAGTATGTGTGGGGAATGTTTAATTTTTTTCTCTTGGATCAACAGTATCAGTGCTGTTTTGTTTCACATGATGAAGATGGGAATTGCTTATAGCCATTTATACTGGGTTAGTTGCCCTGTGCTTTCTGTGTAGTCAATAGGGAACAATAACTACTTTGGGGATTTCTCTGACCTTTTTTAGGCGTCTATTTGAAGATGAGATGACTGGCACCTGAGAAATGCCTCTTTCTCACCAGTGATTATAACGGAAGTCTAGACAGCTAGCTCAGATGCAGATGTCTATGTCTGGGCAGGCCGAATCAGGTCCTAGGAGACAGTGTTGTTGAAGGATAATCAGGCCTAAACCACTTGTAAGAGATGGTAATCCACTTTCTTAGCTTTTGCCATCCTTGCTTCATCTTCAGTCTCCACAGGCATATATGGAGTAGAGAAAAGCAATCACGGACACGTCTACCTGTGAGAAGCAGAGCACGTGAGTCCAGATGGGAGGGCATCCCAACGGAGCCGTGTACTCGGACTCTGCCTAGCACTGCCACCCACTCCTGTGGGCAGCTGCACTAGCAGGCTGACAGTGCTGGGGTCTCTTCTCAGGGACAGTTTGGATGCGGTCACCCTCTTTTGGAGGGCAAGAGCTTTTGTGTTCTACAGACAAAAAACACATGATACCGTTTGGCCTCAAGGCCCCAGTCTGGGTTGGCGCCTGTTTCACTAGTTACTACAGATATAGCTGCAGTGTGCCAGGAAGATGTGTTGACTTGGGTTGACCCTCTCCCAGGACGGTACCTTGTGTTCTCTTACACAGTGTATTTACATCTCTTTTTGCTAAACTGGATGTCCAGATCGTAGTTTAATATTGTATTTTTTAAAAAAAAGGTCAAAGTTCTTTCCTTGCCCTCAAAACCTCTTCGGGCAGACGCAAGTCAGGGAAAAACATACCAGCTCCAAGATACTCTGTGTGCAGAGGCCAGAGCCAAGGTCAACAATGAGGATGGAGCACAGACTTTCACTCTAAACATTCCTGCAAGTGCATCACGCTTCAGGTGTGCTGCTGACTGTGACACGCAGGGCTCTGACAACAGCCCTGCGCCACCAAATGGCTCTTCTTCTGCCCTTAACTGTGAATGCACCCTGTCTTGTTTGACCTTCTCTTTTAGCTAGGCCACCCCATACTGCTAAGATCATTTTTCTCAATGCATTGCTGTAAGTTTTATCTCAGGATTGTTCAGCCAGGGTGTAACTTTGCAATATTCTGCCCCTCTGGCCTATATTTCTGCAGATACTGTGTCTGAGTAGTCTGGACAGGCCATTAATGTAAATCTTGATAAAGTGACCTGGGAAAAGCTTAGTCCAGTAGAGTATTTTCTGATATCATTTACAATAATAGCCAGATTGATGGGTTTTTTTTATAAATTCCATAACATGTCTCTTAATGAGTAGGGCCAGAGTGCTGTGTTCCAGCATTGATCTTCATTCTGCTTCTAAGGTGAGGAAGGTGCAAATCCACTTCCATAATTTAAACCAGTTCTTTATTTTGCACCCTATAAACTCTCAGAATGCAGTTAGAAGCAAGGGGACTCTTACCACAGGCCACTTTGAAGATCAGTTCCTCCAGTTTATTAAAATGAGCTGCACCTTCTGATAGTAGTTTCATCCTCCAGGTTGCTCAAACACCTTTTCTAAAGAACAAATCCCTCCACATTCCACTGGTAGGTTTAAATTTTGCCCCTACACTTCACTAGTTTTCCAGGCTCTCTGAATTAATATTTTATCATATTTCTTGTTTGTAATAAAAAAGTAGACACTGCTACACTGTTTAAGATAGCAAGGCTTCTATTACACATTCCTAATACTGTGCAGGTACAGTTTTATGTATATTTTTTAAATACTCTTATTTAAAATATTTTCATTTTAGCCTGATTGATTGCTAACATAATTTCAATACTGTGTCTTGTTGGGCATTAAACTGATAGGCTGTATGGTGACTGGTGGTTTGAATTAGTCTTTGGCTGCTGGGATAAGTGAAACATGCCCAAGGGCTTTTCTCACGTTTAATCTTTCAAACATGCCTGACTTGTCCCTCACAAGAGAAGGAAGTTGTCAGATCTTCCTGTTCTCCTACCTTTTTAGCAAGACCTCTTCTTGAGGAATATACATCTTTCCTGCTCCTGCCTTTCTCCCCCAGAGCTTTGAGGTATTATCCCATTTTGTTCTGAGAGGCTCTTGTGTGCTTCAGCCCAGCACAGTATAAAGTCAGATGCTTTTTTGGGAGAGGAAAAGCTATGTCAAAACCTGAGAGACGTACAAAGTATTCCTCCTCGTGCACTGGAACTTCACATACTCTGCTGACTGCATGGCAAAACAAAAAGATGGGTATGAAAGAAGAGGTGTGTTTTGCACCAAGATCTTTGGGCCAAAATACAGAGAACATGGCAGCAGAATTCACGCTTTTCATAGTGTAACTAAAAGGGTAATTTCATCATTCCCCTTTCCTTGTACAGAAGCATTGGTAAATGATTTGGCATCACTTGCTTATAGAAGGAACAAAACTCTGCATGTAGGGTGCTCTTACACTGCATTGTGTTTTTCCTTCCTAGTAACTATTCTAGCTTCTTGCGATGGAATCTTCTCTAATGACTGTAGGATACCTGATCATGTGAATAGTTCCTTCACATTTGGTGAAAAAGTTTTTGATTCCTGGTGACTTGGTTGACCACTGTGGAAACTTATTTTAGGTATTTAAGAGGAAAAGAAGTTGTTAATGATAAGTCATTGACATATTCACTTTTTTATTTTAAGGACTATTCTTTGTGATAAAGCCTTACTTAGATCTATAAGCTATAATGTAATTATAATTATTTTCTAATTTTTCATAACTATTACTTCAAGCCATAGAGGTAGACATTGTCATGTAAGAGACAGTAATGTATTTCTTCAGAAGGAAGAGTATATCCCCATATGTTGGATCCTGAGTATTACTTGAACATAGCAGAAAGCCTTTTCAGAAAAGACCTTAGTGAAAGAAGAGAACACTACCAATTACATGGAAATTTAAAAAGAAACAGAAGTCTAAGCGTAAAGAAAGACATCTGATGTTAAACCAAAATCTCTGAATGCAAATATCTCTTCTTCCTGCAGTAAAGCTGGCATTGGTGAAATTTTTGAAGGCCACCAGGGACCTGTCACAGGAATCAATTGTCACATGGCAGTGGGTCCAATTGACTTTTCCCACCTCTTTGTCACATCATCGTTTGACTGGACAGTCAAGTTGTGGACCACAAAGGTAAGAACTCTAAGCTAGGATGAGACAGACACATTTTAGTGCCCTTCAGAATATGACCAGGCTGTTTTTGGAAAACTGCTGATGCCCTCTGGGGAGAAAAAAATAATCGAAACAGGCTGAGATCATGTGA
This sequence comes from Crypturellus undulatus, assembly GCA_013389825.1. Classification (NCBI taxonomy): domain Eukaryota; kingdom Metazoa; phylum Chordata; class Aves; order Tinamiformes; family Tinamidae; genus Crypturellus; species Crypturellus undulatus. The sequence continues at coordinate 40,512 of VWPW01001186.1, read as the reverse complement.
TAAAGCCCTTTGAACAGACTTGCATCTTCTTTCCAGGAGAAGACATGTTTTTGCTCACAGTTAAATCAAGGCCAGAAACTTTTGCTGTAAGGTTCTGTCATAAAACCACTCAGTTCATCTAGCTGGGGCCATACAGTACTTCTCCTTTTAGAAAAATTACCTATGTGTAAAAATGCCATTGTCAGAAATGTTTTACCTGTCATTGTATCAGATCCCATGAAGCAAATTACTGAAAAACTGTGCTTAGAATAGGTTTTGTGATAAAACTGTAAGTTTACCTAGCATAACTGTGCCACCCACACTCACACTGGAGTGTTCCCTATCCTATAAATGTAGTGACAGCCAGCCTGCACTTCAGTTTTGACCCTAACAAATTTCACTAGGGAAGATATAAGGTGTCTCATAGTGCCATTCACTAAGCAATCTATCCAGCACTCCTTGTTCTGGATGAATTTTAAGACTAATACTGTGCAGTATGATAGCAGAGCAGCAGGAACCCTTCTGTCTGATGAAGGAACAGAAGAAGCACCCGTAGAGCTTATCACAGTCAATATCAACTGTGGAATTCATTGCCGCAGGAGGTTGTGATAGCCAAAAGTATAAATAGTCCCAAAGACTGTTGGACTTCCCAACAGAAGCAAGAAAATATATCCTGGCACTTCACATACTCTTCTCTGAGCATCCCCTATCATCACCATGAATCTGTTGCTGACTGCTCTGTGGATGTGCTCATATAAGCACTGTGAGCAACAGAAGTGTGAGCCATATAAATGAATATACAATCCTGTGAAACTCTGGACAACACTCAGGAGAACCACTTGAACACAGGATAATGACAGGGTGAATGAAAAATGTGGGACAGATTAAACAGTCCAGCCTGTTTCATTGTGCAGGCTGAAACAAACAAAAATGAGGAGTAAAAAGAAAATTAGGTTAATATTCTAATTGTCTAAATCATCTTAAATGGTTATATTTGGAGTAGGGAGCTGCCTTTTAAATGTCAGGCTTTGGTCTAGATTGTGTCTCTGGATCTCATCTTGACCTGCACCCAACATAGTCCAGTAGGGAACGATGACCCTGTCAGGAAATACCTCAGCGTGTATTCCCCAGAGACTCCAGAACTTGGACACGTGGGGACAAGTGCATTGCAAATGTGAGTTCAGAACTGTTCCCAAGGGGCTGTGTGACAGGCTTGTGCTCTGAACAGAAGAGCAGCTACCTACATAATAACTGCAGTCATCCCCTATGGTGGCTTCCTAATGTATTTGTTAATGGCCTCATTCAATGCATGTGCTAATGAATAACTATCTTTTCCTGAACTTCAGTGACCACAGCTGTCAGTTTTGTCTGGAGTGTTACCTTTTAGCAAACTTGTTAGGAAGCAATTAGAATGATTTGCATGATTTGCATGTAACCATAAACATCAGCAACAGTCAATGGAGCAAGACTCCCACAGATGGGGCTGGACAGTGGTTGTAGGCAGGCTGGAATGGGCCGTACTTGGTGAGCATTAGAAAGGGATGGAGAATAACCTAGTGCTAGAGAACACAGGTTATGGTTGGTTGGGGCTTTCTAGACTATTTCTTGTCTGAGATATGGAAGTACAGGACAGTGGTACCTGGTGGAAAGGAAATACTGGATAATAGAACATGAAGCTGTATAAAAAGATGAAAAGTAGGTACTGGAGCTCGTACATTCCAAATAGAAACATTCAGAAGAGTTCAGGGCAAGCATCAGATGCTCACCTCTGGATTGAGTCTGGCCATAAGGGTCTGATCCATCTGCAGGCTTAAATAAAATTATATTAAGGGATAATAAGGCTTGGGTTTTATTTTAAACTTTTTTGATTTATGAAGTTTGCAAAAACACTCTCACAAGCATATTTTGGGCCCAAAGACACTGCAGTTAGCATTCCACACACTATTATCAATCAGTGGGCTTTGAATAAGCCCATCAGCATGTGTGATCACTTTAAAAAAATATTGGATTAATCTGAAGTATGGAGTGCTACTGCAGGTTCGTGAGAGTTTACTAAACTAAAAAAAAAAATGTTTTATACCTTTGGTTTCCTATTTGTAGGTTTAATCTCCCTACCAGCATCCAAAGCTGTATTGCTTTCCTGCTTCTACTAGTGTTGTCTACTTAATCTCGCGCCCATTATCCTCTTTGGTCATGAAATTCAATTCCTTTCCATTTCACAGATTCAGAGTCAATGTCCAATTGTAAAGTGAACCATAAAAGCTCTGTGTTTATATTGCCTATTGATGTTGTGTAGCACCCTGGGGTGCTTACCAGAAAGGAACTTTCATAGCAGGCATTTGACTGATGGATTGAAAGCAGTGTCTTCCTTAAAAACTCTGGCTTGACATCTTATAATCTGTTCTGGTGGTTAACACATTTTCCATCTAAAGGCAGTTCAACCAGGTGACTGAGAACAGGATTTTCACTGGCAGAAGAATAAATTTTGTAGGTAACACTAATAAAAGGTTCACATTATCACCCATCATATTAGCCAATAATTAGATGCTTGGATGCATAGTAAGCAGACAGAATAAGTAGGAAAAAAAATTGCAAGGATAGTCACTTGATATCCAGGTTACTTCCTGATGAAATCAGTAGGGCTTTCGCCTTGATTCATTCTATATCATGCGAGCAAGTCTTGGATGCAGAACTACCAAAGGAAGGTCCTGATGTGAAGTGTCTGTAGAGTTCTGTCGTTAATTAGATATTGTCTGTACAATGCTTTGAAGAGGTAGAGTGCTAAGTGGAAATGCTAAGTGTTGTTAATTAATTAAGCACTAATCCTGATGAAGGAATAGCATGAGGTTAAATAATGAAATGTAAGCATTGTTATTATTACAGCAATTGCTGTGCAGAGTGAAAATTTTTAGATACTGTGTCAAGGGACAGAAGCTAGCCTGAAATCGTTAAAACATCGCAGAACATAAGCTCGTTTCTGCCAAAGCTTGAGGACGGCTTGCTTGCTGACAAGGGAGCTGATAAAGGTCTGGATAGAGGACTGGATTTTGTTAGCTCTTTCATCCTTTCCATATGAGTCTCCTTTGTCTCTTATCCTTCTATTGAGAGGAACTAACTGATGCTTAGATGGGCAGAAAAGGAGGAGGGAGACTGGAGTAACTGTGCAAAAACAGTATTGCTGTAGTCCCCTATCCATTCTTACTTTTATCTTTGTTGAACGTTTAAGTAAGAGTGGCAAATGCTATAATCAAAGGGAGGGAAGGAGATGGGCAGACTGGTAATGGGACCCCCTTTTAACTACTAGCAAGGGCTAACCAAGCCAGAGAGCACGTGTGCTTTCACTGACGGACTCCTACTTTTGTGCCCCTGCTCATTTTTTGCCTTTCTAGTACATATGGTAACTGCTTCTTCTCAGTCTCTCTCTTTTTGCCTTTTCTAATGCTATTCAGGTCTTGCTTTCTCTCTTGGTGTCCCATGTTGTTCCTGTTTCCCGTGTGTTGTGCTTATTGGAAAATAACATTTTAAATAGCAAAACTGACATTTTTTGAGCTATGTACCTTCATGTACATTTCTGTACCTTCCGTTTCTCTTACTCATTTGTTGGTTGATCATCTTGGTATGACTCAAATCTACCTGACTGTCTGAATAAATGGTTTTACCTTGCACTTTCATACCTTCCTACCAGTATATAACAATGATTAGAGATTGAACACTATCCTCAAAGGTCGAGTGGGAGTCTTATCACTAGAGCAATGTAATAATGCATGTAGTGGTGCTGCTGCTAAAGACAGGTACCTTCCTTCTTCTCCCCAAAGTCTGGCTGACAGGATTTAATATTATCCGTTTGTTAAAACAAACCTACTGTCATGGGAATTGGTGTAGCAAAATGAATCAGAGCACTACACGACTGTGTGCATTAGTCACCAAAAGAAAAAAGAAAAAAAGTACTCAGAAAATGGCAATGTTTAAGGTTTGCTAAAATAACAGTCAGACTGACACTTGTTTTAAAATTAACAAGTTGCTATTTTTTGGACTGCAAACAACATGTATGAAGATACTTGGTAATTGGTTTGTTCTAGTATAATTTTAGTCAAATTACATGAAAGAGTGACATTCTTTTATGTTTACAAACAGCATTAACTGCAGTTAAAAAAACAAGTAAGAATACTGTCATGTACTATTCATGATAAAAAGACAGTAAATTTAGCAGAATCACTGTGACAACTTGGTGAATTCTCTTGTAAAAGAAATAAATAAAGGTTTTAACACTAGTTGGAAATACTAGTTAATTACTTGATTTAGAAAAGTCCCATGCAGGTGACTACAGTGATTAGAGACAGTGAGGCTAGTGGTTAAAGGTATCTAGCATGGAAGGTATTCCACAAAGCTCCACTGCCTTATGGAAGATATTCCCATTCTAGCAAATGCCTGATTACTTGTGAAGGCTGTAGGAGCTCCATGGGAGAGTTCTCTACGCCAGTGGTTTGGGCGTCAAGCCATGCTGCACAGGGCTGCCTGAGTAGGACCTGAACATGTGTCTCGCCTTGGGGGAGGAAGTGCTGTGAAGATGTTGCCATTTTGCTCAGAGCTCTATCTTGTGCTTCTGAACTCATTTGGTTCCATTGACAGGAGGATCTTCCTGAAACAAAGCTTTGATTTTTAATGTGCTGATGCTTCCTGATGAAAACCAGTTCTGTCCAGCTGGGGCCAGCCCTGCTTCTCCAGTTTGTAACAGGATCAGACTGGTCTCTGACAGTGAACTGGACTGCTGAAAAGCAGAGGTTCCATAAAAGACCTGTTGGTGGCCTTAAAGTTAGTGCTCCTAGGTAAAATCTGGGGGGACTTGGAGATACAGAAGTGTGTGGGTGAATAGAACTTACATGATCAGGTCCTTAATTCATAATTTTTGCAAACAAAACAAAAAAAATTTTAAAAAAACTTTTCTTGGCATTATGTCAGATATTAGTCACATACTTGTTTAAGCATAAGTGAGAGCTGGATTCAGTAAAATTTACAAAGTATTACTGGTTTCAATCTTGAACCTGTTCATCTTGATGTTATTTCCTGTGCTCTTCTAAATCCTTTGAACCATATTCAGTCTCCTCATCTTAGTAGATGACGCACCTTTAAAGATGACATCTTTAGATGCATTTGAAGTTGAACACACTTCGATCCTTTATTGTTTAGGGCTTCCATACTTTGGTTGTCTATGCAGCCACTGGAGAGCAGCATTGCATATACAATGCATAAATATATATTGCAGATATAGGAAAACCAATAAATATACCATGCCTACATTAGATGACCCTTGGATGTACCACCACATTTTCCCTGTGCAGCTATAGGGGAGTCAGGATCAGGCAGCTTTAGATGATCAGTTGTTGGAGTTTTGGGGGATTTTCTTGCATTTCGAAAGCCTCAAGTCATATCTAAACTGGCACATGGGGCATCACTTCTGAGCTTCTGGGTCTGTGTCCTTTTCTGATCCTCTTCCAAACTGCCATGAGGACAGAATAGATGCAAGCGCTTCTTTAAACCATGCAACACACATGCACAGAGCTGCCCTTTGGCCCTGCAGACAAGCAAGCTGCATGTCCAGCCCCAAGCAGAAGGGAGCCAGGGTGTGCACTGCTCACGTGCTAGCCAGATGGTGGGGGCATCAAGACCTCTGGCTTTTGCAATTACCCCGTTGAATCTGGATAGAGTCTCATGCTCTCATCTGAATAGGACTCTAAGAGTTTAGGGAAGTGTAGAAAATAACATCAAGAGGAAAAGAAATATTATTCTGTGAGGGAGAGCACACCATTAGTCTGTTTGGGGAGTAGGTAGACTGAATACAGACTCTTCTCCCTATCTTCTTCTTTGGAATCCTTCACTGCTTCCTCCCTACCACTGATTTAGGTGGGACTAAAATTTCTAGCTCAGTGGTCAGTGTAACCCCTATTATTTTGGATTATTTTGGTCACCCCCTCCAACACTGGATTAGAACATGGGACTTCCTGAATCCACTCATGAGACAATCCCCTTCCTCTGACTCCTTTTCAGTACAGGCTTTTTTCTTTGATAAAAGTAATTGAAATGATTTATCTGATTAGTCACTGTCCGATTGCTAATTTTATCTGATTACAGAGAAAGACAAAGGGCGATAAAATAGCAAGCTGAATTTCATGGCAATGCTGTCTGTAGTGTGAGTTCAGAATTTTGAGTTTTGTCCAAAAACAAGGCAATGAATGAATTTGCTTCAGAACTCACTTTCTGTCAAAAGGCCAAGCTGACTTGGGCAAGAGGGTGGAGCTGCCTGTTCAGACAGGATTTTTTTAGTTTTGCCCTTTACCTCTGGAGCCAGAGGTCTGGCTCTCATCCAGCTGTATAAAAAAGAAGATTATGGTATTTTCTAGGTAATTTTAAAGAGCAAAACCAAAGGGAGGTCAGGTGGTTTGAAATCAGCCCCAAGTTCTTCACATGAAATTTTTCTCATGATTTTGGTTTTCAGTGGAGCCATATTTGAAAAGTGATAGGAAAATACGCTTCAGCTGGCTGACATATTTCATTTACTCATGTGAACCGTTTTTCTTCTTTGTGAAACATTTTGTGAGGAACTGCACACAAAAAATAAAGCAGGCGCCTAAATTAGTGAGGCTGCTGTGAAAAACTCATTGGGCTAAACTCTACTTCAGAAAACCCTAACAAATCCAGCTGTAGCCAGTGAAAGCTTTATTTGCATATGGAAAGGAAAATTTGATTTCAGGAGTTTATATAATCTCTACAAAAGAAAGTCGTGATCCCTTTTTCCCCCAGATCAAAATTCAAACCTCCCACTGACTGTTCTGCTGCAGAATTACACTGAGCGACCAGCCTCACACGTAATAGCGAAACACTTCAGGAAAATTATCAATATATAAAACATAGGATTTCTACACTAATGGCAGTTTTCTCCCACCTGCTTCATGTAGCAATCTCCTCTGTGCTATGTGAGAGACTTTTGTTATCGATGAAAAAAGAACTGTATTGAAACTCCTACGAGATGGAGTTCTCTTCAGTAACGAGGAGCCTGCAAGCTGCTGCTCGCCGAGGCCGGCCAGCTCAGCAGCATCCTGGTGCTGGCGCCACAGATGCCGCTCGCGGCTGCTGAGCAGACGCTGCGCAAGCATCAGGCGCCCTTTGGCGCTCTGCAGTGTTCCCCACATGCCAACCTGCACTTCCCAGCAATGGAAACGGGGCAGCTGGAACAACAGGGCTGCTTGGAGGCCTAAGCATTCTGACTCCACTTGCAATGCAGGGTTTTGCATGCAGTATTTTCCATGTTCAAATCAGAATCACAGAGAAGGGCCTGCTAGGCCTGTAACTTAACCACGAAAGACACTGGAAGCAGGGAAAAGGATCTCAAGACTCCCATGTTTCTAAATACTGGAGAAGTGAGCCACCTAATCTGGCAGCAGCAGTAAAATACTACCATATACCGTAAGATTCTTCTTTTTCCTGGAGCTTTGTCCCTGAAGTCTGGCACATACACCTGGTAGGTTTTCTGTAAACAGGGCAGTGAGCAGTCTGAGCTAACAGCCACTTTTAAAAACCTGAGGCCCAGAGCAGCAAGACTGCCCCACTGCCTCAAGCAGAAGGAGGCTCAGGACAGGATGGAGTTCCTACTGTCCCTCCTGCCTCACAGGAGAGCCCTGGGCTTCCCCCAAAACTGGCCCCACGCTGTTCTTCAGCTCACCTGTGTGAGATATAAATGTCAGTGACCAGTGAAGGGAGAATACTAAATCAGTTCTTCCTCAATATTTCACATCTAAACAGGATTTGGAGATTCTTCCTTTTGGAGAAGGAAGAATCCTTCTTTCCTTCTCCTCTCTAGCCAAACCATATCTGATTTGTGCTTTTTCAGCAAGTCCCTCAAGGCCTTCTTTGAAAAAAAAAAAAAATCAGAAAAATATTATGCAAAGGCAGATGTATGAGCTACATAACTGCAAATCAGTAGATACTCTGAGACAATAAGATCTTCTGTAGTGATTTGAACCTCTTAAAAAAAAAAGTAGGTAGAGATTACAGAAGAAAATGATAATATTTTCTAAGAAATCTGGTGATTGAAATGCATAGCTAGCAGCATAGAAAGAAATGATGGTGTGCCTACAGCAAGCTTTAAGCAAAAGGCAGAAACCTTGCTCAATATTTAGTAAGTCTGAGGACTTACTAAATTACTTACTATTTCCTCAGAAGTCTGAGGAAATATGGAGCAAATGGTTAATACCAGCACAGGCTTCTCCATCATTGCCCCCACACAGCCACCCCCTTGATGCGAAATAGGCTGGGAGAGTGGGTCAGAAGGTGCTAACGTCGAGCAGTAGGAACCTGCAGGCACAACTGTATCAAGTGTGGAGTACAAGGGGCTGGAATAAAACTGGGAAATCTGAAACTAAAACAAGCAGAGACCAGTCTGGCCAGGAGGACCCAAGGAGAAAGCAAGCTGGGGAACACTAATCCAGCCCATTTGTTGGAGCATTTAATCTTTCCTAAGCCTGTTTTGTAGTTTCGAGACCTTGCCTACCTGCTGATACACTGGAAACTTCATCCATGGCAAGCAGATGTCTTCTCATTATTTCATCTACATTTCAGAATTAATGATCAACTAACACACTTTTACATTTAAATACACTTTTACTTTAAACTCACTGAAAACAGTTCCTTGGCTAATGCGCACTTGTGTTTTTTCCCTTGAGAAAGCAGAAAGGTCTTTCTCTGTTGACTAAGTGGGAGGGCAGAGTAGAAGAAAGCTAGAAGACCAAAGTCTTAAAGACAAACTTAAGTCTAGCAGCACAGCCTGAACACCTCTGCAGGCTGGCCTAAAACAATTAGGGAGGATTAACCAAGTTAACCAAATGAGCAGCTTACCTGTCAGTGTAACTTACAGGCTATCTGTGCACACCCCAGAAGCTTTGCTGTCTCACTTTTCACATCTCCTAAAAGTCAGGGCATGTCTGACTTCCCAAGTTCTTTCATTCTTTTTCTCCCTGTCACACTATTAGGCATTAAGATCTGCTCTCATTCAAACAGCCTGTGCCAATCATCAAAACCTTGTTCCTTTGCTTCCTTCTTGTAAGCTCACCCATGACGCTTTGACTTTGAAGGAAACCACAAAAATGTAATCATCATGTTATTTCCAGACTCAGTCTGCTCTCATACCCCCTTCCCTTTCAGTCCAACCCTTATCCCACTCTCCAGCTATAATAATTCGCATATGTTTATGCAAAAATGTTGGACTTTTAAAAATTACTGGCAATTAAGAAAGGCAACAGTTTCAGCATCTCTGCGCCACCGGTGAAAAGTTTTCTGCTTTGACTGTCAGCAAACTGTAGGATGCCAAAAAATAATCAGTTTAGTAATATCATAGTACTTAAATAAAACAGGGCCTTGAACAATATTTAGGGATCCTTCCACACTCGTTTCTTCCTTCTGTCCGTACTGAATCTAAAAATAAAGCCCGTTCCCTTGTGCAAAATGCCATTTACATCTTTAATCACTTGACAGCCTGTGTAAGACTTTTTGTAGATGGATGCAGGCACCATCATCTTTAAAATGTCAGGAAAGGAGCATATATTGGAAACACAACTTTGTCAGGCACTGAATTTCTGCCATTCCCACAGTTTTCTTTGGGAGTTAAGGGTCTTGGGGAATTTTTCTCCATACATTGTAAGCAAAATAAGTACAGTGCATCTAACATGCATCTAACTGTGAACATTTATAGACATGAGGAGCAATAGCCCAGTAAATGAAAGTGTTTCCATTTATTTCAAGAGGGCCAGGAAGCCAGTTCGTGGACTTGCGCCTCCACTGCAAGATATAATAACAAAATACAATTCCCCCAATACAAGATAATATAATCCCAGACAGGTGTTTTAACCCCGAACAGCTGCTAATTGGCAAAATCAGAAAGGAAGAGAGAAGCCTGAACTCAGCAGTTGTCTCTCTGAAGAAGGGGAGGATCGGACTGATCAACAGTGAAAGACCCGAGGAGCCCAGATCCTAACCTGAGCTGAGTTCCACAAACTTTTGCCTTATCCTGATTTCTCTTGTATTGCCTTCTGGTCTGTTTGACAGCTTTACACTTGTTTATATACAGATAGCACAGATTGGCTTTGCTTTATGATATCTATGCCAGAAGTGATGTCATTTTTTGTTTCTATTTGCAGTTTGTTTGTTTGTTTTTAATGAATAAAGGCTATTTATACAAGTTGCCTCCAACTGACCCAAATGCCCCAGTTTGCTCAAGAATCAGATGCAACTGCAGCTGCTCTGCTGCGGAACACTCTGAGATAGCTCCTTCTAGGCTCCTGAGAGTAAGGGCTTGAGCCTAAATGAATGCATCAGCCAGTTTGGAAAGTTTCTATGCCAAAGACTAATGAACCTGTCATATTGTTGCACACTTAAAAAAATATATATATAAATCCATTTATAGGACCGCAGCGCATGCATGGCTGTTGTTAATCTCTAAGACAGAACTCAATGTCTATCCCATTGTCTTTAGAATGAAGGATAAGGGAGTGAAAATAAAAACAGGGTGACAGTGCTCAGTAAACAGTGTCATGTACACGCTGCTGAACGCACAGCCTAGGCAAGTACCTTTAGGTGGAGCTGATACCCATGGAAATGGTGCCAGCATGTATAGCACTTCCTTCAGAAAGAGGCAAAGCCAGTAGCTTTTCCATGGCTTTTAAGAAGTCAGATGCTAGTTAAAACCTGTGAATATGTATACATTCCTTTATATGGTTAATTAGCTACTTTATGTGTGGCGCCTCCTGGATTAAAGATTTTTTTTTTTCTATGCAAATAAGAAGTGGAATAGACTGGTCAAATTTATATGTGGAAAAAATACCTCTTTTATATCAACATGTAGTATTTAGCTAGGTGAGCTTATTATTTCATAGGCAAGTGCTAATTCCTAGACAGCTCCCATACCTTTAAAATGTTTTTCACTCAGCATTGTTCTGCTAAGGAATGCCTGTATACAAACACTGAGGGCAAACAACGGATTTTGGAGACATATGCTTGAATAAATGAGCCAAAAACACGTCTTAGAACTGGCTTTTTCTTTTCCTTTCCTTTTTTTCTCTCTCTTCTCCTCTAACGCTCTTAATTCTTATCCTATTGAATACAGTGGCATCCTTGACTTCATTTGGGCCACGTTTTTACCCCAGCCTCTTTTCCAGTAATGCACAAATTTGGCCCAAGTTTGTTTCAAGATACTGCTTTCAACTATTTCTTCTGTTCTATTGAATGAGTGGGTTGATACTTAAGAATGAAAGCTCATCAAGTTTAAATTTCAGTTGTTTTATAATAATAGCCATATGTTTGTCATAGATTGTGTAAGTCTGATTTTTTGGTAATTTAAAACTGCTTTAAAGTGACCTTTACATGTTCCACATTTTAACATTTTCTAGAAGTGGTTGGTATTGGTCCTTACGCATAAATCCCTACATTAAAAGAGTATGTAGGCCTGGGCCCTTAGTTAACAGGTTTGTAATTAAGCAATTCCTGCAAACATTTATATGCCCATTTAAACTTTCAAATCAAGTCTTCACATTGAAATCAGCAAAACTGCGCTCCGTGAGTAAAGTGAGACCAAGATGAAATGTTTGCTTTTAAAAAAGGGCACTATCTCAGGATGCTAAACAAGCTGGGATTTTTAGGCTGAGCCTATATAGCTGTTCTTACAGTCTCCTCTAGTTAAAGGATGCAAAACATAAAGAGATTGTATGCATAGCCCAGGCCTACTACCAGTGCTTGGTAGAGCCATGGGATAGGTTTTCTTCTCTGTTTTCCCAACCAAACTGCAGTGCTATCTCACCTTTTCCTTGGCCTGCTTGGGTGGTGGAAAGTTCTTGCTTCACACGCCCTGTTCACCTTCATTTATTTATGTCTGTCTCCTTGCATGTCTGAGATCCTTCTAAAAGGCCACATTATTCTGGTTGTACAGATTTTCCCCTGGCTTCACGTCTGGTTGTGAATATTTCAACCATTATGGTGAATACATAGTGCATATCTGCAGTGCTTTTTACCGCAGACCCCAGCACCTCAAAAAGTGTTTTTACTTTGCAAGTAGGGAAACTGAGGTACGTTAGCTAAAGTTACTTGCCTGAGATTGTAGAGTAAATCAGCAGGGTTCAGCCTGAAACCACGTCTTCTGGCCCTTCCATTCCAGTGCCTGGTCCTTAGGCATGAGCTGGAAAACAGCCTGGCAGAACTGAAAGAGCATAGAAAGTGTCACACGCACAGTCAGATAAAAACAAGTTTTGCTATGTCAACAAAAAGGAAATGTTGACTGAAATCTGCTCTGGTTTGACTAATATTGTAATGGTCCCCTTATTTGCATGGAACTTTTTTACTTTTCCCATGACATTTCATGTTCACGCGCTGTATGTGCAGTACATTTTTCCATGTATGAGAAAAATATTGGCCACCTAATTTTTATTCAGCATTTAGATGACTGATTGATATACTTGAACCTAAATTAGATGTTTTTGATGAAAATGTACAATATGGCAGATAGGCACTGTAAATCTGTATGCTCCCCTCTAAATTCTGTTTCCTGAAGAAATTCACTCTCACTTCCTATGAAGTGCCCCTGCCTCTTGAGAGTCTTAGTCTTCATTTGGCCCTCAACATTGCAAACGCTTTAGCATGAGCTTGCAAGTAATTCCATTAACACATGCAAGTAACTCTGCTAGCACTGATCGTACACTAAGCAGATACATATGTTTGCAGAATCAGGTCTTGTTTATGTAAGAAAATATTCTTGTAGGGTTTTTTTATGTGTGCTTTTTTTTTCCTTTTTTTCAAGACTCCACCTTTGTAGAAGAAATGAAAATGTTATATAAATTTTGGGTAATCAATTCAAGCTCCACTGTCATTCTACTGACATGTAAAAAAAAATGTTCGGTATTCTTAGGAAATACACAAGAATATTAGGCCAAGTATGAAGATTTGGAAGCTCATCCTGCAACCAAAGTGCCTTTTATTGGTTCAAGTCTAAGAAAAATTGGCATATAGAATATGATGCCGTTGTATTTTCAGAACTTTAGCAAATAAAAAAGTCATGTAATTAAACCTGTAGATATATTTTATAGTTTTATAATACCTATGATGAATACAAATATTTTAAAAACGCTTACAGTACAGTACTGCAGTAAGGACTCTTCATGGGCCTACAAATACTGCATATATGTGTGTAGGGCAGTAGTTTTGCAGCTCAAACATCAAGCGCACCACTATGTAGTCCAGGAGGACAGAAAATAAAAATGGCAAGGGCTTAGTTTTATTGTTCACAAATAGTAATATATGCAAGAAAGAAGAAAAACAAAAAGAGAGTAATTACAGTCAGACACCCCAGTTTGGGGGGAAACGATTTGCAGCCACAGAATGTATTGCAGGCATTGCTAGTATTTATATAAGTAGTTTCCTTTGTAAAATGCACAGAGGTATGTCACAAAATAACCTGAGATAGTGAGAGAGGCTATAAAAATGTGCCAGAATTGTACATGGTGTGTCAGGTCTGTGCGGTGTTTCCTTTCCCAGTGAGGCCTCCACGCGGGCCAGACCTCGAGCGCCCCGCTCGCCTCAGCCCCGTCCCCGCGAGCTGCAGAGCGGAGGCAGCTGACGGGGCCAGGAAGACAGTTACAAAATCCCATTGTTTGGATTTCTGTCACGAGCCGCGAGAATACTTAATTCCCTTTATCTCTGGAGTTTTCATTATCATTTAAATTTCATTTCCCATTAATTGATCAGGGATTAGCGCTGCCATTATGCAAAAAAAAAAAAAATCAGACAAGCCAGATGCGATGAATAATTCATGGCGGGCAATTACGCTTCGTTTCTGGTGCACTTGCGAACTTGCCTCCGACGCCCCCGCTGCCGGCGGCGGCGGCGTGTGCGCCACGACGCGCCCCAACGGCCGCCGCGAGGCCGCGGTGCCGTTCGCGGGGTCCCCGGCGGCGCCGAGG
>VWPW01001186.1:4862-25700 GCA_013389825.1 Crypturellus undulatus | reverse complement strand
CCGCGGCCGCGGTGAGGGGCGCCCCCCCGCCGGGGCCGCCGCTGCGGTACCTGCTGCGGAGGGAACGGCGAGGAGGCGCGGGACGGAGCGGAGCCGCCCTCCCCGCGCCGCTGCTTTGAGGTGCATTTTTAAAAACCACCCCCGTTTCGTGTTTTTTTTTTTCCCAGTACACTGTTCTTCAGTGAGACACTAGAAATAGCAGGGTTTTTTTCCTTTTTTTTTTTTTTTTTTTTAAATTTTCCTTATTTTCTTTTTTTTNTCCTTATTTTCTTTCTTTTTTTTTTGGATGCTTCCTGCCGCTCAGACGGTCACAGCTTGACTTGACAGCCCGGCAGCACCACTCACCCTGCGGCTGCCAGGCCTTGAAGGCGACTCTCTTTTTTTTCCTTCCTTCCTTCCTTCCTTACTTCCTTTTCTTCCCATCTCTATTAAGGCTGTTTGTTTGTTATTATTTCTTGTTGCAGTGAGAGATTTAATTTTCCTTCATAATTATCCCCTACTCCAAATGTTCGTGAGACACACGAACGCAGCTTGCGAGCCCCGGAATGGTGCCTCTATCCTGGTGGAAATCTCATATGCGCTCGTACATTTTCTTGCAGCCCTCAGCTCTCTCAGTAATGAGCTATTCTGCTTTTATTTTTCCTTTTCTTGTTTTCTTTCTTCTTTTTTTTTTTTTAAAGGGAAGAACCCCTCTCCCTCCCCCCCCATCATGACATTTAAAAGTGCAAGTGCAAAAGAAAAAATAAAAACAGATTTTTATCCTGTTCCATTAACTCGATAGAAGCGACCATGGAGGATAAAGTGTCACAGCTTTAAAAGTCCACTGATGCAGAAAGGATTAATCAGAGATTTTTGCAATTATGCACAATGGGAAATACTGCTTTTTGTTTGTTTTTGTAAGTCACTTCCTAAATAAGATGAACATCCCCTTTTTTGTTTCCTGTTATTTCAGATCAAAGTGTCTGTCAAAATCACTGTAGATTAGTATTGACACTATTTTTGCTGGATTTGAAGACAATTTTGAGGAAAATTGTCACATTACCTAACATCCTATTTGACCAACAATCAAAATTCAGAATAGGAATTTAAATCTTTTTCTGTAACCAAAATCTTGTATGTTTTTACTGAATTCCATGTAAAATTAAGAATAAAACAAAAGTACAGCATCAAAACAGGGACATGTATTAAGTGGCAGGTTCTTTTCAAGAAAGAAAAGATGCAGAGCACAAACAGCAGAATTTCCCCCCCACGCACCCTATTTCCTACAGTGTTTTCCTTTGAGATTAGCTTGTTCATTAATATGCCTTTCATGTAAACATGATATACATTTCAGCCAGAGTAGAATACAGGCGCAGTTTGTGGTTTCCAGTGAATGGTGCTTGCCATAAATAAGTATGGACAGGTAAGAGGAACCAGCGCGGCGCACGGTGTTGTCAAGTGGAGCCTTTTGAAGTCCTCTGAGCAGGAAGCAGCGCAGCCTTTTTAATTAGAGCACATACAGCTGGAGGATATACAGGAGGAGTCTCTGCGGAATTTATTTTGGGAAGGGAGGGACATATCCTTCAGGTGTTCTCATTAATGCAGGCTTAAACACAGAGCATAAAACCCAGCATTTTAAGAAGAAGAAGAAAAAAAAAAACTTTTCCCCCAAATACCAGGGCTGAAATCTTGCTCTGCCTGAAATCAACTGATGTTTTGCCATTTAATTCAATGAAACCATGATTTCTTTCCAGAAAATCAGTGTGGACCCCTTGATCCCTTTCCCATCAATAATAAGGCTGTATGTAGAAAACTGCCGATATATTTTCAGTGTGTTTACATATAAATACATAGGAACATCAACCAAAAAAAAAAATTTCAAGCTCAGTCCTGCATTTCTTTTGCATGGAAGGCCACCCTGGATTGCACACATGATTTCCATTCTCAGAGGTCAAAATCAGCTCTCATGTGAGGATCAAACTGGAATTATCTCCGTGGTATTATTAGAGCTTTGCATTTTTTAATAAGAATTGAATTTGGATCACTGAAAGAAGAAGTACCATTTGGTTTCCTTATTGAGTGCTGATGAAATTAATTAAAAATTTCTAGAAATGGTAAACTGGCAGAATCTGAATATATGTGCGATTTTGTTATGCAAGAGAAGCAGTGTCAGATATAGAAGTGACACAGAAAAGAACTTAAAGCAGTTCTTCTAGACATCGTAACTGAAAGTGATCATTGTTTGCTTTGACCCTCCGTCTGGTAGGTCATAATTAGTTTATAATTTTCAAGATTTCCATACTTGATTATACAACCAAAAATATGCTCGACTGTTTACTAAGAAAAAGTCTTTGTCAGCACTTAATCTTCGTAATAAAAAATCTTGAAACGGCTGTGCACATTGCTAGTTCTAGATGTCAGATGATGTCAAAGGATTTATGGAGAGAGCAGAAAATGACAAGTATATTAATGTTTTAACTGCTAGCTCTTCATAAAATATATTTGTATAAGAAGTAGATATGATTACTCTTAATGAGACCTGGCTTTATTTAATTTGGATAATAATGCCTGAAAAATAATGTGGCTTATTCTGTAAACCAATAATGCCTGTTTTTAGTTATAATAAGTTACCTTCAGATTTTTGAACTGTAACACAGTTGCCTGCCACTGGTGTTATTCCACAGATTTATTAAAAACATTTTGCCCGAGTTCTAGATGCTTTTTGATCAAAATAACAAAAATCATTTGACTACCACCACAGATTTAATTATTCACTTCCAAGTGACAAGAGTGTGTGCTGCATTTTGATCTGTGGATCCAAGGAATTATTTTTATAATAACCATTAAGGGTGTCATAATTTATATTTGTTAAATGAATTAAAAAAAAAAAAGCAAAAACTTGCTCCACTTCTTCAATCTTGTACAAACTGAATTAATATTTCTATGAATGAATATGGGAGATTTGCATGTAATTTCAAGATAGCAGTCAATGATTTCTTACATATATATCTGTTAAAATTTCTTTTTGGATCAATGTTAGAGAAGGTCTCTGGGTTATTGATGAGTCTCATTTATATATAAAGTGGTATTACCTTGATTTTTAAATCTGCATATTTCTGCTCTGTTCTGCTGCTTTCAAGTGTATTTTCCTTTGCATGTCATGCCTTTGCTTTGAAAGTGAGAAGATAGTGTTTATTCCTACAAATGGATAAAAGATATATTTACAATTTGTTTTTGACACTAGCTAAGCAAGAAAACTAAAAAAAAAGTATTTCCTTATTGTTCAGCTTTTTCCTGAGTACATCTTTCTCAGTCTGTTACTCCTTAAAAATCTAATTTCAAAATGGCTAAAAATCTGACAAGCACCAAATTTAGAGATTTATGAAGTATTTTAAATATAATTTTAAAAACATAATGCTACTGTATCGCCATTATAAAATGAGCTCAAATCTTTGAAATCTAAAATAAGTGTGTGTAATTTAACCTATCACTATTTGAAGCAGGGAAATCTATTTTTAGATAATAGAGTTTGACTGTATTTCTCTCTATGCCGCTGGAGGAAAGGCTTTTTATGTAGATTTTAAATGACTCTTCCATGATTACTTTTTGTTTTGTTAGACAGCTTTGTGGAGTAGAAATAGGACTTTACAAAACCATTGGACTTTTTAAAATAACTCGTGTTTTGTATGTGCAGCAGGCACGCTATTTGGTTTTGTGTGAAGCCCTGCAAGTACTGAATTCACAGCAACAGAATAAGTTCCCCTGTGACAGATTTCAGCCTTCTGGAAGATCTTCTAAAAATTCAGTGTCTTACATATGCACTGGGCCATTGATTTGAAACAAATATCTTTGATCTACATTCTTCTGAGAAACGTAGCTGGTTAGTGGATTAGTGCTCTCAAAATGTAGCATTTAGTTGATGTTTGCATAACATTTCCAAATGTTATGCAATTAATTTGGGCTGGAATGTTTTTTTCCTTTTTTTATTTATTTATTTTTAACAAATCAGTCATCACAGGAGTAAAACTTGCCTGTTTTTTTAATGTGATTTTTTGTAATGGACCCGATGTCACATTGAAGCTATTGACTGGAAGGCACCAAGCACCAGTGTGCCTGGGATGAGGAGTCAGGGCGGGCACTGACTTTTATCGGTGGCGGTGCCTTGACCTGGACCTAGGCCTGTAGCAGTGGCTTACATGCCTCTGATGAACTTCTGATAAGTGGGACGACAGTCTCTGCTTTGCTCTCCAACTTTGTTTCTAAAGGATTTTGCCAACAAAATATATTGTGGGCTTGGGGACAGCGCTGTGCAGCCATCTACAGAGATGCGGAGTTGGCTTGGCCTGTGTTGTGCCCAGAGGTGCCCGCTTGGCTCTGCAGCCGTTCGTTAGTGGGAAGGAGACAGGAGTTTCCAGAGGGAGAGGGGCAGGGCAGCAGCCCCGCTTTCCAAGCATTAGTCTGCAAGGGTTTTGCTGGCTGCTGTCTTCGACCTAATGGGATGCAGTGAAGGCATTAGAGCTGAGGAGAACAGGGAAATCGGAGTGGAATATAAAAATGTTGCCTTAACATTACTTTTCCTGCGCATCTTTGCGCTTACAATATAAAACTGCATCTGAAAAGCAGAAATGAAGATGGTAGTTTTGTTAACTGCGGTAGTTTCTTAACCTCCAAAATTAATATCATCTTTAAGCTTCTGTCTCCTGCTTCTGGGCATTGTACCCCCAACAAGGGCAGGAGTAGCTGTCACTCCTGCAGATGTAGCCCAGGCTCTAGTCCCTCTCCAGGTGCCGCTTCTTGTCCAGACTGTTCCCCAGTTCCATTTCCAGTCACATATCCTGGGACGCTCCCTGTCCCTTAGGTGATTAAGACCTGTTGCTGTGGATTGGGCTGGTGGAGGAGCTGCTTTTGCAACTCCCTTCCTGTTCCATTTGCCCTGACCGAGATGCAGAAACCTTTGGGCAGAGTCTGTCATGCCAAACTGCAGACTCCTTCCCTAGGCAGGTTCTCTTATTAAAGGTGCCTCCATGGAGCTTTAGTGCACTTGCAAGTTACAAAGTGACCTAAATCAATGGAATGATACACCGATCTGGGACAAACACGCGCACAAATACTTCCTCCTCCTCCAGCACCTCTGCAATGGCTTCATTTCTGTACAGACTGCAAATAGTTCTTGGATGATAATGTTCCTTGCTCTAGTCATCCCCACCGGGATGGATCATCTGTTGATTTGTTAGTTGGGTTGGGGTGTGGTGGTGGGGAATTAAACAGCCTCTAGGTATATTTAAAGCAGAAAGTGGTTCCTGGGAATATGAGACAAGTATAATAGAGAACTGTGGGATTACAGGAGTTTCTAAAAGTGAGATCAGCTTCTCAGGGCTCATAAATCATACCTGAGCTTTGACCTCTGTATCTAGCTGCAGGTTTGAGTATGAATTCCAAGGATAGGTCAACATGGATATTAGGATTTTTCTATGATCAGTCTGGTTATTTGGGTCCAAGTGGTGGGTAAGAATAAGACTGAAATGATTCTTGGTCAGTTGATTCTGGTTGTAAAATAGTGTCTTTCAAGAAAGCTGATGTGGTTTTGTGTGTCTCCAAAGTTAAAAAAAAATGGTTTGTTTACTGCCCATAACTCTGGAAAAAATCTGCCCAAGTCTGCCCTACCCATTCCAAGCAATCTCTTAGTCTTCCCTCTTTTTAGCACATGTGACTGTAGAAACAATGAACCTTTTCTTTTTCTCTTCCCTCCCCCCTGGGGTTGTAGGTTACTTTCAGCAATGTCAAAGGACTTGTGACTTAGCCAGCTAAACAGAACGTTCTAAACTGACCTGCAGAGTCACAGGGAGCAGGATTTTATTGTCATTTCTATTGCTATTGTTTCAACAGGTTCCCACAGCCAGCGTGACAATTGAAGGAGCTTCTGCCCTCAACCGTGTCCGCTGGGCCCAGGCTGGGAAGGAGGTGGCAGTTGGTGATTCGGAAGGCCGCATATGGATCTATGATGTTGGAGAGGTACCTGTTTATTTGTTTATTTTGAACCTCAACTCCTGGAGGAGTTTGAGAAAATGCCATAGACATTGTTATGTATGAATAGGATAAATGTAGGGAAGGTGCCAGATGACTTTCAGTGGAAACCCATTTGACTTTTGGGTTGCCAACACTATGGTATTTGTAAAGGTACTTTGCAAAAGAGGTAACCAGTGAAAGTCACGTGAGGAAAGTCTGTTTTGAGGGTGTTCAATACTTCTTAGCCATTTTTAATTCCTTTAAAAAGTGGTTCCTTGAATACAGTTAGAAAAAAGTTAGGAGCATAAAGAAGACAATACAGTTGCAAAAAGATGTGTTGCTCTGAAGTCGGTTTTGTAGGATTCACTTTTATATTGTAATGTCTGACTTCATGACTAACTTGATGTTGCATTGTGTCTCAACATGGCATGGAAAGAACAAACCTGCTTTTTTAATACCACTGAGCACGTGCAAAGGTGATCACAGGAGGAAATGAGAGGTGCCATTCTGCAGGACTGTAGGTACATGAATGATAAAGAGAACATGTAGGCAGTGAGAAATAGCAGAATGTATGTTCTGTGTCTGTGACTGCTCCCAGTTCACTGCATACTATAAAAACCATCTGAACTGCAGTGTGTTTGGCACTGACGAAACCTGTCCCTTTGTGGTGAAGACAGTGAGAAGTGTTTGTTCTGTCAGCGTTGCAGTTCCTTGGAACAGTCAAGGATGAATCTCTGAGCAATCAGCTTTTATGTAGAGAATTTGTTTTCCATCATTATCTGTGATAGGATATAGAGATATCCATCTCTACACAGTAGGGAAACATTATAGAATACATACAGAATTATCTGTAACTCATATAAAGTGATTTTATGGCCCATAGCAAAATTGCTTGTGCATGACTCACATTTTTGGATTGCATTCACTTGTGCAGGAGTTTCCTTTCTTCACAAATGTTTGCTGAAGCTTCTTGCTGTATTGTTAGCATAATTTCTAAATTGTGTAAGCTTAGTATATTCAAATTTCCACTAAAGCATTGGCAGGTCAGTCTGTTTTTATTTATTTTTCTTTATTTTTGCATGATTGTTCTGAAATGGTGGGTTTTCTGTTTTCGAAGTAATATGACAGGCTATGGAAATGTCTCTGATGACAACGCAGTCTGATCTTGTCTGGGAGTCTAGACAGGCTGTAGAAGTGTCTCTTTTTGCCTATCATACACCAAACCATTCACAGGATTGTTTATCACTGCAAGCTCATCCAGGAGAAAATAGATTTAGTGTTCTCTGCAGAAGAAGTAATATTTAAGTTCTGGCCTTTTCACTGAATAATCAGAATTCAACTTGCAAAATGAGTCACAGTGATATGCTCAGATCAAAAAGAAAGTTGGGCTTCTGTGACTTGGAAAGGAGAAGAGAGCCATTCAAAAGTAGCTGTTTGGGTGCCTCGCTGTCAGTGCTACAGAACATGTTCTGCTGCATGGGCTTCACAGGCCCAGCCTGCTCGGAGCCCCAGGCTGTCCAGCTCAGTGCTGCTGCAAATAGATAAATGCCCACCCATATAGCAGCTAACATGGCATGGACCATTTACACACACAGAGCCCCCTTCAGAGTAGGTGAGGAACTCATGGGGTGGTGGAAGGAACTAAAGCAGTGGAGCAATGTTGACTGCCGCCACTTTTAACTTTTCTCATGACTGCTCCGAACATCTTTTCAGATTAGCTGTAGAGTCGCAACAAGTTGGTTCCATGATGAAAAGAGCTGGATAGACGTGTTGTTGCATTATTGTAAAGTACAGTGTCTTTAAGCCTCACGTTGGTGTATAAACAAATTTTCTTACCTGTTTGAACTAGCAGAATAGATTAAATGAATTTTGGTCAGGGTAGAAAACATATTATGATATGAAATCATTAAGGAAGATAACAAATCGTGCAAGTGATAGGATTATTTACCTTGTTACATTCATCATTCCTTTAAAGATCTCTTCTGGAGAGTAGGAAAGTGCCCATAATTTGGGGGTAAAGAGAAAGTATTATATGGCCTAAGTGAAAACCAAGATATAGGGCCTAGCCTTGCATCCTTGGTGAAGGCAAGAAGTTTGAGATCAGGACTGTTTCTCTTCTGTAAGATTTTAGGATTTGGCCCTTTTCATTCTAACGTGTCACCTAGCCATGGTATCTATGCCTGATAGCAGAAACATGAAGAACATGACAAGAGTCCCTGACCAGGGAGTTAAAAATAATGGTGACATTTTCAGTTATGCTATATAGCGTTATCTCCTTAGACTATGTACTTTTAGTTGTTTGATTTCAGCATTGTGTCTGAAAATAACTGAACATATTTATTTTCACAGCAAGGGGTCTATTTTCCCCTCAGTGCTTGTGCTTTATGCCCATTAGCATTAATGGGAATTATACACACACTTCCAGGGGAGAAGAGACTTAGATAGTCCATATAGATGTGCTCTGGGAGATCAGTAACCACGAGTTCAAATAATGTGAATTTAGGAAGAAAACAAATCTGTTTGTTTCAGTGTGATGTCATCTGAAACCTAGATCACTTGCTCACAGAATCTCACCAGTCACTAGAAATGTGCTTTGCTCTCTGCACAATCTAAATTTCCAAACCTTCTCTATTCTCATATTTGAGATAGATTTTATCATTGTGGTGGTGTGCAGAAAAGATCTTCTTATCTTCTGTGGCCCTAGGGCTTATTTACTGGGCAGCAAGTGGTAAAAGTTGGTTTTAGCAGAGCACGGACCACTGGCTATAGATTTATTCACATGTCTAGGTGATTGATAGTTAGACCTAACTACATGTCCCTCTTGCAGATATATTTTATAAAAAGCGGCTCCCATTGTGCTTGCTTCAGTGATGTTATGCGCCTGCCACACTCGTAAATATTCTGTAACAACCACATTTGTTGCCTGTCTGGCTCATTTAGATTGCTCTTTGTGCCTTCACTTGTGAAAGAAGCAGCTTCTCTTCCCCCTTCCATTATTTCTTTTTTTCCATTAATCTCTTCTAAGGCATAATTTGTTTGCAGTTTGGATAAATAGATAGAAACTGTAAATCGATGATTTATTATTTGATTGTGGTAAAAATATAAAGTTAAAATAAGTTTTCAGCACAGGGTTGCAGCAGAGAGTTTGCAATCACAAGGAGCTTGTTACTATATATTTTTTGTTTTGTTAAACTAGTAACAGGACAAACTGTTGCATTTGTTTGGCAGTGTTTCAGACAGTTGATTCTGTTCGTGCTTTTAAAGGATGGCCTGCAAGCCAGGTGAAACTGGAGAAAAGTATAGAGAGGTTTTTCTCTAGAGGATCCAGGAAAGCTGGCTCTGCCCCTAGGCTTTTCCAATGAAAGCAATTCTATGGGAAAGCTTTGCACAGCTCTCATCCCTGTCCTCTCCTCCTTGCAGTGAAATCATCATCATATTTACATTTATACGACTTGTTAGGTTTAAAAGTTAGTGTCTGTTTAAGCCCCTTTATAGTCGCTATGCAGGGCTGTTTGCAATGTACATGAAAAGTACATTCAGACTGACTTACATTTGCAATGTATCTGCTGCATCAAAATTGCAAAAGTCTTAATGGCAACACTTCCAAGTGAAGTGAAAAGCATCAATTCCGTTGGGGGAAAATGACCACTTTGAGGGTAGTAATCAATTTACTCATTGATTGGTACTGTAAGACAACTTCAACTCTTGGGGTAGAGAGAGGAGTTACTAGTCTTGTCTGAGTGCTGTGCTCCCTGAAGGGGGAACAGCCCACGAGAGCCTTGCTGGCACGTTCGTTCCGTGATGCCCGTGTCACAGTTTGAAGTGCATGGCCTGGGAGGGAGGAGCTGGCAACTGCCATGAGTATGTGGCCAAAGTGATGCAATAGGGAGTGGCTATAAAATAATTCCCTTTGATTTTGGCAGCATTTAACTGCTGCTCTGAGATTCTGAAGTTTTGAGGGATAGAAAAATGCATATTCATGACCAACTCTCACATTTCAGCATGACTACAAGACACTTATTTTTCTGTGTACGGCAGGGAAGGGTTGGTATTTTGTATACCTACCCTGAGATCCCTATAGTTCATGAAAGATTTTCTATGCAAAATGTATCCAGTGTCTCTTTTATTCTGTTAAAAACTGCTATAGTGAGGAGGACAGAAATACAAAGATAGGTTTTGTGCTGTGTAGTTATCTCAGTAGAGTTTCTTGCAGATTTTCTTCTACCATCATAAAGCACGGGTTTAGAATGTACTGGGTTAGGAAAGGGATGTTTTTTTCCACAAAAGTGAAAAAGAGACATGTCATAAAGCGTTTTAATTTAAAATCTGAGATGAGTTGGAGAGCTCTTGGAACACAGGAGAATTGCTCACACACACATACTATGAAAATGACTTTGAGCAATAATACTTAGATCAACTTTTATTCAAAAGTCAAAGATCAAGTAAGATACAGTAGTTGAAACAATTCAAGCATGAAGTGTAATCAAATGGATGGTGAGGCAGAGTCTGAATTTCATCACTGATGCTTTGGCTGTGAAGATTTGTGAGGATTTTAAAAGTTTAACCAAGTGGATCTCTTACTGGCTGCTGAAAAATGTAAAGAACTAGGGAGCTAGAGGCTCGATTTGTTTCCCTTCTGCCCCTTGTTTTATAATGTTCGATCTTGAAAGACCTTTGAAAAAAGGAAGCTCTTGGATGACGAAAGGGAAGAAGGAAAAAAAGGAAACAAAAAAGGTATGACAGCCCTGACTTTTTACTTTAATAACTGAAATCCTGAGCAGAACAAACTCTTCATCCCTTATCATTTGAATTTTGACTGATAAAGCGACTATTCACAAAGGGATTTTTGAAGTAGGCTAAATAAGAACTCCCTAATGAAAAAAATGCACTAGTTTGAAATCAGTCAATTTAATTACTGTGTTTTATGAAGGCCATTACCCATTGCTGATTACTAGGGTGATAAAATCTTTAAGCTTTGGTAGCCTCCATAGGGGGTGAGCCGATGTAAGTAGAGCAAAGTCCAGTCATTATCACCCTAAATACTTGTGTTTCTCATTACAATATTCATTACTTTAGGTTACTGTGAATGCTTTGAGGTCTTTATGTAAGCATGAGTTTATTTTTCTATAGAAAAGCAATGTTGTTATGCTGATAAGTTAAAATGAAACATTTGAAGACTTTTAGAGTTTAAAACAAGACTTGGCTCTGTTGGTACTATAAATACCTGCTCTTTTGGCTGTGAGTTGCACGTACACACACCTATCCGTGGCAGTGCAGCTGTACTATTAATCTGATGAGAAATGGGAAAGGATGGGAGCTGTCTAGTTTTTTCAGTGTGTTTTGGAACATAAATAGCCTTCATCAGAGCAAACCAGAGCTCCTTACAGAACACAGGCCTATTCTGTTATTCCTTGTTATTCCTAAAGACAGCCCATGATGGAGGAGGGATCTGCAAGTGGGAAAACCAAACCATGACCTAACCAAAGTGGCTTCCCCACGAGCTGTTGCTGGTGGCTGGAGCTGTGTGTGTGTCTGCAGCGCTGGTGCTGGCCTTGCCCCTGCCTGGCAATTCCCCTTCTGTGCTCCGTGTGCCCTTGCGCTGTGCCACTAGTGCTCTGTGCTACCCTGTCGCCCCCATTGTCATCTCCTGTGTTACTGAGCAGCTTCAGAAAGCTGACATCACTGAAGAGGTGACTTCAGAATTGTTCCCCCTTCTTCTTCCTCCTCCCTCCCTCCCCCTTAAAAATACAACTATTTTTGAAGGAGTCTTGAAGCACATTCATCAGAGAAATAAAACTAGCTTATTAGAAAGAAGCTAAAGGACTTAGTGTTGAAGGCTGATTCTGAGAGGAATAAATATGATTCATACATTTATAGATTTAGGAGTACCCAGGACCAGAGAGGGAGTTGAAGACAGGGCTGTCCCAAAGACATGCGGCTTCAAGCTGACTCTGTACTACCTTAAATCAAGTATTAGAAGAATATTTTTAACATTCAAAAGACTCAAGTTTCAAAATAGGTAGGAACAGTGGGAAAGAAATAGTTTCTTCCCAGTCAAAGTGGAGCCTCTGAGCAGGATTTGTGATTGTGTGTGGTACTTGGTTGACCACAGTCATTTTCATGTGTGATGCCTTGATGTTCGTTCATTCTTGGTGAAAAAAGATTTTCTTCTACTTGGTAAATGAGTATGAAGGTCCTTTTTCATTTTACTACTGGAAGATTAATTGTCATAATTAAAGGTGAAAATACCATTTTCAGAGGGTAAATGGACATTAGTAAAAACAGACAGAGAAAGGGATTAAAGAATCATCCTGAATGTTCCCTTGACTCTTCATCTTTACCCTTCAGTTACTTACAA
Source organism: Crypturellus undulatus (assembly GCA_013389825.1). Lineage (NCBI taxonomy): Eukaryota > Metazoa > Chordata > Aves > Tinamiformes > Tinamidae > Crypturellus > Crypturellus undulatus. The sequence continues at coordinate 13,357 of VWPW01001186.1, read as the reverse complement.
TAAAACGTGTCAGTAGTTTTTCCGAGATAATCTCTTACTAGCTCCCCAGAGACTTCCACAGAGTCTGGAAGAGTCTGTAAAAAGACATGAGTTTCCAATATGATACAAATATCTTTTATAAGAATTCCTCAGGTCGTCCTACAAAACAAAAAATCTTAAGAAAACCAACCAACGAGCCAAAAAAAAGAGATCTGGCTCCAGTCCTTTATATTCATTTGCACCGCACTTTTAAGGCTGACCTATGTTTCCTTTTTCCTTGCAAAGGCCCAGATTCTCCCCCTGCAGAGAGGATCAGAGGGAACAAGCCACGTGTGACAGGAGTTAATCGTGTAGCTTAATGCACTATTAGAAGGCGCTCAGATAACGACGTGATGAGAGTAATAGAAGAGAGGCTGTAAGAGATCATTCCCTTTCCGCCCAGCAAAGCCTGCAGGAGCAGGGGAGAGAGATGAGCAAGTGAGGGGCTTCCCATAGATCGCTGCTTCCTGCTGAAAGGGAGAACAGTGCAGAGGATGAAGGAGAGGATGAAAGGCCGGCTGTGGATCTGATGCCCTCGTCCCATCTCTTGGGTGCTCAGTGCATCTGCACTGGCTTCTACAGCAGCTCTTCAGCAGCTCTTCAGTTTCTGCTTCTGAAAACCCGTGAAGAGGCTCAGGGGAAAAGATAATCTGGATTCAGACTTCAGAGGATAGTTGTAGATGAGGTAGTAGAAGTTGAGTGAATCAGGGCTTTTCTGACTCACCAATCTTGAAAATCGGTAGGGAAGGGAGATGAAGTAAATGTGTGCTGGTAGTTTTGTAGAGTATATATTTCAAAACATTAATTAGTCAGTAGGAGAATAAAATATCTGAAATGTTCTTTTCCCCCTTTTTTTCTTCCAATATAAAAGTGCAACTGGAAAATGTTTATAGCTTTAAATAACACAGAGTGTGGAAGGGGAGAAATACCAACTGGAAAATTTAGTTTAAACTCTGTTTCCAGCAATTTGCAGATTTCATTGAAATTCATATACTATCATTGTGGTGTTAAACACTTCTGAGAAAGGAGCTGTTTTGTGTAATTAACAATCGTACAATGCTGCTGTGGTTTCAACCTGTCACATCCAATAGCAGTTTTCATTTTGAGAATCCTTAATTATATTTTTAATATTTTATGGTTTGATAAACAGTATAACATGAAAAACTATTTCATTCATGACTTAGAAAATAGTGTTTTGACCAAAAATATCAGGTAAGGAAAACTCTGGCCCATAATGCATCCTCCTATTCAGCAGCTAAAATTCCATATTCAGTGTCTAATTTAAGTGTGAAATGTATCCTAGATGCCTAGTATGCATTATGACGAAAAAGTGATTGAAAAGCCTAGCCTGAAAGGCAGAAAGCCCAGCTATTTCATGGATAAGTTTTTGCAAATAATAGAATGAGTCCAGAATCTCAGGGAGGGCCGCAAAGCTCGTGCAAACCAATGATGTTCTACAGTCCATTCCCTCGCTTTGGTGAGAGTGACCGTTTGCCAACAGGGAGCCAGAGAGCAGTGGTGACGTCCTAGATGATTCCCACTCCAATTCCCGCTTGGGTAGGTTTCCTGGAGCGAATCGTGGAGCAGCCATGGCTGATTTGGTTTAGAAAGGAAGCAAGCTAAGGAGAGACAAAGTGATTTATTTCCTCCCCGAGGCAGTAGTCCCTTTATTCAGCTCAACTTTTAGGGAGACGTTTTTCCTAGTCCATTACCCCACAGGTCTGAAACTCTGGTATTTCAAGTAAAAATGCCATGGCAGTTCTCACAAGTCGAGGCAGCTGACAGTAAAAATCAAAGGATTTGAATAAGTAATAGATGGGAGATTCCTTGCACTTCCCTTGTAGTTTGATCGATTTGGCATTTTCAGGCTTAGTGCTGCAGGAGAGGCATGATTTGGTAGAGAAGGAATTCTTATGTAATCGCCTAAAGCATTAAATGTCCAGAAATTTGGGCAAAAAAAACCCCATTTTTATTGACTTTGAGAAACAGGCATCAAAGCCAGATCAAAATCCTCACAGGGGCTGAATGATCTGCAGCATCCTTCAGTGTATGTCTTAGCCTTACCTGTGAATCAGCGTTGCTGCAAAGTACCGGCCAGATAGGAACTGTGAGCACTTTGCTGCTTAGTGTGCCCTCTTCTCTGAAGCACGGTGGGCATCTTGATAATGCTTTGCTGCTCGTGTAGCTAGTGAGAGGACGTAAAGTTTAATTTCGTTGTCTTTCCTCGCCAGAGGCCTAATCAGACCTATAGTGTCCTGAAAGTGTTCCAGGAGGGGGCCCGCAGGAGAGAACCACAGCAGGGTGAGGGGTGAGAGCACCTGGTGTTTGGGTGGCTTGGTCACAGCTCTCGAGCTAGGCTGGTGGTGACCACAGAAACTAAAGGAGCTCTCATCTAGTGCTGTGCGCCACGCACCTTTTCTGCAGAAACTGAAGGCAGCAATGGAAACTCTTACAGCTTAAGGTATGTATGTTAAAAGTAAGAGATGGTCTAAGGAACCAGAAGTAATCTAAAAATTCACATTTCAGTCATCTCTTTCAAGAATTCAGTGATTACCATTTTATTCTCTATAGTGGAATACCAGTGCAGCTCTTCGTGCATTAATTAAGAAAAAAATATGTGTTTCATAACTTGGACATCATTCTTTTTAGTTAGTTCAGAAAAGTCTGTGCCAACTCTGATGTTATAGGTGGATCTGTAGCATTGGCTGTAATTAAATATGCTTTCCACTTGTTTTCTTTTCCATATGCCCTGTTGAGTTTTAATCCTCCCAGATGGAGTTCTCTGTGATTGATGTTTGCATCCAGCACAAGTTTTCTTTTGTTTGTTTGATTTTTGTTCGGTTTTTGAGAAAGACTGAAGACTGTATCATAAAGCAAAATGAATAACACAGTCAAATTAAAGGACTTAACCTAAATTCCGACATTTCATAACTTTGGAGAGTGATAATGTGTAGTCTGAATGTTCTCCGAGCATGCGTTTGTGTGTGATTTGTGTGTAACTTGCAGACTGCCTTTTATACTGCTCTCCTCGAGATCACTGACAAATTTAGAGAGATTTAAGTTCATAGAAGAATTGGTAGTTATCCAAATGTGTGAATTCATATGGAGGCCCATTGTACAGTCTATCTTTGCACATTACATGTAAATTATTAAAACAACACCATTGTTGGTTTTGTATTCAAAACACAATTTACCATCATATACTTAACAATTTACAAATTAGCTACTGTTCTCCTTAGGAGAAAAAGTCAAAGTTTCTTGAAAATACATTCCGTTTCTGTTTGAAATCAAGGTTTTTTTTTGTCATATAAGCAAATATTTTGTTGTCTTTTTACTATGGCAGCACTAGGTAAATCAGAGCCTGCTGGTGAATTGAAAAGAAGTAAATCACAACAGACATTAATCTAGATGAGGGCTAAGTAATTAACTTCATAGAAGGGTGGCATATACTGTGTCTGTGACACTAGACTGACTGCTGTGCATAGAATAAATGCAGTATTTAGGCTGCCTATGGTATTCCACCCCTCCAATTAAGTAAACAAATATATATAGAGCTACTCTGGAGTGTATCCTTTGTGGTCTAAACACTGTATTTTATTAAAATCATCTGCGTGCAGTGTGTGGGGTTTGAGTTCCTGCCAGTGGTTTCATCCATTGTTAGCAGCAACGCGGGGCTCTCCCAGGAGTTAAGTGCAGTGGGGCTGCAGTTATGTGGAAAGGGTGCTCTTGGTTACTCCGGTGGCCATTTCCCTGCATATTACCTCCCACTTTGTTTCCATCCATGTGTGTGGCACGGGGTGTTGCCTGGAAAAATATAGGCTTTTTCAGGGAAAAAAAAGTCCCTATAGGTTGAGGAGAATATCAAAGGCATTTTGTAAGTGGTTCTGTGGGGCAAGGTCAGGGCTGGAATAGGTGCATGGCTGCCTACTGTATGAGTATATATCAAGGTATTTAATATTTATATATGCATGTCTATTTTTACCCCTAAATCAGTCCTAAAAATCAGTGATAAAACATTTGTTGAGCTCCAAAGGATAGGATCAGTTTTTCAAGGAGAATTATATATTTTTTTAATTTGTAACTGTTAATGATCCTTATCTCACGAGTGCTCTCTCTTACTCAGAGAATTAGGTCGCTTTTTTGCTCTGCTTTTTAGAAAAGATCACTCTGAAGTATTTTATCATCATGAAAATATTTTTCCCAACAGTGTCATACATGCATTCAGATGACGATCCATCATGCAAATGTTGGCAGCAGGTTACTCTTCAACACAGCACTTGATTTTAGAGGGTGTTACAGACAACACAGGTTGACAAAAATTCGGCCTAGAGAAAACAACTAAAATAATATTCTCCCAAAGCTACATTTATTTAATGAATCTATTAAATTGAAGGAATATAAAGATGGTGATAAACCACACACACAAAGAACTTGCTGCAAAGGCTGAGAGATTAGTTTTTTAAGCTAGTTCATCCTACTTGATGTATTTTTTGCAAACTCAGTCTGAGTATTTTCTCATTTAATTAACTAATTGATTATAGAATGCTTACTTGCTTTTCTCAAAAATTATAATAACAAAATATTTTTAAAAAGAGATTAATTTTGTTTGTATTATCTTGTTGAATACAAGATTTTTTTTGCAAAGGCCTATGTAAGGAAATGGAGACAAGTAAATAGATTGTCCAGAACAAGGGAAACCTTCATCCTTCTCCCTCACGACCCCAACAGGAACAAACCCAAGTGCAGTTAATAAAAGATTCATATTAATCCAAAACCTTTGGATCTCAAGAACATGATGACTAGCTATAGAGTCCCACTATGTAACTGAGATCAGTTTCTGTAGACAAGAAAAACAAGAGATAAAGCATGGGATATTTCTGTAGAGTGTGTCTGAGTGGTTCACAGATTTTTAGTCAGGAACCACTATCACCCTTAAAGTGGATCTCGGACCACCATGCAAGCTCTTCTGTAAACTGCTAATTGAAATACTATGTGGCAAAGCTGGACCAGCTGCAGACCACATACTTGGGCCTAGCAGATGGTTCCAAACTGTGGTATAACGGATCATTTTCAGATTCTCCTTTTACACCTGTGTTCTTGGGATGTCAGTGTTGGAAGGGATTAGATTGTTCTGGCTGGAAAAATTCACTCCTTAAGAACTCGCCTCAGCCAGAGACACTATTTGGAAGTTTATCCTACCCCTCCTCCTGCTGTGAGCTCTAGACAAAGACACAAACTGTAACTATTAACCTGGCAATTGGGATTCCAAAACACTTTTGCCAGTGATCAGTGCTGCAGTTTATTAACCAATATTGCAGTGACACGTGAATTTACCCATCCAGAGCAGTCACCAAAAGCAAGCACAATGGGTTGAATACAGACCACCGGGCTCTTCAGAGTACAGGAAAGTGGCTCCTGCGAAGCTGGCACAGAAAGTGCTGCTGCTTTCCCCGCTCCTTGGCCTCAGAGCGGGGCTGTGCCGGGAAGGAAAGGTGTAGAGAGATGGCGGCACGGGAGTTGTTGGCTCCCATTCCAGAGATTGAGAAGCTCCAGAGAAGAGAAGGAGCCAGGAATAAATACTCTTAATGGATAGTTAATTTGATGCAAAGTGTTTTTCCCTCTTTTTTTTTTTTTTTTTTTTCAGTGAAACAAGCTCTTCTAAGTTTTGGGCAACTTGAGCTGAAACAATTTTGGCCACAAAAAAAAAAAAAAAGATGAATGGGAGGAGAACACGGAGAACATGCTGATAAACTTGAAATGTGTCTTGTTTCAGCCTCTGGCTGCCTTCCTTTAAAAGGCATATTCTAAACTTCTGTTGTTGTCTCGAAAAAGGGCATTCTTATTTTTAAAATAGGCCTAAATTAAAAGAACAAATGTTACCTGAAGGGGTTAATTGATCTGAAAATGAGAAGAAATTTATGCTGATTGGTACTTTCAGACACAGTTTTTCTGTTGTTTCTTTGCTTGCTTGGCCACTCCAGCACTGGCTGGCACATATGACAGTGTTGATAGTTGGCTGTAATTTTGAGCATATCCTTTTCCTGAATTCTGTATTACAAGTTTAAGAGCAGTAGCGTTCAGTGAAGTCTCTAATACATTCTTGCCAGATGAAACTCCAAATGGGCCCTGACCTGCCTTGTTACATCCCTTCATACTCTGACAATGTTCCTATATATCTCCCAGATGACCCATCCCTTTTTCCACATTCTGTGTTCTTCCTTCTTCATTTAAGTTTTGCCAGAGCTCCTTGCAGGGCTTTTGCCCCTTTTTCCTGCCTTCTTGCTCATAAGGATGCACTGCTCTTGAGCTTGGAGGAAGTGTTGCTTGAATATTAACCACTCTCTTTGACCCCTTTCCTGCTAGAGCCCTAACCCACAGGGTTTCTCCAAGAAGGCACCTGGAGAGGCCAAGGTCTGCTCTCCGCAGTGCAGTGTGCTGATGCTGGCTGCTCTCGGCACTGCTGGAGCCTCAGCCTGGCTCCTTTGGCGCAGCGGCTGCGGGCGGCTGCGCTGAGGTGCTGCCGGGGGTGCCGGCTGCTCCCACCCGCCTGCTCAGGAGCCCCCACGCGGCCCTGAGCCCGGCCCAGCTCTGAGCGGCACCTCATGCGCACCTTGAGTTAGCTACATGGCTTCAAGTCTCCTTATTGCTCACATGGCAAGCTGTTACAAATACCCATTTTATAGGTACCAAGTGCTTCTGCAAGAATACTTTTAGAGAAGGCATTTGTGCCGGAGATACTCTAAAAAAGTAGTAGTGATCTGAACAAAACTTGGAGGAATGAAAGACTCCAGTTGCCCTGAATTAAGTATCTTCACCCAGATGAAAATGCTATCCTTTTAACCTCTTGGTAATATGTTAACATGATAACTTCTGTCCAAAATTCTCCCTCCTGTAAGCAGCTGAGCACAAGTACAAGTGCAGGTTTATTTGGATATGTGAACTCGTGGCCATGCTTGCCAGCCTGCAGGCCTTCAGCTTAAACTCTTTGGATATTCTTAAAACCAGACAGAAGTTAAAACTACCCATCTTACAACAACTTACCAGACCAGGGTTAGCAAAATCCAGCATGCTGCTTTGATAACACTCTTTTTTCCTCATTACAATTACTGTCTGACCCAACTGAAATACAACCTGATGGCTTCTGGATTAAAGCAGAGTAATTCAGTCAGTGAATCAGCTGTAGGTAGGACTGATGCTCCACTATGAGGGATCAAAGGAGAGCACTTAATAACATTTATGTGCTTGTTCCACTCCTTACTCATGACCCTTACTCATGACCTCATGACCCAAACATATTAAGAGAACATTTCCACTCTGGGTACTGGTCATGACTGCTGGCACTCTACAAGAGTTGTGTTGAGCTGCTGGAATTAGGCAGAAAAATGGCCAGGATGCCAGATGAGTGAGAAGCCCCTCACCAGCTCTGCCCCCTGCCCTGGGATTTGCCGGATAAGCACAGAAAAACTGGTGAGAAGGTTCATGGAGAGACACCAGCCTCCAGCGTGGGAAGTATTCCCAGTCAGTTTTGTTTGTACCTATTGTGGTTGAATATCAGACTCTTCACAGAATAACATGGTGGAATAAAAGTCAGTTTTGCATGTGACTTCCCTATGGCCAAAACTTTCCTCCTCATCCCTAAGGAATTTACACTGGAGAGACTTGCTCTGCTAACGGTTATGAGGATTGGCCTCTGATTGAAAACAACATGCAGTCAATGAGATTAAATGAGGTAAAATAAGGCAAAGTTTAAAATAATTAGATTGCATGTGAACATTCTATACTAAATGTATCCATTTCAATCATTAATTGTTTTATGTAGAAAGTCATTTAAAAGGCCTAGGTCCTGCAAACACTGCCAGTTAAGTTTAATGCATACATCCATCTACAGGGAAAATCTTCAACCTTGAGATCTAAAGTTGTTTTAATAATCTGGCCTTTGTATTTATTTGTCTGTGGCCATGCAAGGAACAAAAGAGAATTAAATGATCTCGGTATAATTTATTTTCTTTCTCTTTCTTTTCCTTCCTTCCTTCCTTCCTTCCTTCCTTTCTTTCTTCCTTCCTTCCTTTCTTCCTTTCTCCTCTCTCTCTCTCTTTCTTTTTTCTTTCTTTCTTTCTTTCTTTCTCTTTCTTTCTTTCTCTTTCTTTCTTTCTCTTTCTTTCTTTCTCTTTCTTTCTTTCTCTTTCTTTCTTTCTCTTTCTTTCTTTCTCTTTCTTTCTTTCTTTCCTTCCTTCCTTCTTTTCTTTTCTTTCTTCCTTCCGTCCTTTCTTTCTTCCTTTCTCCTCTCTCTCTCTCTTTCTTTTTTCTTTTCTTCCTTCCTTCTTCCTTTTTTCTTTCTTCCTTCCGTCCTTTCTTTCTTCCTTTCTTTTTCTTTCTTTCTTTCTTTCTTTCTTTCTTTCTTTCTTTCTTTCTTTCTTTCTTTCTTTCTTTCTTTCTTTCTTTCTTTCTTTCTCTTTCTTTCTTTCTTTCTTTCTTTC
>VWPW01001184.1:26527-62154 GCA_013389825.1 Crypturellus undulatus | reverse complement strand
TAAAGTTCAAAGTGAATTGAGAGGCCCTCGTGTCTATAAACACATTTCCTCTCCGTCCAGAACTGTCCTACGTGTTATCAAGGGCTCCTGCATAGTGGGTCCCTCTTTCCCTGGAATCCAAAAAGGATTTCTAAAAGAAAATCTCAAACCTTCCAAGTGTAATCTGCATTTTTTAGGTATTCATCTATCTTTTCCTCCACCTCTATAGGATCATATAAATAAGGGGACAGTTCTTTCTTTAATTGCCTTATATCTTGTGTGAGCAGGGGCACAACCACAACCACAAATTCAAACCACCCCTGCACCATCCTGGCCTCAGTGGAACCTAGTACAGAGGCATTTGACTTTGGGGGCTTTTGGCACCTTGTCTTATTTTGAAAGGGACAAAATGTCCCATTTCCCCTTCTTCAGATTCTTTTGTTACATACCCTCTAGATGTTGCCCTTAACCATATTGACGCACATTCTTTCTCGATGAGACCCTTCTCAGTATCACTGAGATACAGGCACAAAATGTGACAAGAGGAGGATCGTGGTCCGAACTTACAGGAGGTCACCTAAATCTCCCTGGCAGCTTATATTCTGGCCAAACAAAAGAAGCATATTTTAACATTAGTTCCTTGGTTATTTCTGGGGGAATGTACAGTTTATCCCAAACCCTCAACAGTCTCCCCAAGGGACTATATGGGAATAAGTCGAGGTAATCATACCTTTTTCCCAACATTCTCTTTTGGCTTCCTTTTGCTGCCCTCCCTCGGTGTCCGTGTCGAGATCGTCATTCCTTTTGTTCCCCACTGTCCCATAGTACTCACCCATGAGGTTTCAATGGTCCTTTCCATCAGATCTGGCCCTTTCTGGTCCTTTCTGTTGGACTTCGCGCTACCCGGAGGTCCTTTCCTTTAGACTTAGTCCTTTCTGTCAGACTACTTGAGGTTTCTCCCCCTACCCCGTCTTACCTGCGGATCCCCCTGATCCGCTTCTCATCTGTCTCCGGACAGTCTCGGGAACCCAATCAGTCTTCCGGTGCTGGCTGCCATCGAAGGGAGTCGATCACCAAAAGCTTTGGTGAGGCCCACCGTCGACCCCGATCGCCGTCTGCCATTCCCAGAAGGTGGAAGGATCCCGGAGGAGCCCCCAATTGTGCGGAAAATCTCGCTGTCTAGAAGTGAAATGTCAAAAAGGAGACAGAGGAGACCTAAAACTTTATTCAAATAAAGGAAGAGTCCACCGGGCATAGATCTTAAAGCTTTATTCGAATAAAAGGAGAGTCCACCAGGCATATCCCTGTGGGATCTCTCCAATTGCTGGGGGACGCAGCCCCTCTTTTATCCTAATTTCCCGACGAGGGACGCCCTCTCCCTTTCCCCATTGGCCAAGGGACTCAGGAGTTACAGCCTTCCCAGCCCGCCTACGCCAAACTGCTGCCTCCCTCCGCCTGTTCACACCTGAGGTCACCTGACTCCTTTGTCCCCCTTGCTGAAGAATGTGGGGGAATTGCCCTATTTCCCCTATTTGTAAAGGCCCTCAACTCTTGGCAGATGTTCCCCCTCAACTCATGGCTCCACTCAGCCTCCCCCTCCTTTGTCCTGCTCTTCAGCCAGGCTGTGGGGGAACCTCCTTATTTGTAAAATCACACACCTGAGCTTTCCGCACAAAAATATTTAGTTTTAGTAGGCAATGTTTTCACAGCTCTGTTAGATAGTGCTGGAATGCAAAGTATTTTACTGTGTATTACATAATCTAAAAATTCTTTAACAAATACAGGAAAAATACTTATTGAACACTTTTCCTTTTTTCATTTTTTTGGTATTGTATTGTAATTGTATTATTGATTCCACAGAGTGGAAGTTTTTTTTTTTGCTTTGTTTTGCTCCCAAAAAAATCATTTTTATTACCTACTACCATCTACCATGCACTTCCTTACCCCCTATGTTTATTTGCTTGTCTTATCTTTTACAGTTATAACTCATGAGTTTATGTAATGAAATACTTTGTTGAAAAATGACTATAATGTGAACTGACTGTTTACACTGTGTGTGTGTGGTTTTTTTTCTTTCTCCTTTATGTTATGAACAGGTGAGCCGGGCTTCTGCTATGTTGTTATCACAAGGGTACATCTCATTCCCTACCCTTCTCTGCTCTTCGGATTTCCTGTGTTTGTTGTTTGCCAGCTCTTGGTGCAAGTTGCTTCAGCTGGCTAACCCAGCAAAGCTTCTGGGTTAGACTTATGTCAGGTTGGTAAGTTGACTCACAGAAAGATACGCTGCACAGCTGTGCTGGTGCAAGGTAAGGCAGGGGAGTGGGGTCTAGAGGAAGAGCATGGCCTCCTCATTTTAGCAATATTGGGCTGTTCAACTGGTCCATTGTGAAGCCAGTTTGATTGCTTTTAATTAGTGGAGTTCTCAACCATGAAATCATTGCTTTAAAAGCATCCAGAAAACCCAAGAGTTGACTTTTTGAAGAATCATGGGTCCATAGTGTTTGCTTAAACCTGATTATTTATGAGTGTAATCAACTATGGTGATTTTATTCTCACTGATACGTGGTTCTGCAACACAGCTAGCCATCTTAAGATGCAGTCTATAGTTCACTGACAACATGAGAAAGTGTTTCATTTATATATGTTACTGCAGCCTCTGTGCTCTGAGTTTTGAGTTGAAGTTTTGGCTCTGTAAATGATGATGTGATTACAGTCAGCAAGTCCAAGGTCTTTGGCAAAGTTTAGGACCATCCTAGAGGAAAGCAGCTGCTATTCAGGTTTATCAGAGCATGATTTCTGAATTTAGGAAATGGGCAGATGGAAGGGAACCTCCATGATAAAGCGTTGCTGAGAACCAAGGACTCAAATCTTAATGCTTTCTAGGTAAAGATTTAAACAGACTGGAAGTGAAGAGTCGAAAGAGTTAACAGGTTGCTGAATGATGGAATTTGCTCACATTGACATAAAGATGACCAGACTGCAGCATGCCATGAATGACAGACGATGCCATAAAGACGTCAAGACTGCAGCATCCCAGGACCAGACGTCGTGATCGCAGAAGACAGAACGATAAGAACTTTATAAACAGGATGCAGGAACAAATGGGAAAGGGAGGGGGTGAGAAGGGGAGTAAGGCGGTTGCTTAAAGTGTATAAAAGGTCTGCTCACACTCTGTATGGGGTCCGTTGGCGGAACCCCTGTGTGGGAAGAGCCCGGACCCCAGCTAGCTGGTAACTTTGTCTTATTATCTTGCTGCTATTAAATTTGTCAATTATCTTGCTAAATTTTTGAAATACTGCCATTAACTACTACTATTAAATTTGCGAATCAAATTCATGGTCTTTGTCTCCTTACTTCTATATTCGGAAAACGGACATAACAGAAGCAGTTGGATTATGTTCCTTACTGTCAGCCCTGTGCAGTTCTGATGATACAAACACTGAACTTGAGCATCCAAATCCTCAAAGCATGGTAGTTTATTCAGTCTAAATACCAGGTTATTCAGCTCACAAATATTACCACATCTGTTTTTAACATACTCCTTGCCTTGCTTTTATTGCTACTTGGGTTCCAGAAGTACCAGTGAAGTGCTGGCAAGATGTTAAGTGTATTCTTGTGGAAGAATGGCCTGGAAAAGGGGAAACTTAGAGAAAACCTAGGACCTAACAGAAGTTTTGGCATTACAGAAGCTTGCTTGGGGTGATACACATCCAGGATGGTTGGTATGTGCGGAATCTACCTCTCCACAATTCCCTTGGCAACACAATCTGCCCTCCTAGTACACATTGATAAGAGTAAACGAAGAGTGGAGCAGAACGGAGACATCACGGTCAAACTTTGCTGGCTTCCCTGAGGAGGGGATAATCTGATGGGGCCGTGCAGACGACGAATGAATGGAGGGTGGAGCGGAGTGAAGATACCGCGGCCAAACTCTGTTGTACTCCCTGCAGAGGTGGCAGCCTGGTGGTGTCACACAGCTGATGAGCCACATAGTGCGATGTCTGGTGCTGGGACAACAATGGTGGCAGATCAGTCCCTTCCGATAGACTTTGTTCAAACTTCTCCTCCTTCTAATCTCATTATAATACCAATACACAACCCCATCCCACTGAGCATGCTCTCTAGATTTTTGATTAACTTGGGAGACTTTTTTAAATCAATGAATAACGAAAGCAAATATGACTAGAGTCACTCAAGCTCCACATGAATGTAAAAGAAAATATATAAAAGGCAAACTAGTAAGAGGGACAGGAGGAGAGAAGGAAGAAGAAGAAGAGGGAAAACTCCATTGTAACTTCTGGGTCAGCCGACGTGCTGATCCCCCTCTTTCCTCTCCTCCGGTCGGGACGCTGCCTGAGGAGACTCGAGACTGAAAGCCCTCTCCCATCTTCCGGGGTGAGTGATGATTGCACATTTGTACATCAGAGCTAGCTAAAACCCTGCACTGTAGTAGAGAATTTCCTATACTGACATCCGAAACCTGCTTTGGAAATGTTGCATTTGAATAAATCCTGCTGTTTGTGAACTTGACTACTTGTTTGGGAGGGGGCGATCATACCTACAGTTGACAGACTGTTCGTGAATCCGATACTGCCAGAGTCGAGCTTATAGTTGATCATACTATTTGGGAACTCGATTCCTTCCTAGGAAGGCAATCGGACCTACAGTCCACAGACTGTTTGTCAATCTGATACTGATTTGATATCTCCTTCCCCCGCCGCCATCACTATGGCTTTCAAACTGCAACAATTTCACAATTCTCTGCAGAAACAGTGAAGTTGTTTGGGAGAACATGGAAAGATGTACCTGATGTGCTCGATAACATTCATCTGAATCATTATTTGAGAACTTCTGGTTAGATCTGGATGTGCTGTGTCAATGGGTGTGCTGTGTGAACATGTGATGCTTAGTCTTTAAATGAAGTAATAGCAGAAGTAACAACAAAAATCCTGCCTTGATGGGAGAGAGATGAAGAATGCACTGCTGAAGATTCACAGTGGGGATCCACAGATAAGTACAGAAGAGTCCTTTAGTGAGTCTGACAGACTAGAGGATTCTTTAACTAAAGGAAAATGTTCTGAAGAGGTTTACTAAGAATTTTAATGCAGCTGGATAATCTGTCTGAACTGAACAGGCTGGTAATTGGCAGATACTGTTGTACATGATGAACACTAACCAATTTTTCTAAAATATTCTGTTTTCTTAATTCTGGGGGGGGGGGGGGGGAAAGGAATAGAAGCAGTCATTGGGGTTTGAGTAGTGCAACAGGACACTACATTTTTTTTCTAGTTAGCTTTTGCAGTACTGATGTAGAAATTGGTCTGGTGTCAAACATGCAAAACTTACCAACTGCATTGGCTCAGCTTCTGTTAGGAGGACGTGGTCAGCTGTTGGTACTGCCAGATAGGCCTTGAGATTAGATCCAGATCCAGAAATAATGACTGGTAGACAATGGTGCATAGTTGATGTACTGAACACCTGTTCTGAATACTACTGTTATCTATTGGTACTTTTACATATTTACTTTTACTCGTGACTGGAATAGGAGGTATGTCTGAGCTTGTGTTCCCTGTATTGGGAGTGATGCCTTAAGGGTAAAACTACATGGTTTCCATTCAAAATTCCTGATGCTTTTTGTCAAAAATGTCATAGAGTAGATGGGGTTGGAAAGGACCTGTGGAAATCACCTGGTCCTATAGTGTCATTGCAAGCCTATTTTAAGTTGGATAATCCCTTGGTGGAAAGGCTGGAGGTGCTCTTTGCCAAACTCCTGTGCGTTCCAGAAATGTTAACTGATCAGGGCAGTGGGGTAGAGGGTCCCTGTTTTTCCCTGCAGAGGAACTCGTTGTTTGGCAGCAAAGAAGGGTGCTTAGGTGAGCAACGTTCCCCATGCTTGATCAGCACAGCTTGTGCAGCAGTGTTAGGACCCAGCTCACAGCTATGTGGACAGAGCAGCAGTCCTTTCATGAAAGGATAGCCTGTGTCTCACCATTTAGTTGTGGGAAAGGTTGAGGGGGGGTCTCTGTCATTTATGGGCGAGTGGAGTGCTAAGATACTTAACCACCACCCCCAGCCTCATCTGCCTCCTCCCCTTCCCACCCCCTTAGCTAAAGGGTAAAAGCTGCAGGGAGCACTGGCGTCCAGTTTTATCTTTCATGTGTTTTCCCTGTTCTCTCAGCTGGGAGTATAATATTTGCTTTCTTATGCAGAAGATATGTCAAGAGTGCTCTTTTATATTCCTCTGAGGTTGTTCCTTGTCCTATAGCATTCTGAGTAATTATTTTCTGCATGTAGTTTCTTAAATCTAAATTCATTCTGTCACCTGGTTATCACATAACTGTTTTTGCCACTAGAAGTGGATTTACAGTCTGTTGAGTGACTCAGAGCACTGAAAAGTGATTTCAGGAGAGCTGCTGCAACAATTGGCCCACAGATGGGAATAGGTTGGTGAGACTTCCACGGGTGAGCTAACTGTGAGGATAGCAAATCACAGAACATGACTCTCATGAAAGAGAAATGCAAATGTTCAGTGCATGGTCCGAGTGCAGGGACTGCTCAGAAGCACAAGGCACCTGAGTCACAGAGGCAGACAGATCCTGAAGGAAGGAGGAGAAACGTGTTCAGGAACAAGGCCTGGAGCTTAGGTGGGGTCTGGCAGTGGTACCTGTTTGGTTTTAGGGTCTCTGTCAAAACCTAGAGCCCTTTAAGGCTCTGGAGGAGCAAAGTGCAGCACAAACTAGCAGCTTTCTTTAAAGTTGTGTTCATGCACAAACCACTGGGTATTTAATAATACTGTATTAGTCACGACTGTTCATACACCTTAACAAGGACAGTGGTGGGGAATGGGAGGCTGTGGAAGCTGTAGATGCTCTACAGAGAGTGTGTCTGATTGAAAGGCAGGTTGGGGCTAGTGGGGCAAAACAGCAACTGTTGTAGAAATGTGCTGCTTCATTTAACTGTGGTGAAGGAAGAACCAGGCAGAGCACTGCAAGGGGCATCCCCAAACACTACTGCTGTCAACTTCCTGCATCAGAAGTGCTCATTCCTGAGCCATGTTTTCTAGAAGGTGGATTCAAAGGGAAGCAAAGGTGATGGTGAAGCTGTCATGACTTATGGGTGTGGGAGGGAACATGTTATTACCCTCTTTCTTAAACATTATTTAGGAATGAAAAAAAAGCTCAGTCATAGAACACAAAGCTTTAAACAAGAAACACAAACTTGAACAGTAGCAGATAAAAATCATGATTTAGGTTACTATAATTAAAGTAGTCATCTTAGATTTAAAAATGGAAAGAAATGAATATGCATGGGTTTAAAATGAAGCAAAAGTAGAGGGGGAAATGAAGAATTTGTGTATTATATGTGTATTAATCCAGAAGAGGCCTTGTGTTTCTAAGATTGTTTTATTTTTTTAAAGAGTGATTTCTTAAAGAGTGTGATTTCTATTGGCATTGAATTAATTAAGGGAGAACTTGACCTCTATCTTTACTGATATGTTAAGTTAAATTTGAGGAAAAAATACTAGTGTAATAATCTGCAAAAAGTTGAAAATAAATATCAAGTTTTCTATTAAGAGATCTGGTTATCAGTGCAGTGAAGAGCACCACACAGCTGAATATGCTTATTTGCTGCTCTGGTAGCTTGAATTGTCTTTGGCTTAGTCTGTCCCTGGAAGTTTCTTGAGTTACCTTTTTTCTTGCATGCTCTAAAGTAAAATTACCCTTTCATGACAACTAAAATGGAATCCAATTATCTAAAGCAATTCCAAGAAAACGAAAAGTACATAGATATTAAGATGCCTATCTTAAGCCTCCCAAACATGCAAGACTTGAAATGTAATTCTTTTTGGTGTGATGCAAGACTTTTCTTTCTAGTCAGATGACAAACTCCACCACATTTGTTACTCACACATCATTGGAGTTGATGATAATCAGATATTTTAGCTCCTGCAAATACTCTGCATAACCAGTATTTGGCAGTGGTGGAGGTAGTTGCTTGTCCCTGAAAGGCAACTGATCATGGGACCAGATAGTGGCAGAGCAGCTGGGGCAGCATGAAACTGGTTGATGGCAGCTGCTGGTGGTGCCCAGGCCCTTGCTTACTGTGACAAAGGTTGCTTGGCTGTGGAGCAGGTACGTCTGCCCGCACAGCAGCCCTTGCGTCAGGGAGTATGGGGGCCCAGGCAGAGCCTGCCCGCCCACGTCCCCATGCAGGGACCAGGGACGGAGAGCTCAGGGGGTGATAGGGACTGCAGAGGTGGCACTGAGTCCTGGGCTTAGGAACCCTTAGGGCTGGTGCACTGGCATTTCCGTGTTCTGATGTCCTGCCTTACAGCAGAAGACCAGAAACAAGCCTTGGACTGCTCCTTCCCAGCACAAGGGTGGCACAATGAAATGATGCTCAGACAGCTGAGCAACTAAGAAAGTCAGTTTAATAGATTACAGCTTTCTAAAGTGTGGAGTCTGTGAGATTAGCAGGAAGTAAATGGATTCAAAACATGTATTTGTCCAATTTTAACTTGTAACTTTCAACTTCTCTGTGCTTGGGCCTGGGAAGGCTGACACTTGGCATAGACTGTCAAAGTGGTGCTCATGTAATGTATTCTTTTTAGACTGATGGAATATGTGGAGTAAGAAAGAATTACTTGAATCTTGCTAATGTTTTTTTTTTTTCCTTGTGCTTATAAAGGGAATACATCACATTTCACAGCATTTATGAAATTTAGAGAAAGCAGCTAGAAGCTAGCTCATGTCTACCATTTTTTTTCAGATAAACAACTGCAGTTTTGTCCAATTGAACTTACTAGTTAGGCCATACCAGTTTAGTAGCGTTGTAAGTCTTTGCAGAAGTCATCTTCCCACTGATCTGTCATGCTTTTAAAATACATAAAACAGTTAATGTTATCGCTACCACCACTTACCACTTGCAAAATAGTTAGCACTTTAAAAATACTGAGATTCAGTAAATACCAATACTTGGAAGCTCTGTAGCACTGATTTCAAAAGTATAAACAACATAAGACTATTTAAATTATATATTACATGTTTATTATGGTTGCAAAATTCTTTAAATTTACATTTTATGAAAAATCAAAAGTATTTACAATTTTGTAAGATAAACTTGTATGTTCTAATTTACAGTCTGACATAGTAACAATCCATAAAAATTCTGATCCTTTAGAATTGTGTTTACAAATTAGTTTCCTTAAGGAGGCAGCTACAAAGAATACTGCTGTATAGACAAGCAAGAACCAGCTTGCTATATACATTTTTTTCATCAGATAGCTACATGTACTTTTTACATTGTTTTTGAATTACTTCACAAAAAGTTTATATAAAGTTGTATGGCTTCAAAATTGTAACCTGCAACCAATGCAAATGTATGTTTAATCACCTGAATGAAGGCTAGTTTAAAAGAGCTAAAACATAACTACATTATTTAACTTAGAAATGAAAGTAATACTTGATTAGAAACAATATTATGGTTTGGGGTTTTCAGTAATAAAATGTTGCTATGTTAAACAGTTTGATTGCCATGCAGATTACAATTAAGACTCTAGTAAGGACTGTACCATTTTATATGAGTTAGAAATGTTATTTTCACCATTCAAAAAGGTTAGAAAATTATGGGCTGTACATCCTCCCAATTAGTTCTACTGTTCAGCAGGTGCTAGCAGTGGAAATCTTATCTGCTCAAGTGTATAGCATACATTAGAATTCACAGAGCCTCTACAAAGCTTCTTGTTTTTCTTTTCTTGCTTTTTGTAAAAGCTTCAACAGCCCAATTCATTACTCTTTTTTTATGAATTAGTTCAAGCAAGTTTTGCTGTTTTAATAGAGTATTTGAAATAGATGCTAGTACTCAGAATGGTGATACAAAATTCCCATTTACAGGTTATTAAATTGTTTTCTCCCAATACTTTTGATTTCTGTACTGAGAAAACAATAATAGTATAAGATTTTTCTAATTTACTGACTGACTTTAAAAAAATGTTACCTTTGTATCACTTGCTTGTGCTTAGGTTGTGGAAAGGAGATAGATGACAATGCAAATAATAAAATTGATGGTTATAGATAAAATGTAAATTAATATAAATGGCAGTACTTGTCATCCTGCTGCCAAAAAATACTTCTCTAAAATGGTATTCCTCCTGACTACATTTACATTCACATTACACAATCCCAAAAGCACTTAAGCTCCAAAGACTTACAGTCAAAGTGAAGGGAAATGCTGTTTGCCTTTACAAGTTAGATTTTACTATTCTGTGATTTTTCTGTGATTCTCAGCTTTGGTGACATTAAAGTAACTATATTGAAATTTCAAAGTCTTGTTTGAGGCATCTCCCTTTATTGCTGTTACCCCATAAGGAAGTAATTCAGTTGTTTAAACCTCTTATGAAACAGTCTTCAGTTATCAAATTTCCCTTCTAAATCCCACTCAAAGGAATTTTTATAGAAGTTGTATGTATTAAACACTATGGTTTCTTTAGGGAATAGCCAAACTTTGAAAAAGGAAGTGAGGCACATGAATAACCAATTGGATAGGCACTTTTTTTTTCCTAAAGGCACAAATGTTTTGCAATTCATATAAAAATAAATTAAATCTACAGCATTAATTCACAGAATCACAAAATGCTTAAGGTTGGAAGAGACCTCTAGAGATCATCTAGTCCAATGCCCCTGCTCCAGCAGGGACACCTAGAGCATGTGGCACAGGGTGGCATCCAGGCGGGTTTGGGAGATCTCCAGAGAAGGAGACTCCACAACCTCTCTGGGCAGCCTGTGCCAGGGCTCTGTCACTCTCACAGGAAAGAAGTTATTCCTCCCATGGAGGTGGAGCTGCCTGTGGTTCAACTTACACCCGTTACCCCTCGTCCTATCACCAACCACCACAGAGAAGAGCCTGGCCCCACCCTCCCTACAATCACCCCTCAGGTACTTGAACATGTTGATCAAGTCTCCTCTCAGCCTTCTCCAGACTAAACAGGCCCAGCTTGCTCAGTCTTTCCTCATATGACAAATGCTCCAGTCCCTTAATCATCTTCATGGCTCTCCGCTGGACCCTCTCTGGCAGCTCAATGTCCTCTTTCTACTGGGGAGCCCAGAACTGCACCCAATACTCCAGGTGCGGCCTCACCAGAGCCGAGTAGAGGGGCAGGATCCCCTCCCTTGCCCTGCTGGCAACGTTCCTCCTGATGCAGGCCAATTCAAACAATCACAATGCCCATAAAGTTACTAACTGCAGAAGTAAATCTCTTCAGTCTTTTGACATTTTGTAACACATTGCACTTAGGGGAAAAAAAACACAACTATGTAAAACAACTTACATGTTTGTTATTAATATATGATACATGGGCATCAAGTTTTTTTTTTTTTTTTTTTTTTTTTTAAAACATCTCTAACTCAACCAGCTTTATGGCGCATTGAGTTGATGGAAGAACTTTGTGAGACTTTTTTCTTCTTTAAACATCAGCAATTAAAGAATCTGAAAAATGAGTATTACTTATGGAAAGCTCTTGCTCTTCTAATTTTTAGGTTTAATGTTTACAGTATAACATACAATTTCATACTTTCATTAGAACTAATGATTACTATTTTGATTTCATCTATATAAATTTACTAAAATTTTAACAATTTTTTTCCAAATATTGCAGTTGATCATTTACAGACAGTGTTGAAATTCACTTCAGTGCTATTATAAAATAATAAAAAGTTTGCAAAATGACTTTTAAAAGTGCATTTTCTGTTCTGTAGTCAGTCTTAAAGTAAAAATAAAAAAAAATGAATGCATGTTAAAATAGTGTTTGAAAAGTAGAGAGGGCAGTGTGAGCTACTTGTTCTCCTTTGATCCATTCACCTTCACAGGTTCATCAGCAGTCTGCCATATACTGTCCTGAAAAATAAAGGTTGCTTTTTTACAGTCAATAGATAAACCAGTGTCAGTATTTTCCTGAGATCAGCTTCATTAACTAACATGTGAAACAGTTTTCAGCCATATTTTAAGGAAGAGTAGCTATTTATTTATCACTTATTTTACACTTTCATGTTTTATAGTCTAGTGCTGCAGGATGAACGATATGAGTGCCTATGTCTTACCAGTAGCAAATCTCTTCTTGAGCAGGGAGAGCCTGTAGCCAGTGCCCACAAGCTCCACGTCTACCCCAGACAGGGTGCTCCCCTCACTCAGGAACTGCATGGCCAGGGTGGCAGGCTTACTGGGGCCTTTGGAGAGCTCAAATTTGGCCCTGAGGGATCCAGAACCTGTAAAAACAGCACAACTGAAAGGCTTGGTGTTTTGCAAGACTCTCCCAAAGTTTAAGGGGTAAGAAGTAAAATTAACAGAGTATCTTTAATATCTGCTGCTGTAGGCTGACCTACATACATTGCTGTAAGAGAGGAGAGTTTTTATTTTTTATTTTTTTCCCCCCTCTCCTGCTACTCTGCCTAAGACAAAGACTTAGGAAGGATTTAGTGCAAAGCACACATTTCTACAAGGTTATACTCGGAGAAGAGGACAATGGACAACCAAGTAATGTTTGATTTTATTACATGGAATTCCTGACTGGTCCCTATTTTTATTGTTTATGCTTGCTGGTCTGTAAGTGTTGAGGGCCACTTATGGCTTAGATTGTACTTTTTATTAGGGAAGCTGGAAGCACACCAGTATTTAAATATTGTACTCTGTCTGGATGAACCTACATGAAGAAAACCAACTCCACTGGAAGAAATGCATCTAAAAGTAACGCATCTCATAGAAACATGTATTTAATGAGGCTTGTCTTTATCAGAAAAATATCCATTTTTTTTCTAAAACCTTCAATTGATCTTTTATAAACTGCCAAAGTTGACTTCATCGCCATCGTTAAGCAGCATTCAAAGCTAAATACACTTCTGCAGTTAAAGGCAAATCTAAAATTTTAAAAAATGTCACTGCTCCCTCTTTCTGTTCTTAACAGATGTTTTGTTCTTGCGCTATAAGATGTAAAAAAAAAAAAAAAAAAAAAAAAAAAAAAAAAAAAAAAAACAAGGTTTAAATAATTAGTAATGGAATAGTGAAAGCCAAGTATTGGTACTTCCTCAAAACAACTTGCTATTACCAGCTGAAAGGAACTATTAAATGACTAGAAAATTTAGTAGCTAAAATGTTATTGGGCAAAATGCAGGAAATCATGGATTAAATGCTTTACGCAATAGCTTGTTCTTGATAAATTTGTCTTGAAATCAGTTTTCATTTTTTTTAAGAAGTAGTGCACAGTCAAAGAAAGAGCCCTCATCTACAGCTAAGCCTGTTGCAGGACAAAGTTGGTGAAATTTTTTTTTTTTTTTTAAAGTAGTTCTTCTCCCCCTCTCTCTCTTTCAGCTGTCAGACTGTGGAAAAACAGGCATTAAATGTATTTTTTTCTCTGAATAACTGCTTATTTCTATTTGGTGTTATATGCAATAATTTCCTTAAGTGGTCTAAGTCCTATTTTACAACTAATAAATGGCTTTCAAGTACAAGTAGTTTTAACATCTCTCCTTTTATAATTAATAAATTGTGGGGTTTTGATGTCTTCTCCTGGGAAGAATTTCATTGAGAAGATGGTGAGATGTCAAAGAGGAGCAAGCAGGGGAAGAAGTGGCAGTAGGCACAGAAGTGGGGGGGCTAAAATGATGACATTTTTACTATTAACATTTTCCTGTGCAAGAAAGGACAAGGAATGAAACTTGCCTCCATTCTCAGACTTCTCTGAAATGCTGGATATTTTCCAGTAAGCTTTCATCTGGTCTGCATTCCTGTAAGGGAAAGCTGAGTTAGTTACAAGGGCTGCTTTATTAATTTCCTAGATTTGCACCAATACCTTACAGACCACATATGCACAAGTTACACTCCCTAATGGAGGTTTATACAAAATACTTTATCATGTTAACTTCTTAATATCTTTTAACCAATTTTGAAAGCAATTTTAAGAAGTCTGTGGAACACTAGCCACAGCAAGGAGGAGCCCCATGGGTCTGTGTGCAGCATAGCATTGTGTCCTTGCCAGCCCTGCCCCGGTTGACAGCGGCCCCAGCCCTGGCTAGGGGAGGCAGCAGCACCTGGGGTAGGTGTAGGCTGCATCTTCCAGAGGGGGCACGGGCCACTGCTGCCACCCACGTGACGCTCGCACTCAGAGCAGCCTGTGTGCTTGGAAGGTGGTGACCAGGCAGTGAGCAGGGCGCTCGAAGTCCCTGGTGGCACTACCGGCCTCACGGGAGCTCTTCAGTTAGTTATCAGACTTCTTACGAAACAAGTTGAGTTAGAAGCCAATATTCAGGTTAAAATGATCAAGAAGTGCTTCTAGGAACTGCATTTCTTCTGCTTCTTCTGACAATCCATACCATATACACATTTTTAACTGTTAACAAATTTTGATTTCCAATCATGTTATTAAAAATATCTATCCTGTCTATTAGACCCAAGAAGACAAACCTTGAAAAACGTCATAAGAGCTTCTATTATTATACAGGTTGGAACAGACTTAGTTTATATGAATTGACTGTATGTGATCTGTTTTGGATCAAAACAATGTCTCAAACATCAGATACTATGTATTTTAGCAGAGAAAAAAATATTAGCTTTCTTCTAGTGAGATTTTTTTCAGGCTCTCTACAACCATAATAAATTTGCTAACATGAACTGAAGTAATAAAAATGAAAGCATTGCTAATACCATTTTGCCGGTGGCAGTGACTTCATGTTTGTTACTCCTCCATCTACAGGCACCACAACCTGCACGTTAGCCAGCACACTGGGCACAGTCATGGACTTGGGGTTGTATTTGTAATCCACTCTCACATCAGTAGTGCTAGCGTTGCATTTCCAGTATGTTGCAAGATTCAATGGAGTGGACTGGATGCCATTTGAAGACACCTGTAAAAGAGTAAACCATTAAAAGCAACTTAATTAAAACTCTCTGTACTTCTGGGGAGAATTATGGTAAGAAGCATAATGCTAAACATGGACACAAGATGAGGAAACCAACTGGCTTCTGAGCCGTTTATCCCAGAATTCTAAAAATTGCTGTAGGCTAAAATGATGCCTGCCTTTTTTTTTTTAATTATTTAATTATTTTATTTTTTAGTTTTAAATTAATTAAAAATTAAAAAAAATTACCATCCCTCTGGTGCATGAGGTCTTTTCCTATCCTGGTTTTCCTAAATAAAGCTTAAAAAAAAAAAAAAAAAAAAAGTATTTACCTGATATTTTAAAACATCCACATTATAATAGGACGCAGATGGATTCTGCTCTGATAATTTCTTGAGGTAGACAGTTATAGCTGGCATGTTCATCCAGAAATCCTTAATACTGGAATCACTTTGTGATTGATCACTGCAGAGAAAAAGAGAGGAGTCAGACTGCAACATTGAATTTTATTAATTTAGATCCCTAAAATTAATCTTAGATCTTTTCCAGTTCTTCACTATTTCAAACAAGAATTTGTTCTAACCATCTGTAGCACATAACTTGTACCTGCCTAAATATTCAGGCACATTAACAGCTTATTGTGTCTGATAGAAGTTTCTTTCCAAGTCACGGAGCAGTCGTCTGCCTTCCCCCAGTGATGAGTTGCATCACCCAATACAGTTAATGATGCGTTTGGATTTGCATTCAACAAAACAAATTTTAATACAAACAGGTGCTGTGAGGATGTGTGGGAGGGGAGGATGAAAGGAGTCTTTGAAAAAGGGCTATTATTCAATATGGAGTAAGCTGTAAAATCATTATCTGTTTTAATTATGGCATAACATTAATTAAGATTGGTGCTGTATGTATTTCCATATCTTTACATATTTGTAAAGTCTAGGCTTTCTTTTTTCTATTTTGCTTTTCAACTGAAAGTTATTTTCAACTTCTTATGAACGACTATCAAATTAGTGATAACTGCATTCCAAGTTAGTTGCAATTTTTCCTGTTTCTGTATGTATTTAAGAATGCTCGTGAAGAATCCTGGTTTTGAGCTGTACTGGTTGCATCATCAGACTTAGGTGAGTGCAGCTTTTAAGAGCAGTGCTTCAGAAGCAAAGTGCAGCTCGCTGACCTGCAGCACTCCATGAGCCTTGGGAATGCAGGGAAGGCAGCTGGCCGGGCACTCAACATGGCACATCCTGCATCTGGGGATGTGATCTGCCCTGGGCAGCTCAGCTCTCACTGCCCTGTTGGGCTTCATCCAAACTCCAGTTGTAGTAAAATACACAGGTGAACACAAGGTTATCGCTGGGGGGTGGGGTGGGGTGGTTCCACAACTTAAATCAATGAAACCCTCAGTAAAATCTTCCTGTTGCTCCTCATCCAAGTTCAGTCCAAAACAGAAATTCTGTCATCTCCACATGTATCACTTTCATTAAAACTTGTCGTCTCCACGAATGCCAAGCACATGATACAGCCTTTGCAGTATTTGATGAAAAGTCAAATTATTACAGTATGGGTTTAACTACTTAAATATCTATTACATGCATCCTTCCTAATTAAAGGTGAAATGCTACATTTTAACAAGAATAATAGACATTTTCACATTTTTCCACGATTAACTTTTTCATCGTAATTCACACAGATAAGATTCTGCTAACATTCCAGTTAGTTATAAACTGTTATATCGAAAAGTGATGAATAATTTTGCATGCTGAAACATTAAGTATGAATGATCAAAATGAAATAAAGTGCAGAAGAACAAATGCATATGGCTCAGTTATTTCACTATTTTAGAAATACAGCATCTGGAAGTTCTCCACTAAAAGTGATACATCTGGCTCGGCTGATATCGATCACTGTTAATAATTACAACTTGGTTTTATTATTTTTTGAAAAGGTGTCCAAATGCTGCAGTTTAAACAACTACTCTATCAAATCTCTTTGCTTCTGAAGAATTCTGCAGCGCTCTCTGTGAGACTAGAGACACACTATAGACACAGTTACACAATGGGTCCCACCCACTGTAAAAATGATACAGTAGCTTAAAAAGAAAATCACCAGTAAGTGCCAAACAAGAATAGCACCAGCTCTTATTACTTGTCTTCCATTTAAGGCTGCTATTTCATCATTTAATCTTACTATCGTTACTGCTGTATAAAGAAATCTGTAGGTCAACATAAGAGTGCCCGAGTTTTGACATCTAGTTTTTCTCTGAATCTGTAATTAGTTATGCTGCTTGTTCCTATAGTTTGTTTGTTAAGAAAAAATGGTTTAAACAAGTTGATTATAAAAGCATTTCATTTATGAAATGCATGTAAAAACACTGCTACATTTGCAAACTACTATTTTTTTTTTTTATCTCCTGTTATAGTCAGTTGTAGTTTCAAGTCCAGTCCTGACTGAGATTTTTAAAATTGGTAGAGAAACTGAGCTAAAGATGCATGAAATCAAGCTAATGGTTACATCCAAGCAATTTGACAGGACTGCAGAGAATTCCAATTACACAGCAATTCACATTTAACAGCTCATGTGGTTTACAATTATATAACAAAAAATACAAAACCTGTATACAAGTTGTGCATTTGGAAGAATCTGCTCCAGCTTGCTTGTGTTTTTTACCCTGAAGCACAGTACAGCTGGAGATGGGTTGCTGGTGAAGACTTTAATAATTCCACTTGGGAATGACACTGTCATATCACCAGTGATCTTCACAATACACCTAGAAGAGAATGAGGACATCAGTTTTATTGCAAGGCATTAACTGCCTATTTTTAATACTAACTTTAAGGCAAATCAGTGCACTTCCAGAATCTGAGCTGAATTTAAAATACAAAATTTAACTTTAAACGGGGTAATGTGGCACTGTGATAATGTACTATGGCTTTCAACTTGGAAGTCAGATGAAACTGCACATGGAACAAGTTGGTTAAGCATACAGTAGTTTGGGTGGATGTTTTTCAGGGTTTGCAAACACAGCAGGCTATGCATAGGCCAGGCCTAATATGCATAGCAGGAATGGGGGAGAGGGAATGAGGTGCTTTCAGAGGCCTGAATTTACATACAGCACCTACCTGAACTGCGACAGAATCCTTTCTCATTTTCACCAGCGGTTTATTTCTACAAATTCAGTGTATTCTAGTACAGCAGGGGTATCCTAATTGCTAGTGGCGTGAGCTACTGCTGTCACCTACACAAACGGGGAAACCCTCTTCTAACATATGCATATACTCCCCCCAAGTCTATGAAGTATAAACAGTGTATTTTCTTACTGAAACTTGTTACATTCAAAACAATTCACCATTTAACTAACTTTGTGGGGTCTGCTCCTTTAAAGTAGGCGTTAACAGATTCAGTGAGGGCTACTGCAACAGGCAGGGTGTCCTGGTTTCCAAGGCTGACGGGGCTGGGACCACGCGAGACACCTGGAATACATACAGTTCACAGGTTTAATGTTTTAAGAAGCTCAGTGGGAGATTCAGAATGGTTCACTCTGTCATTTTCAGAAGGTTTCTACCAGTACAGGGAGTCTGAAGCATTCCTTGAAATGTGTGTAGAAAAACAGCAAGGTAGCACAGTACAGTCACAGCATGACAACACTGCTCAGTGGCCTGAGAAAATGGGACCATCAGCAAGACACTTGGGAAATGGATAGACACAAGGAAATACACAGGGGGTTGGTCAACAGGTCCAAAGGAAATTAGATGTTAACTGTATTACTTAAAAAAAAAAAAAAAAAAAAAATCCCTACTGTATGCTTATTGTAAGGACAGACATAATAAAGTGGTCAGGGAAGCACCAAGAACTTCATTATGGTATGGATGAACTTAAACACAAATAGAGTAATATTGCTCCACTCAAGTGAAACACATAGCATTCTTTAACTATTTCAGTCAACAACAAAGATTAAAATCCCCAAGCAGAAGTTGTTGGGAGAACATTTTACACAGCGTTCTGGTGTTTGTGTCACACCTCACTGGGCCTGCAAGGAAACGAGGTCCATGGCAGCCATAAGAGCCACCGTACAGAGGGAGCAGAGCTGCTGCTCAGAGTTCGGAATCAGTCTTGACCACATCTGGACTTGGGGAAGGTCATGTGGAGAGCTGACCAACCTGGCAAGTTGTGGTCCTTTTTCATCTTTTCAGTAGCAGAGCAGCCCAGGGGAGAGCATCATGCGGACATCTTATACTGCTGCTGAACTGCCCCATGCCACACCACATATTTATCCTAAAGAGGGCAGAATCTTTCCATGGGCAAAATTAGATATATTAATTTGTACCATCAAGCAGAAACAAAGTACAGCACTGCCAATGTCAAATTACTCCAAAATAGTGGTTGTGCCCTCTTCTAAGCTCTTTGCCTCTATGCTTTCAGAAGCACAGAGGAACTTGAGACCTCATTCTTCAGTGTCTAATAGACCTCGTGCTTAAAGTCAAGGATAAGTGGTAGAAGTAACAAAATGAGGGATAAAAAAGGGAGCTGGTCTCATCTGCTACTACCATCCTTTACTCGCCCTCCTCATTTCTTGCCTGAGGTAGTAAAATGTTTGAACATTTCTCAGTACCCTGAAATAACATTTAGGCCTTCTTAGATCCACTGGACTGCTCTAGCCACAAGCGTTCAAAATCAGAAAATCTGAGATGAAAGAAATATTGTAACACTGGCTACAAAACAGACTTTTTATGAAGAGTAGCTCATTTTTGCATGTTCTTTCAGAGCACTCATGGGTCTTGCCTCCAAAGTCTCCCCTCTTCCTGGGAAACTGGCAATAAAAGCTGTGATTTTTCAGTGATGTTAGAAAACCAAAAATCAGGATTTCGAAGAATGAAGATGTAATAAAGTTGAGCTTTAATAACGATCAGATCTGCTCATTACATGTGTTTCGAGAAGCAATGAACTGCAGAAGTGCTCTGTCCCGACGTCATGGCAGCGCTGGGGCACCACTGGCCTCATTGCTTCAGTGTCTTTCCCCCTCCTTTACCAAGGGGCAACAAACAACTGCGGAGCCAACAGGAGGTGTCTTTAAACCTTCAGCAGTAACGCAGTGCTTTTAAATCTTTTTTGCTTCTGACACTCTTGTAGATAAATTTATATTGCTATTTGAACACCATGTACAATAACACAAATAGATAAATTATATTGCTATTTATAGGACACAAATACCTATTTCTTGGCTGCCTGAAGAGTGAACTTTCCCAGGAATAAGGCTGTTTGAACATGTGTGAACATTGCTCTGAGATGCATCCAGGGCGCTGTCTCGACGAGGCAGCCTCTCTTACTTGCCCATGTCCCCTGCCCTTTATGCTCCAGAAAGACCCAAGTGCTCTAAAAACCAGCAGCTTGAAACAAACACAACTCTCTAAACTAACTGTGGAAAATGTCGCTGTGCTGATACTGAGGACACAAGCGCAGCTATGCAGTGCAGCAACTTGCTGCTCCTGGGCCGTGCATACAGATTCGCTCCATCTTGGGCTCTGGCTGCAGGATCCAGACCCAGGATGTGTCAGCCGTGCCAGTAAAGCCGCCCCAACTCCCTCCCGCCGCAGGCCTGGCCGTGGGGGCAGTAGAACTGCAGAATAAAACCCTATCACTAGTCATATCAAGGGCAAATAAGGCAGCAAGAGTAACAGAATAAATTGGATCAAATGGTTTAAATTGAGTTTAGGAGCAAAGATTCAGGTAGTTTTAATAATAGCAAAATTGTTGAATAGCTGAAAATAAAACAATATAAAAAAAATCTTCCTCTTCAATTCTGCTTTGTGTTAGATGTAAACGTAAAGAAGTTTTTACCTACTTGTCTTATGAGAACAAGGACCGTTATGGTAACCTCAATATATTCCCCTTTTCCTGAATAAAAGAAATGATACAAAACTGAGGACTCGAGACCAAGTTTCACCTTGTGGTGGTGAGTGGAGATTATATTGTGTAACATGGGCTGTATCTACTTTTGATGATTACAGCAACATATCACTTAAGTAGCTGAACTTTAAAGCTACTTATATCTGTCCCACATCAGAAACAGCTGGAATAACTTGTGTCAAAAGAAATAGAGATTTATTGGGTGTAGTGTATTAGAATGATTAGTTAACATGTACATCTGCTTCTGGTACCTTACCTGGTGATGTCTCACAAAGCTTTTCAATTGTAGGAAGTGTTTCAACCAAAAGATCATCCTCTATTACATTTAAATGAAACAAAATATTGCAAGAAAACAAAATATTTCAAGCAATAATAGATGTTAAACTATTTCATAAATAAAAATAATATGCAAATGAAAACAAGAGTAAAGCATAAGGAGATGTTCTCAGAAATATAATTGCACAAGTCTACAAGACAATTATAGTCTTGCAAACATGTATATATCTATATCTATCTATCTATATACACACACAAGAAAATTAAAGTCACCTCACCATTATTCAGAACTAGTGAGGCAAGGGAAATATTGGAGTGTTAAAAACAACCAACCAGGTAGCACAGACAGTAGTGCAGAGCATGTCCTCACCCTCCCCAGCTTCCTGGGATTCCCTCGCAGCTGCTCTGTGTGGCGCTAGCCTCCTTACTGTCCTTTTTCAGGCCTCCATGGTGGCGCCTCCTGCATCAGTCCCGTCCTGCTTCTCCTCCCATCCGCTCAGGACAGCGCCACTGGGGCTGCTGGGCTCCTCTGCGGTGCTGAGTGAGCGCACACACACATGTACATGTGCACATATAAATGTATGTACACACACATGTACATGCGTACACATACATGCACATGCATGTACACGCACACACACGCATGGCTGCTCATCCTGCAGGCACAGACACAGCTAGAGCCAGCACTGCGGCTGCTGCCGACCTGCTCCACTCTGCAGCGAGAGCCGAGGACACGGGGACACAAGGCCAGGAGCCTGGGGGGTCAGGGCCCCCTGCACGTAATGCACTGCCTGCTGAGCCTGACCCAGCTGGGGACTTGAGGTGCTAGGGAGTGAGAACAGAGCACTGCAAAATCTGAAGGACTCCAGAGTCCCCAGCCTGTAAGCACATGAACAGATGTGGAGACTGGCTTGCTTTCCAGCTCCACCTCTTTCATGTTTTTACTTTTCATAGAATCACAGAATGCTTAAGGTTGGAAGGGACCTCTGGAGGTCATCTAGTCCAACCCCCCTGCACACACAGGGCCACCTAGAGCAGGTGGCACAGGACTGCATCCAAGCGGGTTTTGAAGATCTCCAGAGAAGGAGACTCTACCACCTCTCTGGGCAGCCTGTTCCAGTGCTCCATCACCCTCACTGTCACCCTCCATCACCCTCACCCTCACTGTTTTACTAGCCTCTGTTTAGCTCAAATCTTTTTCTTCAGTAATGATATATCTGTTTCTTTTTCTTTTTTTTTTTTTTTTGAAATTGCAATAATATAAACAAAAACAGTATAAAAATAACTCATTTTGTAAGTATAGTCATGGAAGCTTATTAGTATCCAAATATGTTTCTAAAGTTAATACAAAAACATCTTCCATAAAAAATGCACGATAACATGCTGTGATTGATGAACATGAACGTGGCACACCAAGTAAGATTCCATACAGTATGTCAGTTTTCTTCACTAAAGAACATGCACCAATTAGATCAACAGATGAGGCAAATCCACTGTGCTCTCTTGGGGTCCTTCAGAGGTGAGTGCGTCAAAGGATGCTTGCAGTGCCCAGACCAGACCCACAAATGGAGCCGCTTACTCCAGGAGAAAGTTTTCCCTAGCAGGTGGAAGTTAGCGGCAGATTTACCTCTTTCAGAAGTTAGTTGAAATGGTGAACACAACTTACCAACTGTAGGGGTGTTTGCTGCACTGAGAGATGCAGAGGAGGATATTGAGGAGATGCTCTCTGCTTGTGCCAAGGGAGTTGCGCGTGGTGGACTGGAGTTAGAGGTCAGGGGAGGGCTGAACGGCCTGGGCTTAATAAAGAAATCACAAGAGTATTAGGTAGGCAGAAAGTGATTTTAAAGGGATGAAAAAAAGAATGACAATTTATAGAAGACTTCATTTAATTCTCCATTCAACACCACAGTATTTTTGTAGTTTTATTTTTTCTAGTGCTTTATCTAACTCAGCTTTGAGTGTAAACCAGGGAACACACATCTGCCCTGGAAATCAGTGCCAAGATTTCACAGACCATACTGTTTCTCAAGGCCAGCACATCTGATTCTGTCCCAGCCTATCAGTGGCTGCGCTAGCTGAACATGCAGCCCCACACACCAAGGGCATCTGTGAGGAGTCGGGGAGCCCTGAGAGCCCGGCAGGGAGGTGGAAGTAGCACAGTGCCTGGAGCTGCCCTGGCACCACCACAGTCTGCCTGACGTATGGGGAGTGCAGCCCAAGAGAGGCTGTGGTGGGATCCCTCTGTGCACTGCTGCAAATGGCCTATCTGCAATGGAGTTGTAACAGAGAATCCAAATCAGTACATACTGGTTCAGTAATGGAAATTAGTACATACTATTTCAGTTACAGAAATCAATACATACTGTTTCAGTAGTGGAAATCAATACATACTATTTCAGTAATGCCACTAAGTTTTGCTGTAGCCAACTTTGGTCTCGAAGCAGGCCTTGGAGGGGGTACAATTGTGCCTATGGAAAGAGGAGTTGTGGGCCTTGCTGCAAGAAAGCAAATTTAAGGAAATCAACATTAGAAAAGTCATACTGAGCATAAATATATACTTACTGGAACTCATTGGAAGTTGTGCTTCTGTCAAAGCTCCTATTTTACAAGCCCTGTTTTGTAAGATTCACCACTAAATCAAAATTGTTCTTAAAATGGGGCGCTATGATACCCTGAAAAGTGACTCTAAAGTGACATCATGGGCATTCTTGTTGCTCTCGTACAATTTTGTATGAACTATCCTCAGAGGTTTGTGTGTTAAAAATGGTTTTACTTCAGCTCCCTTTTTCTGTATAATCTGTGTGGATTCTGAATGTGGGACAGTCTTTCATGTCTCACCATAAATGGAAATTCAGAGGACTATATTTGGTCCTGGCTGACAAGGCAACGCTATTTACTTGAAAATCCTGTTGCCTTCAATAGGTAGGCACCGATGTAATGGAAAGAAATTAAGAAATGATTCTGCTGATTATGAGAACACAGTAACTCCTTATTACCTCCTAGCCAAGCTATCAAAGGTTGGAAAATAAAGAAAACACCACCCCCTCTGCCTTTCCCAACCTAGTAAAAGCAACGGACAGATGGCAAGGCAAGCAGCGGTACGATGCCACCTTTACATGGTCACTTTTCTAATTAGAAATGTACCTCAAAATACCTGTTACATGTCATCCAATGAGTATGCCAAATCTACAGTTAACTCGAAAAGAGGCTTAAACCCTACTACGTGATGACAGTCACAGCACTATCAAGTGCAGCACCGTCACAGCCATTCAGCCTAACTCTGCTCTCGCTAAAGGGAGTTTCACCGCTGACTTGGGAAGAAATAAGTTTGGCCAGTCCTGACCACATCCCACTGTGGAGTTGCAAATGCTAATGCCAGAAGTAAATCCAGTTCCGAGGTATCAGCCATCCTTTTAAAATCTGTCTTGTTATGCCCCGGGCAGAGAGTGCAAGCTCAGCACTGGCTGCTGCAGGGTCCCAGCTGCAGAGCAGGAATTGTGGAGCACTTGCCAAAAGCAATTTTTAATTTTTTGCTTTATTAGTATGTGGCATTACTGTAGTATCAACCACATTTCAAAATACTGAATGATAAAAGGCACAGTTTTAAAATCAAATTATTTCATTGTATTTAATCTAAAAATATCTATACATTCTTATAAAGCCATTTAAGGATGCAATTATTTTTACTTATTCAATCATTTAATCCTTGAGATCTCTTACTGCTCTGACATCCCACAAAAATGTATTTTATTTCTAGAAAAGCCAAGCTCCATATTGTTAAGAAAAAGCAATGTCTTCAGCCGAGTAATTTGATTTTTCCTTCTTTCAAGCTAAGTACTTATTTCAATGCCTAACTTACAAGAAAGCCAGTGCTATAAGCAGTTTAGTGCGGTATATATGAAAAGATGAGTTAGTTAACATCAGGTGAGCAACAAGAAAGAGAAAAATGAGCAAAGCTTGCTTTCCAGAGTGAGTGATTAGCGACGAGCGCATGCTTCACATGCTTGCCATACCCTTATGTGTGAGCACAAGAAGGCACTAAGCTATAGTCCAGCAGTGCTGAAGATGATGTGGAAGGAATTTCAGCAGCAGAGCCAATTTCTTCAATGAATAACTTTTCATGACATACAGCATTACTGAAAAGGTCACTTGGGTCCTCAGAAGCAGAGCAGTTGGAAGGATTTCCAAGTAAAGCAGGAGAAGCAAGGCAGGCATTCCCAGCATTTAAATGCAACCTCTGGGGCTCCTTCGCATCTGTGCTTGTGTGTCTAACTGTGAGAAGTTCCTCAGCAAAAGAGATCCACCGGCTCTGCAGCCACGGTGTGGAAGAGCAGGTGCTCCTGGCACCCACGGGTAGCTCTGCCAGGCAGGGGCTCCCGGGCCTGGCCTCTGGCTGGTGTCCATGCAGAGCCGGAGTGCCGGGCATGCCAAGGGCAGGGCAGCAGGCGCTCATGTCCTGCTCTTTCAGCGTAGCTGCAGGAAGAGGGAGAAGTTGAAACCAGGCGCAGCGCTGAAATGATGAATATGTCAGAAATACCTACTGCAGGATGCCCGTTAGCCAGCAAGAAAACTAACTGCGCTGCTAGGCTGAAACCACACCACTTGTAAGGAAAGAAAAACACCTGGGCACGTATCACACGTATTGCATTCACACTGTCAACTGTGACGTTTTCCATTTCTTAAGTCAAAAAATCACTTACTCTATTTCTTCCCTTAAAGCCCTAACCTCCTTTGCTTATTCCTTTAACTTCTTTCCTAGCATGGTTTAACTTCTTCTCTGTAGAGTTTTATCTTTTTCTTCTCCTGTCTTATTTCATTTGGGCTTCTTCTCCATAGATTCCTGCTTTTCATTTCTTTCAAAATAATTTAATCAAACCTACTCTTCTCTCTCTCTTCTGAACATTTTTATCCTCTTACTTAATATTTAGCAATGGAAAGATCAACTTTCCACCGAATCATGGGGGCAATGCAGTGCTGAGATCCTGTTTGAGATTTCCACTGTCTCTATCACCTTGAATCTAGTGAATGACTATGTAGTTGATGCACCATTTGCCTCCGTTTATGTTCTCTCTCATCCTCAGATCTCCAAGCTGGTGTTTCCCGTGGGTTTTCCCGGCATTCATCTGTCCACTTGTTGCAGAAGATGACAAGAGAAGCAGCGAACACGAGGTTAGGCAACTTTACACATCCTGCAGTTTGGCAAAGCTAGGAGCAATGGCGCTGCGGAGCGGCAAGGATTCCAAAGGAAGCACACTGAAAAAATGGGGGGGGGGGGGGGAGGCATGCTTGCAATATTAATAGCCAGCTAAACATTTTCTGTTGTGTTTGTTCAAGATAATAAAGTTAGCTGAAGATTCTAATATGGTAGGATTATTCATGGATGACCAAAGTTTACTTCTATTTTCCATAAAAAACCTGCTCAAATACCATAGTTTGTGTGCTCAGTGATTAATGCAGAATTACAAAATGATATCTGAAGAAATGCATTAGTCAACAGTGAAAAGAAAGAGAGTAGCTACGGGATATGCTAAACCATGACATATATATTCTGTATCAACTTATTTATTATTTGTATAAACAACTTATGTTTTGGGTTGACTTTTGAAAAATTTTTAAGCAGTTTACCTGTATTTACCTTTGAGCTGAAGATAAAACCCGGATTTCAAGGAAAACAGCATCAGATCAGAGCTGAGTATTTTTAAAAGTCTTGAGAACTGAGCTAGAGATTATTGAGCATCAGAAGATAACCTGATTTAAACAACCCTGTGGACTACTTCTGATTTAGTAAAATAATTTTGCAAAATACATGTTATTCATTTGCCAGACCTTAGAACACTCACTTTCTACTCAACTCCATGGATGATTTTACAAATGTAGATGGTTTGGTTAAGTCCTAGAACAACATTTTTTACTATTTAACTAAATTTTATTTTTATAAAAATTATTTTTACTATTATTATTTTTACACATTCATTGAAATACGAAATTCTGTGCATATGAGTGACCTCCAGCTCTCAGGCACAGGCCACGACTTGATCTGACTGCAGAGCATGTCACTGGCCCCAATTACCTGTCGCTGGCCCCAGCTACCTGTTGCTGCTCTCTCTAAGTCTCTCCTGGCAGGGGGGCCTGCATGAGCATTTCCTCAGCTGCTTTCTTTTTTTACACCAACATATTCCATTAATATATATGTAAATATATTACATATATATTAATGTTATTATTTGTTATTATATTGTTGTTATATTATTATTAATATTATACATATATGCAACTACATTACAAATTTAGACCCGCTAGCCAATAATCTGACGGGCTACCGAAGGGAGGAAGAGATGATCTATTGATTTAAGCAAGCTAGATTTGTTATTATAAAACATAACTTCTAGGGAACATGCATTGTAATGGAAGAATAATTTGCACTTAAATCCCAATGACTGCACAGCCACACTGATCATTGCTAAAGAGATGTTACTATGCTTGAGAAAAAGCATTATTTCCTCTGCAGAATTTCCCTGTTTTTACATGAACTCTTTCTTACTACTCTTTAATCTGTAAGATTGGCTACAGAGGAAAAGAGTTGGAAAGCCATGATCACTAAGAAATGAGACTGATTATATATATATTTTTTTGTGACAGGAATATCTAGCTAACATAAATTGCAAATACTTCCTTTCTCAGACATATGGCAAAAGAAACTCTCTACACTAATAGTGCAGAACTTGGAAAAAAGAGTTACAGTAGGCAGGCTGTAAGGAACTGCAGAAGCCGCACACCTGCCACTGTTAGTCAATATTGTAGTCCACCTTATGCCCCCAAAATAATCAATGCAAATAATGTAAGTAAATATTTTTAGTAAAGGAGACCTAACAGCAGTAAGACATGTTTTTGTTTGGGTTTCCTCTTCCTTTTTTTTCTAAAAAGCTTTTCAAGCTCCCTCCTCTCAACCTCTCCGACACACATCGCCCTGCCCATGAGCTCTCTGGCCTCCCTCTCCCTTGCTGCCTTTTGAGTAAAAGGTTCTATATTGGCTACTCCATCAATTCGTTCATACATATATATTTATATTGCCCACACTAGTATCCTACAAAATCCTGCAACCAGATTTCCCATATGGCATCTTCCTCCTGCTCCCCTCTCCCTCCCCATTCCATTTCTATAATTCCCCCTCCCAGCCAGGAACTTCCTCATATTCCAGGTTTTCTCCCACTCCCCTGGATTCAGCCAAAACATTTCCCAACAGAAACATGTTTTCCTATAGGAAACAAGTGCCTCGCAGTCAAGCTCCATGACGGCCTTGTACTTGACAGTTCATTGCTCAATAGGTTTTCCTGGAAGAAGGAAACACATCCATCCCTGCCTGCAGTGCAAGCTCTTCCCACCTCACCGGTTCTGAGAAGAAGCTCCATCTGACCCCCCGACCCTACTAATCACAGCACATCCCTTTGCAATGACTTAATACAAGCAACAACAACTGAGCATCCCCGAGAGCATGTAAGTACATTTTCTACTATCAAATATTTTACCTGAGGAGGATGAGGATGCCAAGGAGGCTGAAGAAGAAGATTCAAGAGAACTGCTGAAGAGTGGATCCCATGCCAGTAGGTCACTGTTCCCCTTTCTATAGCAAGAGTTGCAATTGGAATACAAATGAAATATATAGTCATAAAAATCAAATGATAACTTTGGTAATTTATCTCATGTGTTAGTAACAGCCTTTATATCTAAAAATAAAAACTACTTACAGATTGCAGGTCTAGGAACTATTTATACATTATTAATCTAACTGAATTGGTATCTTCTATTACCTTGGTGCAAGTTTGCATGTGAACATATTTCATAACATCCATTTTCATATCAACAAAGCATATGTATTCAAAGGGATGTTTTTTTTCAGCATATGAGACTTGTACACAGACCTGTCCAAATTTTGGGCTTCTTATCTTAAGGAACACTACAAAATTGTTGATAGAGCCTGTATTTGTTTTAAATAAAACTTGAGATTTTAAACTAAAACCAATATTTAGTAATCATATAATTATCAATCAAGACAGATGAGAATGAAGCAAATACATAAGAAGGGGAAAACAAATACAGAGGAAAAAAAGGTTGAAGAATAAAATTCTCCATTGCTATATAATACCTCATTAACTCTTACAAGGCAACAGATACACAACTGCCCAATAAATACTCAACCCAGTCAGTTGATACTGAGTTTCTGAGTCTTGGATTAAAATAAGAGCAAATTCTCTCCAAAGTACATTTGATATAATTTAAAAAATTCAACTCACACATTAGTTAGAGCAGAAAGCTTTGATTTTGTTAACTCTTCACCTAAGCAAAAGATACAGAATTATGACCAAAGATGAAACACTTAATAAAAGCATTTAGCTTCATTATAAAAAATATTAAAAGTTAACAGTTGCAGATCAAAATTAATCATGAATAATTAAAATGGAAAAGAAAAAAAAAGTGTTCTTTCTGATGATACAAATTCAGGTGCTCCAGAAATATTTTCTAAAAGCAGAGGACTACACAAAGTAGTTCTTTTTTTTGTGAGGAAATATCGATTTTGTGAGGAAATATCGATCACCTGAAGATTCTTCATTAACTTGTATAGCTCACATCAATTTTATTCTTCAACAAACCACTGTTTGACCTGGCCTGGTTTTCCACTGGAAAGAAAAACAAAGAAAGGATAGAGCCTAATGCTCCATCTTCTATATTCATGGAACAAGCAGGGCCTGACCATAATGTTGAGAGAGAGTGCGAGTGAGCTCTACTGGTTTGTGGATCATACTAAACTTGGGAAGATGAAGGAATTTCAGAACTAACAGAAGCATCATTTCTATGAGCTCTCCTCTTTGGATCTGTTCCTTATCACTGTATCAGGACAGAGAACATTTGAGCGTGCAGAATACCGAGAAATCTGTCCAGTTAGCTGCTAACAGCTAACTGAAGTTTTGATTAAAAAAATTAATTTTCTCTTTTGAATTTACTGTGAGTAGTTCAAAGGCAGGTATGATTGAGAGATCTAGAACTGACAAGATAAACCTTTTCTTCTATTTAAAATACTAACATTTAATAATGTTATTCTTTAACAACAGAATATATATATATATATTTATGCAAAATCAAAAAGACTAGCGTAACTAGACTAACAGTTACAGATTCACACTTACTGGATGAATTGTGATTCATTTGTGCCTGAAATAGACAAAAGAAGTAGAAATTAAATTTTACAAACTGTCAGCTAGAACACTTAATAGTTGCAAAGTTCATGCTTCCACTTTAATTTCCCTTTAGCTATTTTGCTTTTGTTGCCAGGGAGAACCCTCTGGCACTTGCAGAAGCAAGGCCACAACATGAGCCAGGGCAGAGCAAGCAGCGCATCCCACACCTGGGTAGGAAAAGGCAGGAACAGAGACTACCAGCAGCAGAAAATTAACCCCTTCTAAGTATAATAGATTTGTTACAACATAATAACCACAGGTTTGCTCAGGTCACTTTTCTACCTTTGTACCTGGGCTTATCTACTTTAATACAATAACGGGCTCTGCAGACCTAGTGGTTAGGGACTGCTACGCTCCACTCAGTCATTTCGGACTTTTTTATTCCTGTCAAATCCAAAATCGTTAGCCAAAAGTACAGGTATCCTGTGCTCATTTTTATATGCATCTTAGTTGACTAACTATACTTGTACATCTGAGATATCACTATGGAAATAAACAGATAGGTACAGAAAATAGAGGCAGAAGTGCTACTAAAGCCCTTATGTACTTAGAATTTGACACAATTCTATTCAAACAAGATTCAAAACATAATGCAATTCTGTACCTTTCTACAATGTCTTCTTGCTGGAATCTTCCTGTTCTTTAGAAAGATTAATGTAAAATTGTATAAACAAGGCTTCAGTAAGTATTCTTAAATTTCTTTACAGGACATTTACATGTCATTAAAAGCTGACAGCTTTCCTACCATATAGCATCTGACAGATAGGAACAGAAACATTCCCAAGTTTTCCCCCATAACTCCCTTACAGACTGCACTTTCTCAATTTTAATTTACAAATAACAATAAAAAGTCATTCTGTACTTACAGGACTGTGTCTCTGCTGTCAAAATGTGAGGAAAAAATGGTAAAATCATTAATATTTTAATATAGTAAGCATATTCTCTTTAAAAACATCCTTAAGCCATCCTTACTCTGATCTTAAGGCATCCTTACTGTACTAACATAATTTAAAACTGCTCCTTTATAATATCACTGCTTGGTTTAAAGAATCATTCTACAGTTTGTTGTGACTACATACAATAAAAATGTGCTGTAAAAATCACAGAATCTGAATATGATCTGTTTTAAGGCCTGTATGTTACTTGATACT
This sequence comes from Crypturellus undulatus, assembly GCA_013389825.1. Classification (NCBI taxonomy): domain Eukaryota; kingdom Metazoa; phylum Chordata; class Aves; order Tinamiformes; family Tinamidae; genus Crypturellus; species Crypturellus undulatus. The sequence goes on along the minus strand of VWPW01001184.1, from coordinate 30,729 downwards.
GATAAGCAAACTATATTAAAAGCCACGCTCAGCTAATTCCACATGTATTCAAATCTATTGCAGTGGCAAGAGCAGAAAGATAAGGACTGAGCAGCTTTCCTCAAAAGGAAAACTAAAAGTTGAAAAGGGAGAATTACTTAGCATTACATCATGATAAAGTATATTAAAGTCAGCCTAGTGAACAAGAAAAATAATCATCAAACCTGAACCTAGAATAAATTCTGAACAGTAAAATGTACGTTCACGCTAAAGATTCCTTACCACTTTTCTTCTATACTAATTAGAAATACAAGAAACAGGATTACTTACAGATATTGCTGGAGAAAGGGCAATGTTCCCTATAGATACTTTTAATTCATCCAAAGAAGTCATTGTGCACTGAGAGCTATGATTTGGCTGTACAGGTTTTATTTCTACACGGAACCTCCTGGGTTCATCATCTTCAGAGTCAGAATCACTGGATGAATAGAAATGGTTCTCTTTGGTATGTTTTTCTCAGTTAAGGTGGAAGTATTTCAAATCCATCTGCTCAATCCATTTCTCACATAATATCTAGAAAATTCACATTAAGTAAACATCCCAGATAAAATACTACTGACAAAGCTCTTTGTGTCCTTTATAGACACTTCATATATGTTCACTAGTCAATTTTTATACCTACTCTGGCCTTTACATTCCATTAATCTTCACAATGGTATTTGTTATGGAAGACACTATTACATAACCAAAGGACTGTATAGATGAAGGCAACAGGACAAAGAAAAGGTTTTACAGTAACAATAATTTTGTATTTTAAATTTATGACTTGCACTGTTCAGCTAAGCACTGTACTGCACCTAGAGAAGTGGCAAGCATTGTACCAATTTTTAAATGAAGTGAGAAGTACTGACCTTTTGGAGTAACAGTGCAATACCTGGGGCAATGCATAGACATAAAGTAGAGGAAGAAGCAGCAACAGCTACGATTACTTGCCCTTTATGCAGAATGGCACTACAAATTGTACCCTTAAATCTTACGCTTCAAATGAAAGATGGTGAAAACCATAAGCCTCCATAAAAGAAAACAGCCTATAAAATAGGGTTATTCTATGTATCAAAACTATTATTAAAAAACACAATAAAAGCACCAATTAGAAACAGTATGTGGTGAAATAACTTCATTAAATGACAGAAACTATTCCTAGATGTTGGAGCTCCCAATCTTTTTTATGTCATGAAAAGGGAGGGAGGGTGCAGGTATAAAATATCATAGAATGCCTAAGGTTGGAAAGGATCTCTAGAAGTCATCTAGTCCAACCCCCCTCCACACGCAGGGCCACCTAGAGCTCATAGCACAGGACTGCATTCAAGCGGGTCTTGAAGATCTCCAGAGAAGGAGACTCCACAACCTCTCTGGGCAGCCTGTTCCAGTGCTCTGTCACCCTCACTGTCAAAAAAAAATTCCCTTAAGTTCCTGTGGAATTTTTGATGCTTCAGTTTGTGGCCATTTCCTCTGGTTCTGTCAGTGACCACCAGTGAAAAGAGGTCAGCCCCATCCTCCTCACTGCCTCCTTTGAGGTACTTATAGACACAGTTCACGTCCCCTCTCAGCCTTCTCTTCTCCAGGCTGAACAAGCCCAGCTCCCTCAGCCTCTCCTCACAGGGCAGATGTTCCAGGCCCCTGATAATCCTGGTCGCCCTGCGCTGGACTCTCTCCAGCAGCTCCACATCCCTCTTGTACTGGGGGGCCCAGAACTGGACACAGTACTCCAGATGCGGCCTCACCAGGGCTGAGTAGAGGGGCAGGATCACCTCCCTCGACCTGCTGGAGACGCTCCTCTTAATGCACCCCAGGATCCCATTGGCCTTCTTGGCCACGAGGGCACACTGCTGCCTCATGGTCAACTTGTCGTCCACCATGACGCCCAGGTCCCTCTCTGCAGAGCTGCTCTCCAGAAGGTCAGTCCCCAGCCTGTACTGGTGTCTGGGGTTATTTCTCCCCAGGTGCAGGACCTTGCACTTGGCCTTGTTGAATTTCATGAGGTTTCTCACCGCCCAGTTGTCCAGTCTGTCCAGGTCCCTCTGGATGGCAGCACAGCTCTCTGGGGTATCAGCTACTCCTCCCAGTTCGGTATCATCAGCAAACTTGCTGAGGGAGCTCTCTGTGCCTTCATCCAGGTCACTGATGAATAAATTGAACAGGACTGGACCGAGGACTGACCCCTGGGGGACACCGCTCAACACAGGCCTCCAACTAGACTCCACACCGCTGATTGCCACCCTTTGAGCTCTGCCATCCAATATATAGCCCCTCATGCTTAAAAGAGAATTCTTTTTTACAAAACCTGAATCCTGTGGAAGCTTTTCATGGGGGAACATCTACATGGTCACCTCATTTTTTTTTTTCTTCAAGCTTTTTTTTTATTATTATTTTTTTTTTTACTTCAGGTTAAAAAAATCATCTTAAAAGTTCCCAAGACATTTAGTCTAACATTCTTTTTGAAAAGTCCCTCCAACATTTACACACTCACAAATCTAGTCTAGACAAAAGTTGACATTTTTTCTGAAAGTTACAAACATACAAAGTTGCAACCTAAGCATGGAAGTCATCTTCCTCTCCTTAACACAGAGTATTGTAAAAACAAATAAAAAAACTAAACAAAATAAAAATCAAAAGGATATTCTGTGCCGCTTCTGGTTTAATACTGTATCCTTCATCATCCCCATCAGGAATATTCTAGAAATGACCAAAAAAAAAAAAAAAAGATATGACATTGACAAATAACGTAAAATATTGCTGTTCTTGAATTATATCATATTTTATATCACTGACAATTTAAAATTTGATTCAACAGGTTATTCACTATTAATCATTACACAGTTATCTTACATTATCCTCTATAGTTCAGAAGCTGTGTGAAAATTGAGACCAGAACAGGATGTGACCAAAAAATATTTAATCATGACATTATATATTTTAACTATAAAATGTAAATATTGCTTAATATTTTAAAATATTATATTTTCAATTTTAAATATTTTAGCTTTACTTTTAAATGTTAATTAAGCCTACCATTCTCTTGGTCCCAAATATTTTCCTCTTTTCTACTTTTAATTCTTTCAGCTAGACCAGTAGAGGCTTTGGTGATGCAGGAGCACAAACTTTATGAAGTGCTGGCCAATACTTTAAGAGCTGAGCAAAAGCATTCCAAGTTACACAGGACACCACTTGTTCTTTCCCCCTTGAAAAGGCAGCAATGTTTGTACCATTACTTTAGTAAAGAACGTTCAAATGAGGTTAAAAAGCCTTGATGAAAATTTGGATCTTATAATAGGAGCGCTCAAAATCAAGTTCCCAAGTACTAATTTACACATGACCAGCACTGTCCTGGATTTTTAAACTTAAGCATCCAGGAATATCCATCTAGTTCAGCTGTTCCATAAATGGATAGGCACAAATACACAGAAAGTTTCCCCCATCCAAAAGAGAGGAATAAAAACCCATTAATATCCCTGTTTCCTTAGTCAGTCTACATTAATATTATGGAATAGTAATTACAAAAACCACACAATCAGATCTCTTCAGAATGTAGTGATCTTACCAGCTATAAGTTTCTCATAAAAATGGCAAGATTGTATATACAAAGTGATTTATTCTAAAATACCAGTTTATCTTTACTCTATTAGAAAGTAAGCAATAGGAGGCAGTTTGACTGAAAGAAATATATAAAACCTCTAAAAGACAGTAAGATAACACAAAATGACTTATACAGGATATTTCAAGCTAGTAAGCAGACACTTAACCTAAAATTTGAAGCAAAATTTAAAGAAATGTTCATGTTGAATAATCTTTGAATTACTGAGAAAGATAACAAATACTATGCTTGAACTTCTATTTCTTTTATAAAGTTTATTTCTTTTATTCTTTCTTATTTTATTTTCTTTTATTAACAAACACACAAAAAAGTACTAAGAGTAGGATCACACGGTCCAGTACCTTAGCTCCACTTGCTTGAATCAGGGCTCTTATCTACGCTTGACCTCAGGCTAACCTTGTTCATATATCAAAAAATACTAATGAAACTTGACATCAAAATAAACAGAACAAAAACATATAGCTAGAGGGTAGGTACATGTTCCTACAATACTACAGTTTCTGAATTCTGAACCAATTCTAGCTGTCACAATAGGCAATTTTCAATACCTAAGGATGGTTAAGAGAAA